>JAGFPH010000787.1:0-44440 GCA_018207615.1 Philaenus spumarius
TTTTGTTTATGGAGGTAAGGTAGTAGGCCTAAGAGGTGTTTTTTTTTATGATTTAAGGTATATTATGAACGACGATTTCTGGTGTATTAAGGTGAATAAATAAAAGAAGTGAAGGAGAGGTGTTAATGATTGCTGAATAATCCACATATAACATTTTATTTTAGTTTGAGAAATATTTTTTATTTTTACAAATTTTCCGAAACCCCTTTTTTTAACACTTAATATTTATAATTATTTTTATTTCTGCAACGCTTATAGTTGCAGAATGGCTTTCCCAACGTGGGGCTGTAAAGCAGAAGAAGCCGTTCAGTAATTATCGTTGCAAATCGTAACACGACTTGGGAAAAAATATATGGATGGTGTCTACCAACACTAAGAAGTAAAGTTAGCGATTTTTTTCTGACAAAGAGTTTACTGAATCGACTTGAGGATGCGATGTTCCGCCATCGCCTCATGAACTTAACATCATTTGGTGTTGTTGAAGATTGTCGTTCGATGTAGCGTAAGGGGAAGTCGAGAGCATTTGCCGCATCAAGAACGTGTGCCTTAACCCTAGAACTGGCATGGTTAAAGCTAAAATTGGCCAGCCCGTTTTTAGCGTTTTGCAAGCATATTTTTAAAAATTCGCCAAAACTAGTAAATGAACCCCAATCCAAAAGTGTTTAATAGCTTTTTTGTAGAAGAAACTTCAAAGAATTCAAATATGCCACTAAAAATTAGTTCATTTTGAAATTGTAAAAGTTATTAGCTCAAGAAACAAAAAATGTTCAGTAACGAAAGGAAAAAGTTCAACTTTACGCCTACATAAAAAGTAGTAAAAATTTTTTGTAATTTTTTTCATAAATGTAAAAAAGTTTCATAATTTAGTTCTAAATAGAACTGTATAAAAACATTTATCAATTTCAAATTTTTTATTTTGAAAAAAAAACAGTTTTTATGTTCCAAGTACACGACTGGTAACAAACCTAGGCCTAGATTGTAACGTCATTTACTAATATATGCTTTGCCCAAAAATGAAATATTATTATAACAAAGTGTAGAGGATAAATCAAAGAAAAGAACGGTATACTTGTCTTTCCTTAGTTCACAAAAGTGTTTGAGTTATATTTATTTGAATAACAAAATGACATCAATCTAATGAAGAGTCGACAGTCGGGCAGCATGCGTCATATAAACACTGTGGTAACCCACGCGCCAGACTTTCTCACCAGAACGTCCTAATTCTGTACATTTCAATTGTCGTCTAGACAGACAAAAACCGGTTATTTCTGGATTATTTTAACACGGTTACAAACTTCAGACTTTGCTGTACAAAATGGTGTAAAGAAATCTATCAAAACATTTGATATGGTAGGAGTAAAATGACTTGACAAATGGGCTGTTTCATTGGTTGAGAAACGTCCAATCGCAAGGGTTTACAGTAATTGTTAGGAAAATTACTAATTTTATAGTGACATCTGATTGGAAGACACCAACAGAAAGATAAAATCTTGACGAATCCAATGGTATCGTTATAATTGCCAAAGAAATATTAGTTTAGATGGTCTTAATAAACGTTGAAGAAGTGGAAAATAACAGTACAATTGTATGGAGATTCGCGCACGGAAAGCGCTCTAGACCGAAGTGCATATTTTAAAACGATGATTACGTATGTAAATATACGTTTTACGAAAAAGTTGTAAAATACAAAAATTAAAGTTTAATTCATTTCCTTTCCAATGGTGCCAGTTTTATAACGATTGGATGATTCTAAGTGGGTTAAATTATCAATTATGCAAATTTTCGCAAATGTGTGAAATTGTTGCGTTCTGCGCCTGAGAGAAGGCCATGCATGGCCTTCTGCCAGATCCACGGTTAAGAAGTCAATACGTTGATTATTCATGAATTCCGCCTGTTCCGAATTCCCGCTAAACCGAACAGTGTCCAGTCCCAATTAGTTCGAAATAGCTGGACTCTACTGTACATACAGATTGACAGAAAGTGGAGTTGTGATAGCTGTTATGTCGCATTCCTGCGATCTTACAAAACTATTTTTCTATGCGGTCGCCATTCAAATTGGGGTGACTTATCATAACGATGCACAAGTTTTTAAGTTCTGTCTCTGTAGAAATCTGCCGCCTTAGATTTCAACCACTGGTTACTAATGCCTACAGAGACAGAATTGAAGAGCTTATGCATTTTTATAAGTGTCTAAATTTGAATGGCGACTAAGTAGAAAAATAGTTCAAGATTGTCCCTTGCAAAAGTATACATAAAATTATTTTTTTTATTAGGTTGCTTTTTAATTTCAGAACGTAAGATACTTAATGGACGGCCTTTGTACGTAGTTCAACACATATATACACAAAGAAATATCAATTCTGATAAATTTTTATTTTATGTAGTTTATAAAATTAAGAAAACAATGTTTATGGACAGCAACAAGTTTAAAATTATTATTGGTAACATCGCAAAGTTCAGTCCATAACCCGAGGCTGCAAGATCGAGGTGCACACTCGCAAAGCGAGTCTTTCCGCTGCGGGCGGAACAAAGCAGCGCTTGTACCGGGACTGGAGGCTGTGGTGGAAACAAATTCTACTAATATATTTTGTACACACAGGAAGCTATTCAGCGCCTTCGAGAGTAGACCAATTTCCCAAAAAATTAGTTGAAACGCTAAAACATATAAACTTAATTTTGGAAATTCGCTCAACTCACGTCAGCGGGGAAAATTTTAGTACTGAAATACCAGTTAGTATGCACAAAAGAGTACGTCTTGATTTTTTAAGATTAGAAATTAGATCAAGTGATTTCTTTTTAAAGGAAAGTGGTGATGAGATTAAAGGTGCTTATTGTACGTTTACTTATAGTGTATTAACAACTATTACAACTTTTAAAATTAATGAAAGATTATTGGATGGAAATGTTTGGGGTTGGACATAAATATATAGTAACAATTATTAACTAGTAGTTCTGTGAACAGTAGACCTTGAGAGAAAAATCAGTATTCTCCTGTTTATTGCAGATTTTCATGAACAAATTTTTTCTCTAATAGGAATGGTTCTTGAAACATATGGCATAATATTAATTTAACCCTATTAACCCCGGTCCAAAAAATTGGAATTCCAAAATCTGTACAAATACATCACTACCACAAATATGTTGAAAAATACCAGAGCTTTAAGAGGCTTTTTACAGAGTTTTGGTAAAAAATTCATAACTTTGTTAATATGTGCGCTATTGTTATGAATGAGGTCTTAAAATGTTAGGAATACAATGTATTACATAATAAAACAGTTTTTATAATTATTAAAATAAGTAACCCACACCTCCTAAATAATAATAATAAAAAATAAAATAAAAACTTTTTCTGGGAGACTTTACAAAAGAAAGGAAGAAAAGTTTATCCTTGGGAATCTATATCATTTCATTCTAAATATATTTGTCTATATATAAAAAAAATTGTCTTTCTAAATCAAATATCAAACCTTTATTAACCTGTTTTATAATTTGATGCTACATGTAAAATGAGATATAGCGTACCAAATAAATAACTGAGGAAAAATTAAGTACTCACCAATTTTATATTGTGGTATTCACTTGTATAAATTTGTCTTTTGATAACAACAAAGAAATATTTGTATTTACACTACTTATATTTATATAAAAAGTTTACTTTTTAAAAATGACTAGACTTAGGCATTACAGACATTTTTCAATAAGCATTCTGGATTCCTTCCTTAGATAGTTAGATACACGTTATACGAGCGCTGATAGCACCACATTTTCAACATCGCTTTATTGGGTAAATGGAAATACCGTGTTCCATGTTATACTAACGAATCGGCATTAACTAAGCGCCACCAGCACTGTGGCCTGACGTGTTAACGACGCGGCGCTATCAATGCTGAACCCGGTTATACTGAGCACTAGCAGCGCAGCGACCAGAGAGGTCAGAAATATTTCATTTGTCCTGGTTCTAGTTTCTTTCAAAGTGATTATTGTGTACGGTACTTCAAAATGAAAAAAATGTTTTACACCAACTTGGCGCTAGCAGCACTCATATAACATGGTCTTTATACCTAATGCAAGCAGTTCTAAATGTTTTTCACACCCTAAAACCAAAACTCACAATAGAATAAACAGGAGGAAAGATAGCCTTGTTAGACAACACCACAGGAATAAACACGAGTAAACTACTGCATTGACAGTGACAAACAGCTGAGCGTGCACAGTGCTATCAAACAATTCGATAGAATAAGCAATGTTTCTAGTTTGTTAAAATATGTTTAGCAAACATGAACATATTTAAAATTGTTAATAATTTAATCAAAATAATATATACTTCATAATACAATCGCTGCTAGTTGTGAAATATTTGTTTATACATGTTTAAAAACACTAAACCTACAGTGACGATATATCGTCGCCCTGGGGTTTTTCGCTTAATTCATCGGCGATGATATATTGTCGCCTGGGGTTTAAAGGGTTAATGTTAGGCAGATATCAAACTGAGTTAGACAAAGGTAAGTTTCCTAGTTTCAATCCAATAACTTCCAAGATCTGTCAAATCAATCCGCTAATTATTTTGCATCCGTTTATTCCAATCACAATACAAATTGGCTAAATACGAATGTGTTTTTTTATAAACCACTTCATCTCAGGTCACATTGTAATATGTATGACGTCAGTAGTTTAACTGCAAAACTCAATGTCAAAAATGATTCCGGCTTGATATATGAAAGAAAATTCACAAGATTTCTGATTTTGTTTTTCCTTGACCAACCTGGAAAACTGCGTAAAAAAGTACTCAAGAAATAAAATAATTGCACACGTTGCGTTGTTTTAAATAAATTCAATGAATATTCATGTAAAATTTTAAGAAAATCAAAAAACGCATTTGGCCGTGACTGAGAAATAAACAGATATTTTGATATAAATTTATAATATGCCTACTCTTAAAACGAAGCGTTCAAGTGCTTTTTTAAGACTTCTACTTTAGCGTATAACTGATTTGTATAAAGTTTTGTAAAATAAGAGATTTTGTACCTATTATATTTATTTTTTGAGCTTATAAATTTGACTAAACTAAATATTTAAATACACCTTAACTAAGTTTCATTTAGTTCGTAGTATCAGTTTTGAATTTGCTTTATTCGTTTAAGAACTTTTTACAGGTTACATTTTTGAAATTTATGTTGAAAGAATTTTGTAGGCCTATGCTTTATTACAATTTGTTTAACATTTAGTTGTATCGTAATGCTTTACAAGTAGTTTTTAATATTTATTTGTAGATACACAGATAGCAAAATTTCGACCCTATTATTATTTTATGACACATTAATATTGAAAACATTTGAAAAGTAAAAAAAAAATATGGATTCTTGGGATCGAACCAAGAATTCTTAGAATTGAATCCGCAGACACTAACCATTCACACAGTGCACTACGAACAATTTGAGTGATATATGTTGTGACTTATTTACAAAGTGTGTAATAATATTAATCACAATAATATTTTACAATCCCTACACAACGCCGTTGTCCCTGACTTCAAGAACATTTGTGCCAAATTTAAAAAAATCTAACAACAAATTTGGTCGTAATCGATTAGCAGACAGATAAAATTCTGATGCTCGTTTATTCTCACTCAACTAATAATACTGATTACAAAGATAAAAATAGTAAAAAATTAAAACTGAGTATGCTGCATATCAGCGTTCAAATACATGGGGTCCGGGTAATTTCTTATATAGTAAAAATTATAATTTATGTTTGTTACTTTTTATATCTTGCCTTAAGTACTCATGCATAATATGTATGGTAATCTGTATAATACAATGTAATGTACTTTTGTAAGTAACCTAGTGTTGTAATTGCAATTACAGTACTCTATGTATATACAGTAGTCTCTCTATCCCGAACTAATTGGGTTTAATGGGAATTCGAAAAAAGGCGGATTTCATGAATAATATCAACGTATCGACTTGTTAAGTCATAAATTAAATGCGGGACATCTGCTAGATAAGTGTCTGTTCTATACAGCGTTGATCGGCTCGGAGGAAAGCGAGGAGTAGGTGAACGCTCAAACTGAACTCATATCACACATAGACACGGCAAATGCTCTTGACCTCGCTCTAGTGTAGGTTAACATCTTCCGGTGTTATTTCATTCCATGGCATTACGATTCCGTTTTCTTCTAAAAATAGAAGGAAAGGGATAGGTTGTTTGAACTGTCTGTGTTTTCGTCCGGCAGTCTGTCCGTTAGTACCTCATCGTTTTGAAAAAAGATCGAGAAAAAAATAAAATTCCTTCGAGATAATGAAAACGGAGAAGATGAACGCAACTGTCAGGTGGCAACAACACTCTTAGTACCTAGCTGTTGTATCTAACCCTTCCTTCTTTCTGAAGGACCCGGTATCTGTTTCACCTGACGCTTGTTGTGGTAGCTTCCTTCTCGCAAAACGGATGGAAAAAGTGAAAGAAACAAAACCAGCTTTCATTCTAATTTGGCTTCAGGTATATTCATCAACCTTAGGCTCTATGCATGTCTCTATCTATTTCACTTATTTGTATAACAATAAATGTATGTTTTTTCACGAACGTCTTTTTAATTTCTTTTGATTTTATGTTTTAAAAAATCGGTATTTTTTCTGAACTCTGTTCAGAATAACGGGATTCTACTGTATTGACAAAACCTGTTGCATTTCAAACCAGTTAAATAGCTTTAATTAAATAAATACAAAGTATCATTGATTGGTTTTCTAGTTCAACGTCACTATAGTTTGTTGATTTCACTATGCCTGATAAGTCTCTGACTAGTGTAAATTTCAAGAAGACCTCGGGTAAACCGACTCCTCGCTTAGTCCGACCATACCGCTCTATCGGCGATTGTTTATGTTTTCAGTGTTTCTCGAGAATTACAAAAACAGATGATCGCACTTCAATATCAAGCAATTTAACAGAAATCTGGCAACAAGGGGGGCCATGACAACTGCCCCTTCCTGATTGGCCTAGTGCATGGCGAGCAGCTTTTCCCCACTACGGCTGCGTGGTTCTTAATTCTAAAGCAGTTTAATTTAAATCAAAGCACTGTACATGTAGTCATGTGACTCGCTGACTCATCATTGGTGATGAGAGTTAATAGACCTTTGACACGTCTAAATCGAGATTACCTACTAAGCAAATGAAAACTAAAGACTTTTTTCGACCAGAAAAACAACAAATACATTACATTTTTAGTGTTTTATGAATTACAGTTCAGCGCTTGTGTTTAGCATCATTCTTGTTCTGTATTTTCGATAAAAACTTTGTTTTATTACGTTTTCATGTAAATAAATGTGTTTGCTCTGATAATCCGATCTTTTATGTGATACGACCATACTCTCGGTCCCGTTGGTGACGGATTAGCAGGGATCTACCGTATAACGCTATTGTGAATAAACCCTGCTGGGAGAACAACATAGCAATCGTTTTAGAATCACATGCAAAGCATAAAAAGTTGCTGCTTTCAACAATAAACCCCAATTCAAACATATAACAGCTGATTTCGTCTGTCAGTGTACTATTCACTTCAATAAAAGTTAAACAATCTATATATTTAAAAAAATTCCTGATTTTAGTTCACTCACTTCCTGAAGTTAATACTTAACCGATTTTGATGATTCTTTTTTATTTAAAAGATAATTTCCAGTTCTAAGTCACTGTGAAGCTAAATATTTGATTTACACTTTTATTTTAGTTTCATTCCGAGTTTTAAAAATGCATCAGTAGCCTATGCTACAACTAGGCTAAATAGGAAATACTGTAATTTGATTTTAAACAGCTGATAAACTAATTCAGTTTCAAATAAATAAGTTGTTTACTTTAAACTTACTCAAATGTTAACAGATGATTTGATTTAGGTTATGTTATTGTTGGTGTGTTTTAGGTCTGATTTGTAATGTTTATTGTTGATTCAGTAATCAGCTGTAGTCTCTGATATTTTCATTGACAGTTTATTTCAAATTTTAAATCAATTTTTAGGTTAGGTTTTTATTAAAGTGTAGACCTGAGCCTTGCTGACTATACAACGGGTTCCAACAGGGAGTTGAGGGGTGGGGGGTTGGCGTGCGGAGCACGCAGGGGTCTCCCCTAGTATAAGATTACAACTTCTACATTAGGTTTTGTGTTGATATTGTAAGGGATAATAACACACATTTATAATAGCTGATTAAATTTAGCACAAAACTTAACCTATTTTAATCTACTTTAAAAGGTTATGTTTACAACTTCAATCAATACCTTTGAGCAGGCCCACCCATCTATAGTCTACATTTTTTAACTTAAAATTTGTATTGCTATTTTCTAAAAGATGGCGCAATCTTTTTGCACAGGTTGGTGGCAATACGACGAACGGACCAGCCGAGAGCTCGAAGCTTCGTACAAAGCCGGCGACAGAACGTGCGAACTGCTCATCGCGGGATTTCTGTACATAGCCGACTTTGACGCGATGCTGCAGTTCAGAAGATACGAACCCGCTCGCCGCAGGCGCATAAAGCGAGATCTCGCTTCGATACCGAAGAAAGGAATTGCGGGCATACGATTGCAACCGGAGCAGTCTGTCGACATTGTCTCCCAACAGTTAAATTTGCTGTCTATTAGCGATGAACAAACAGTTCCTACCACGTCCAATGAAGAATAAGAAACGAAAACTGTTGTCTGTGATAAAATAGTTGTATGTGTGTTGTTAATGATCAGAGTTTTTGTCTGTTTATAATGAAGACGGAAAAGTGAGAGAATTAAATAAATCATTAGGCTTACTTAAGATTAACTTTAATGGTAGGACTAAGTAAATATTGTAACTTTGAATTAATTCTTCTGCTATTTTCTTGGTGAAATAAAACTTTTTTGTGAAAAATTAATGCACAATTTAGTAGAGTCCTGCTAATCCGAAAATCCGCATATTCCGAACAAAGTTCAGAAAAATACCGATTTTTTAAACTTAAAAAACAGGAGAAATTTAAAAGATGTTTAAAATGTACCTTTATTGTTATGCAAAATAGTTAAATAGAGTTTTCAAGTTAAATTCACGTGTTTCTTTTAAAGTACACAAAGAATGACTTCGTTTACTTGCCATGTTTAATGTTTAACAGTTGATGTCAAGGACTACGAACATAAATAAAAAAATTTGGAAAACGATTGACCCTAAAGGCCATCCCTGTAACTTCCCGCTAAGTTTAATTACAAAAGTATGATGAAAGTTTGATAAACACTATTTTTGGAAATTTTGAACTGCCATAACTTTTGAATGAATCAACCGATTTTTATGCGATTTGCGGCAATTGATGCAGTTTTTCAAGTCCATTGAAAGAACCGACAACAAAAATTTTTCCGATGAAAAATTTCGGAGAAATTAAGAAAAAACACTTTTTTTTATTTTCTTTCGTTCACGATATCTCACGAACGAATTAACCGATTTTGACCGAACTGGTAGCGATCGACGTCGCTTTTCAAGGTTAAAAGCTGATTAGATTTTGGAATTGATCGGTTTAGCCGTTTAAAAGTTATTCCAAAAAAACTGATTTGAAAAAATTGTATTTCTTAGTTTTTTCGAAATTTCTCAGAACCTACCGTCCGAATTAGTTGAATTTTCAGGAAATCTAAGTTTGATGGAACTCTTTAGAACGCCGTTTGGTAGGATCCAATCGGTTAAGCCGTTCAAAAGTTATAAGCGGGTCACATACTTACACACACACACACACACATACATACAGACAGGGTGACACCCTCTCGGGAGTGGTCAGGGAAGATTCCTAGGACCTCAAAACGTCGAGATCTGATGAATACTCGATTTTCCAAAAACGGGGTGAAACCAATAACTTCCCGATTTTAGAAAATTTTAAATTTTCTTAGCGGGAAGTTAAAAAGGCACAGTGACTCGGTAAAGTAACTCAACACTCGCGGAACAAAGATTTACAATAAATTTGAAATAAACGCACACAGTTTATCAAAACCCCTAGAGTAAACACTGAACTAGATACGACTAGTCTAGTGCTCAGTTCAGTGATTCATAAATATGTCTACTCGGAAGGGAGAGGGATAGGTTATGTCTCGGCGCTATGAGTCATCGAAGAAATTGCATTTTCTTTCAGACTTTCACTGAACCTGTTCATAAGCCGATGAAGCTGTATAGAGCTGACATTAGCAGATGTCCCCGCACAATATTTACCCATTAACAAGTCAATACGTTGATATTATTTATGAAATCCGCCTATTCTGAATTCCCGCTAAACCGAACAGTGTTTGGTGGCAATTAGTTTGGATTAGTGGGACTCTACTGTGTATAAAGTAAGTGTATAGGAAGTTGTATAAATATTGAATGTTGTTTTGGTTTCAATACATAAAGCTTAGGCTACAAGTAAACTTTATTGTATAAATTTGATTTGAATAACAAACAAGCTAATATTAAAGTACCATAAGTAAATTTTATTAAAACATTGTAAAACACACAAATACATTGTGTAATTGTTAAAAATTTAATTACAAAATTATGAAATTAAAAATTATATATATAGGCTTCTCAGAGTTTGGCACCAATCGTAGACGACCGTAAAAGTCGACAGCATAACTATTTTAATTTCCTTACAATAGAAACATGAACCTCTTGCACTCAAGGCCTGGAGTACTATCCTCTGGACCAAGTAGTTTCAAGAATTATAAACATCCTAAAATAATGATCGGCACTTTAAATCAGTTGGTTTAAAATAATCACTTCTATTTTTCAAGTGAATGTAGTTTTGGTTCGACTTTATTAAATATTTGATTAAATTATACATATTTTTGTTTTTCTAATTGGACCTATTCTATACAAAAATAAATATGGTAATAGCCTAACTCAAAACTTATTTTATTATAAAATTTTTAAACAGTAGTTTTAAATGTTGTATGAAGTAGCTTATGTGTTGAAATGTACATAAGATAATATATTGTATTTTGGTAATTGTTACCAGGGGTGCAGTGCACAAATGAGGTTCGGGGGAATTCAGACTAGGATGGGGAAATATTTGCCGGGCGAAAAATAATTATTTTGTGAAAATATAGATAAGATAAACGGTATCACAAACTGGCACATACTTTCTCACAAACATATTTAAATTATTAAACAGATTCACTATGTCTTCATAATTGTATTAAAGTCGGAGAGTAACAAGTAAATATTGTTATTATTTCCTATAACTATAAGACTATTCGATCGATTTTGAACAAATTTGTAGCAAACATCTCAATTAGGCTTGTAAAGATGCACGAAAAAAGGTTTTGAAAAATGTTGAAAAACAACCCTCTTTTTGGCCAAACCCCCCTCCCCCCCCCCTGAAAATCAGTTATTATTATTATTATTAGCTAAACGAGAATTTTTAGAAAGATGCAGTTTTTTGCATATAGTAAGGTACATTAAGGGCTACAAATAAGCCAAATTTTATCAAAATCGTTAAAACGGTTTTTTATACAAAAATAATAAGTGATTTGTTGGGGGTTTTTTCAAAATTTTTCAAAACCTTTTTTCGTGCACCTATACAGGCCTAATTGGTGCAAATTTGTTCGAAATAGATGGAATAATTTCTCTCTAGCTTTGTATACATACAGACAGACATTTTGTAAAAACCACTTTTTTGGACTCAAGGTGTCCCACAACAGATATTTCCACAAAAATCTCAACATCGAATTTACTTTCTCACTATACTATAGTATAGAGAAAGTATAGTGATCGCAAAAAAAATCGATGTTGAGATTTTTGTGGAAATATCCGTTTTGGGACCCCCTGAGTCCAAAAAAGTGGTTTTTACAAAATGTCTGTCTGTATGTATACAAAGCTAGAGCGAAAACTATTCAATCGATTTTAAACAAATTTCAAGTAGGCCTGTATAGATGCACGAAAAACGGTTTTGAAAAACAACCCCCATTTTGGCAAAAAACCCCAAAAGAATCAGTTATTGTTTTTTTTAATAAAAAACGGCTCTAACGATTTTGATAAAATTTGGCTTATTTTTAGTCTTTTATGTACCCTACCAAAAAACCGCATCTTTCTAAAAATTCTCGTTTAGCTAATAATAATAATAATAACTGATTTTGGGGGTTTTTTTGGCCATAAAGGGGGTTATTTTTCAAAACCTCTTTTCTTGCATCTATACAGGCCTAATTGACGTGTTTGGTGCAAATTTGTTCGAAATCGATCGAATAGTTTTATCTCAAGCTAATAATAATAATATTTATTAGTTTAAAATCACCTCTCCTACCCCTCCTACAATAATGAAGTCACTGTGAATCTGTTTAATAATTTAAATATGTTTGTGAGAAAGTATGTGCCAGTTTCTGGTACTTTTTTTTGCGATCACTATACTTTCTCTGTACTATAGTATGGTAAGAAAGTAAGAAATGGGAACAAAGGTTAGTCCAATCGGTTTGTTTGCCATATATATATTGCAACGACGCACGAGTTGCACGACGCTGGGGGAGGAAGTTTGTTTTCCTTTTGTCCCCGCGTTGCGACGTCAACCCTGCAACGACAGACCTTTTTTATGACGTTCGGGAGCCACCTCTGCAATGTAGCCCCAACGCTTGTCTGTCTGTAGGATTTCCCTACTTTGTTACAGAATAAAGAGATTATATCACCTACTGGAAGTTTAAGGCAAATTAATTTTAATAGCCTAGGTGATATAACTCTGGTTAAGATAACTATGCCTATAGTCACCTTAAATAAAAATATTTTATTAAATTCCTTCCAGTTATTCAAGTTACTATTAACTTTAAATTTGCTCAGCTCAGTAATTAATATTATATTTATTTGACAATCTCCGAGGAGTGAGAACAGTGGAACTTTACCTAGAATAATTAAATTATTTGTGCTTTGTGAAATTTCGTTGGAAATGCCAACTTTGCGTTTCCGCCCTTCAATATTGATCATACACTGAAAACAACTTATCATATAGGATACTTAGATAATAGGAATCTCTTGAACAAGGTAAATTAATTATATTAATTGAAATCAAAAGAAAATTTATTCAAATAAAAACTCAAAATACTCTGTGGTTCTTTCCACTACAAAAACATAAATTTTAAACTAACTTTACTATTTACATAAATTTTAACTCTTTTAGGTAGAACCATTTATTATTCCTTTATACTTAATTATTCCTTCCTTTTTAATATTTATTATTTAAGTATTTAATTATGAAAATGATTTTATATGTTTAATTTACAAGATTAATAATTTTATATTTTGAAAAACCTAAATTTTTATCTCAACCCAGTATCAATAATTATTTAAATTTAACTCAGGCAATATTTTAATAAGGGATATCGTAACTTTTCTGACAGACCTTTTATTACTGCGACCCTGGACTCTGAACACCTTTCCCAGGAATGTTGATTGAAATACAGCTTCCCTGAAGTCCGGTTATCGTTGGTGCGGTTGAACGTCTCTCGTGGTCTCAGCTTTTGCCTGGTTTGACTTTCCCTGATGTCTTCTAACGTCTTCCCTGATTTGGTTTAACGCCTTCCCTGATTTGGTTTCCGCTTCTTATTCCAGTAGTCCTTCAAAGTCCATGTGTGGTTCCAGTTATCGTCATTACATCAGTCCTGTGATTCCTGTAGACTACGTCATTTATAGATTTTTTGACGCGCCCGCTATATAATTAACTATAGCGTAATTCACTCAAACTGTTCAATCGTTTTTCCACTGTCTGTAATACTAACTGATTTTACACTGTCTTTGTTCATTTAACTCGTATTTACGTTTGATAAAATTTTAATGAAAACTGTTACTTGAAATATTATATCGCATAATATTATAATTAATTAAAATGTTCACTGTTTGATCGACACATATCTTACTGCTGTCTTTATAAAACACTGCTTCTAAGTACGTTACTATAACATCGCAGATCCGTCTAACAACGTCGATCTAAAGAAAAACTCAAAGAGTGAGAGAGCGATTCCAGCTTCCAGATGAGCGATAGATATATCTGAGATAGGTCGTTAGATAGGTCGTTAGATAGGTAGATAGCTGCGCGGCTCCCGCTGTACTCCGCTTATATAGCCTCCTTTGCCGCCTTCCGAGTACCAACTGCCTTTCTTATTTTTCTATTCCTTGTTCGATATCTTGCCATGCAACTTGCATTGATTTCTTTAAGTTTTAGGTTGGTACTACCCCCACTAACTTCTTCGTTAGGCCTTGCCATCAGCTAATCTAGATCTCCCCTCCTAACATTTTCTCCTATTGTCTTACGTATTTTCCTCGTAGTTTTCCTTTAACTGCTTTTATGAACCTGCGGTTTTCGTAATCGTATTCCTGATACATTTTCCTTTCTTCCCAAACTTGAGTGATGGTCGTACTACGTTTGGTTCGCTTATGGCGCTGCCTCGCGTATTCCGCGGTTTTTCCTCACGAAAACTTTTCTGGTTTTGAAGGAAAATCTTTTTTCTTTTTTCTTCTATGTTGGTTATTATTTTATGATATATTAGCCAAAATTTCCATTCTGTCCGAAGATTTTTCTTCTGTTTTTGGGACTTGCAAAATTTGCCAAATTTAACATTTACTTTTGAATTTGAATTTTAACTTTAAAATTGATACTTTCGATTGAGATTTACAATTTTATACCCTTACTACTTTCTTAACACTATGTTATTATTTTTACCACCTTTTTCATTCTATTCTTAGCAAAATATAGGTATGAACTTTCTCACCTATTATTTTAATTAATTAACAATTTATAAACTTTTTATCTTATAAAACTTTTACTTCTTTACAACTTGTTTACTTTTTCATTTTCCCTTTTTCATTTTTTATGGAGCTTTTTCACCTTCAAACTTTAACAATTATCTCTAACTTTTAAAATACCAAAAATTCCTTAATTTGTTATTTAACATTTTTTATACAATTTTTCTTACGCTTTTCAAAAATATCTTTTTCATTTAATTTTGATGAAATTTGAGAATTTCCCATAACTTTAACTCTTTATAACTTTAACATTTTTTATTTTACAAAATTGTGACTTCCATGAACAATGTTACCACCTCCCGTGTTTCACATTTACCCATAAAATTCATCAATTTTATACTTTTATTTAACACCTTATTCCTGTATAAAAATAACTAATTTTTCTAAGTCTTTCCGGCAACTTGAAACAAGTTCCTGGACAAAAGTCCATCTCTGTTGACACAGTACAGTTGGCCGGGACTTGTCGTATTCTAATCTAGTTAAGTATAGGGTGTACCTCAACTTCTGCTATGAAATCTTGATTTTTGCAGTTTTACAACAAAACTCAATTTTTCACGCATTGCATAAGGTTTATCCGTTGCAATATATATATATATATATATATATATATATATATATACACACATAAAAAGTCGGGCATGGTTCCTAATTAATCTTCACTGCACAAAATCTTCTTTTTGTGCCGGCTAGTGAATGGCAGTTTCCTGATTCTTGACTGGCTACAAACAGCTGGTGTTCTAAATACTTTCTTTAGGTATTCGTAATTATTATGTTACTGGTATACAAATTTTGTTAGCTTCATACAACTTATACTATTTCATAGTTAACAACTAAATCACATTAAACCATATTGTGCAAAGGTACTTAATACCAATATAGTATTACTGATGTTTTTTGTTTTTCATTTCTTAACTTAAACTTCCTACCGAAATTGTAAATCGGTCTTTATCAGTAAAATACGTACGATATGAATGCGGATAATTTGGCAAAGTCTGATTGGGGAAAATTTTTAATGAAAAAATTGTGTTCTGGGAAAATTTGGTGTGCTAAAACATTTTCTGCGTCCCTGATTGTTACTTTTTATTACTGCTATGCGGTTATAAGAAATTAGGCTGGTGTGGAGAAGATACAGAATGATGAACTACTCATTTTTTTTATATACTTTTACTAACGTCAGCGGTTCAGCTAAGTGATCGAATTATTTTTATTTTATCGTCTCATTTATTATTATGATAAAACTTCTATAATTCTGTACTGTACTTTGTAACCTGTAAATAATGTATAATTAACATTTTAAATAATTGTGTATGGAATGTTGCATTATAATTCTTTGAGTATTTACTTTCATTTATTTTTTCAAAATAATATTTTTTGGTTGGTGTATATAAGTAACACAATAAATAAGTTATAAAATATCACAAAAAGTATTTACTCTTCCTAACCAGTAAATCATCCTGGGTTCATTTACATAGCTACATCATCAAATCCTAGTTAATCTGGACCTCCTCCATTTTGTATTAATGTAGGAGAGGTACTTATTGGTGAACACATTTACAATTATAGGATCATATCAATTTCCACACTATATTAAACTTTAGTGAGAAATTGTTTCAAACATAATCTGCAGAGTTGGCAATTGAAAACCAACCTCAAGACTAATTGGAAAACATGACTTGCATGAACATTATAGAGAAGAGTTTAGCATAAGTATATGCCTATACATAGGCGTAACCAGGACGACCGTATGGAGGGGGTTACAACAACCGGGTGGGGGGGGGGGTGTATACTTTTCGACTTCTAATAATAATTGTGATTTAGGCCCACTTTAGAATAATTTAGAATAGCAACCATGACTCATCCCCCGTCAAATCTTTCTGTGCGCTGCCTCTAACCCCATAGGACCGAAACACACACTGCGCTTTTTTGTCGGCTGCGGATTGTCATAAAATTTAAATTGTGCACGCGGTAAAATTTCCGACACCGCGCCGTCTAAAATTCTTATTGGGATTCATTAAACTGAAGTGTTTAGTTCATCAATCACGAAGTGTGTTATGTAATATATTATTTCTTTTAATGTTTTATTGACATGAACAGAGAGCAACTCTCGCTTTATTGTTATTCCGTCGCCGATTGAAAAGGAAGCAAAAAATATACATATTTGGGTTCATCCAATCAATAAATAAAAGAAGAAAATATTTTGGAGCATTCTACACTGTTTCCTGATTTGATTTGAGGAACTAGAAGAAACATTTTACAATTATTTAAGAATGTCGTCATTTGACGAACTGCACACGCGGCTGAAGGATAGTATTCTACGGAAAAAATACTAGAATAAGGAAAATTGGTGGGCATTTAGTCACATTCGCCACTGTTTCTGCGGAGACGATGGAAAATCCATTGATTGTAATGGCAGCGAGCGGCTGCACAGCTACATCTGCGGCAAATAAACAGATCGTTTATTTTCCCGACGAATGTGTATACTTTCCTTCGCGCCACTGTTAATATGACGACGACGACAAATATTATGGGGCGTAAAACGCCGTGTGCTGCCTTTAGAACACTAAACTTTGTTACACTACACTGCATCTATATAAAATAAAGTGTCAGTGTCCAATTCAACCAAAGATGATTTTAGCAATATATTGATAATTTATTGTAGCTTAACATTTGCATAGGTGTTGAAAACAAGTTAAGTATTTTAATATAAACAAAGTCCGAAATATTTTTTCAATGGGGGGGGTTATAACCCCCAAAACCCCCCCCTGGTTACGCCTATGTGCCTATAATAGAAGAATAATTAAAAAGACATCAAATTAGTGGTTGACAGGGGTTTACTTATAATTTTTCCAGTACCAGAAACAAACATACTCCTAAGGAAAATTTTATAAATTTTCACTTGTAAAACTCCAATTTTACGTATCTTTGCCGAGTTTAAGGGTGCAAATAATATACTTACTTTTATCAGAAAAGTACACATGTAGGCCTATAAGTGACTATTTTTGTACTTGTATATAGCACATAGTAAATTTGAGAGACACATACTATTTTAAGCAATAACTTGACAAAATGTCTCTTATTTATTCAATAGAACTTATCAGAAATTTAAATCCTCGGTAAAAGACTGTAAACCTAAACAAATGTTATGTATTATAGCAAGAAATAACTTTTCTTATTCAATAACAATTAAATGCAAGCAAGCTTATCACGCGAACACAACACACAAATACAGGCGCTAAATTGCCGTGTGGCCGTTGTTCAGGTACCTACGTTAAAATATTTTCCTCTTTTGTGGCGCCTTTCGACATTGTATTCATTATTGTTAGTTTGTATTCCATGTTGTGCTCTCTTTTGGGATATTTAATTTTTAATTAATTAATCGTGAAATGAAATGAATTATTCGATAAGTATTAATCACTAAATGAGGTCCAAATTATATCATCTTTGGTCTTATTTTGATTACAATAATCCCATCAATAGGCCTATGTTATAAACTTTTTCATGCCGAAAAAGTTAATAATAGAAAAGTTTAAGCATCACTGGTTTTTAAACTTTTCGGCCTCCTCGACTCTGAATAATCGGTCTCTTAGGCGGGTTTCACACCAAAAATCGCTTGACCACTGACTACGCAGTAATTCAATGGGAGCTTTCAAATAGGACACTGGGCTCGACCGAGCGATTTTGAGCGGTCCTGCCACCCTCTACTTCAAGCGGTTTCTGCCTGCGTTTTTGAATCTAGTTCGGTGTCCCGGCTAGTGTCACAGCCGTTTGTAGCCGTCCGCAGCGTTCACCGAACATCAAAGGTGTGCCGCGAAGCTGGCAAAAAAAGTGTCTGGGATCCCATTTCGATTCGGAGCTGAGGGACAATAGTCGCAACGCACTGTAGTGTGGAGGTATATCTTGAGGTTTTTCGATTAGCAGACGTAAAATTCTGAACCAAGTGTTGAATGAGTGTTTGGGAGTAGATGGTCCAGTGCAACGTTAAAACAAAACTTACAAAAATTTAATAAAAAGCAGTACCGGAATGGCGTTCCGGTACCAGTAAACCCCTGGGGGTTGATGAAATACATTTCATTCCAACTACCTCTAAAAGTTTTCTTATACTTTGCCTTTATTTTTAAACTGTACTAATTTTCTAATCCTTTTAGTTTTCCAAATCTATCTCAGTCTCCTATTTAGTTTTTTTTTCAAAAATTTAATAGAAAGACATATTATCAAGTCTCCAAAAAGTCATAATTTTATTTGTTGTCAGGTCATTCATTAATTTGTATTTGCCAAACAAAATTTTAATTTTCCACACTTTGTAGCAACTTAGAGCTACACAGTACTTTGATTTTAATAATATCTTGTAGATATTAAGTAGTTCAATTGCAGAATACCTTTGCTCTTAAACAATTTGTTTAGTAAAAATCTAACCACTTGTAAGATCTCCAACTTCCCAACGTATAAAATAATATAGAATAGGACCATAAGTCAATTTTAGAAAGAGAGCATTTTTATTTTTGAATTTAACTTAATTTATTATTACAAATGTTTTTTAGAAAGAGAGCTTAATAATTAGAAGCATTTTAACGTAAAGGAAATAAATATAAATGGGCAGACAATTTTAAAGTACATTTCAGTAGAATAAAAATAAAAGGCAGACAATTTTAAAAATCAATTATTTTAAATTTAAAAGTAGGGTTTGAGAAGATGGACAGTCTATGTACTAACGCCAAGACACGGAAATTATACGAGTTTTAAGACGCAGTTAGAAAGGCAACGTCCAAAAGTCTAGACGAGATAAGCGAACACCTGCAAGCCAATTCCTGGAGAAACAGTCTACGTGCGATTTCACACGCAAGATCCACAGGGATTGCTTTGGTAAGCAACCAACGTATCTGACGAAATATGTCATCAGACGTTTTCTGATTGGTGGAGAGGAAAGAGACGCCGGCCGAATGTAGCGTGGGAGAAGAACCAGGACACTTATCAACGAGAAACCAAGCAGTGAACGTCGCTTGAAGTGTTGCGCGTTATAGTTGTGCATTAACAGTTTAATCATGTAACATTTATTATTGCTAATCTACAAGTACAAAGTAGTATCTCATCGTCAAATGGTGTATAGTGCGATCGCTTAAATTAATGTGACAGTATATCGGACACGACAATGAACTAGGCTACGAAAGTTTTTGCGCGTGCGAGTGGGTTATAAATCACCAGCTCTCTTTAAATTTATAATCTATAATTTGTATGTATTTGAATTTATTTTTTTATGTCGTATATTTTATGATATTAATAAATGTCAAAGGTAATTTCTAAATCGTCTACTTTGTTTGGCCTAATCTAATCCTCTTCACCATATATCAATCAGGTCATTGAATTCACTACCGAGATAGAATAAAACTAAAAGTAGAGTCTTGCAATCCAACTGCATCAAATCAAATCAAGTTTATATATATTTCTTTTATTTATTATTTGTAAGCAGAGCATCTTGCAAATTGGCGCAGCCAACTTTGGGGCTCGTCATGTATAGACTCTAAAGCTTACACACTTTTGACAGGCTAAAAAAAAAATTAAATAAACGGTACCAGAAACTGCCACACACTTTCTCACAAACATATTTACCAGTAAAGACCCCCAATTGACTCCCAAATTTTTTCAAATTTTGGGGTATATTCACTTTGACACCATTTTTGAATTTCTCATCAAAACTTAGGATAGGAATGTCTGATAAAGTGAAGGGGTTATTATTAAGGTGAAGGAGCTAGGTGGAAAAAACGCCCATTTACGTAATGCACTTTATTAAATTATTAAACAGATTCACTGTGACTTCATAATTGTATTAAAGTAGGAGAGGGGATACATTAAAGTAGGAGAGTAACTAATAAATATTATTATTAGCTGAATGAGAATATTTAGAAAGATGTGGTTTTTGCATATGGTAGGGTACATTAAGGGTCTGCTCCAGTAAACGAGAAAGCAACCGGAAACGCAAGCGCTTCTCACTGTATCCCTATCTAAACAGTGCAATTTCTTGCAGCTGAACGCTTTGACATTGCTTCATGTCAAACCATTTTATAAGTCTATCTTTTGTAATTGAGTGTTGAAAAAAAAAACTGAATATTCTTTATAAAATTTCGAATCCGACTTGCAAATTATTTTTCATTATTAATTTTTTATTGTGTTAGGAAAAAAATTTAAACTTTGTACTTACAAAATTTCAATTACATAACAAATCAAAAGCATTTAAAAAAATGTAAATTGCAAGACGGATGCATATTGTGACTGCTTAAAATGAGACCTTGCAAACAATTTTATGATAAAAAGTAAACGAAATAAATGGTTTGAAATTTAACATTGCTTTTATGGGATAAAAATCCCAGATGGCCGCCACTACAGCAGACCCTTAATGGCTACAATAAGCCAAATTTTATCAAAATCGTTAGAGCAGTTTTTTTTATAAAAAGTAACATTTTTTTGGCCAAAAAGGTGGTTGTTTTTCAAAAATTTTCAATACCTTTTTTGTGCATCTATACAGGCCTAATTGACATGTCTGGTGCAAATTTGTTCGAAATCGATCGAATAGTTTTCTCTCTAGCTTTGTATAATACAGACAGACATTTTGTAGAAACCACTTTTTTGGACTCAGGGGGCCCCAAAACGGATATTTCCACAAAAATCTCAACATCGATTTTTTTTTACGATTGCTATACTTTCTCTATACTATAGTATAGTGAGAAAGGAAAAGAGTTATGTGTAATAATTGGTTTGTTCGACCAGGGCACCCTGTACCAACACAACAGTATTGTATTTTTAAATTAAAGTCAGAATCTTTGTATCGCGCTTCACAGTAATTGAAAGTGGAATTAGTAATCTATATATATATAAGCCAAATACCACTGACTCATAACGAAATCTCAAAAACTACTGAACGGATTGGAACGAAATTTGGTACGTAGCTTCCTCTAGGGCCATAGGTGCTCACTAAGAAAGGGTTTCAAAAAATTTGAAATCTTAGGGGGGGTTTGGGTGAGTCAAATTTACTAAATCACGATCTCTCCGAAACTACCATACGGATTGGAATGAAATTAGGTATGTAGCTTAGTCTAGGGCCTGTACTGGCTAAGAAAGGGTTTTAAAAAATTTGAAATCTTTGAGGGGTGTCAAAGTTACTAAATCACAATTTCTCCAAAACTACCAAATGATTGGAACGAAATTTGGTACGTAGCTTACTCTAGGCCATAGGTAATAACTAAGAAAGGTTTTCAAAAAATTTGAAATTTTAGGGGGTTCAAAGTTACTAAATCATGATTTCTCTAAAACTACTGAACGGATTGGAATGAAATTTGGTATGTAGCTTCATCTAGGGCCGTAGGTGCTGGCTAAGAAAGGGTTTAAAAAATTCGAAATTTTAGGAGGTTTGGGGGTCAAAGTTACTAAAAATCCACATAAAAATACATAGTATAATATATTTTTTTTGTTAATATACATTTAACTTTGATTTCTCTATCGATCCATGCAAATCCAGATCGGTTCATCTATCTATATATTTTACTGCCCCGATCTATATATTTATCATCATATCTAATGAAGGATTAGTCTAAACATGGTGAAATCTCAAACAATATACCGGTAATATACTATTTATGAGATAGATATTCGATATTCCATTTAAACAAAATATTGTATACGGTTATAAGTCTTACGAAATTTTTTTGAAGTGTTTAAAATATTGGTAAATTGGATTTTTTTATTTTGTTGCCTACAGACTGATCACGATTTCTTAAAATGTTTATAGCCTTAAAACAAGAAACCTGGCACAAATAACTGTACCTTGCCCCTCCCTCACTTTCACTTTCTACTCACTGACCACAAGGCACTGCTGCATCAGTTGGGCTTATAACTTTGATGATCTCATTCCTCTAAATCTAAACCCTTCTATTCCTGATACTCCCGTTCCCTCTTATATTGCGGAGGATAATATTGGGAAAATTGATCGCCGGGAAAAAACGGCGAAAACGTTTTTCTAATACTAATCGTGCTAAAGCACATAGGGAGTCTATCAAAAGATACAATGTAAAAACCCCATCCGTAAATCGGGAAGCTGTCAAAAAGTACAGTCAACAAAACAGTTGAACTAGGAAATATGACAACATGGACATGTAAAGTGTGTTCAGCTATGAAGTGGTATAATCAGTGTTGCCAGGTGCAAAAAAATAAAATCGGAAGTTGGACCCAAAAAAATCGGAAGATTGTAGGAAAAGTCGGAAGAAAATAATATGTAATATAAAATAATGTATAGAATAAAATACACTATACTTAAAACTGAGTCTACAAAACAATAGTGTCAATTATGTATAACTATTTAGCTCCTAACACTTTCTACAGTTGCATTATGACTTTATGACTGGGGAACAATATGACTATGACATAAGGAGAGTTTAGGTTTCCGAAGAACATTATTCATGAATTACTTAGCAAGCAAATCGCATAGCAAACAATGCTATTTTAAACAAAAACTAAGTTGTTTGATGGGATAGGTCATTGTGGAAATTGAACACAACTGATTTCTGTAAAGTGCAACTCTCAAATTGCTTAACAATTATGTTTTTAAGCATGAGAAAAAATCGGAAGATATCTAAAAAAAATCCGTTTTTCCGACAACTGTCGAAAAATCGGAAGATCTTCCGACAAATCGGAAGACCTGGCAACACTGGGTATAATGCAGGGTGGGATAACTAATATGGGGAAACGTGTTCCATGTTAGTTTCAATTTTTAGTCCACTGCAATCCCACCAGAAGCGCTGAAGATAGTTTCAACTACAGTGACTTGATAGAGACAATGTGGCCAACGAGCGCTGGCAGCCATATTGTTTCCAACTCAACACGGGTTTATATTAGCGTAGAGACGATTTTTCGCATTTAACTCCAATTTCCGCTTCAAAATTGTTCTTATGCAATTGGATTAATACATTGTCACAAAAATTGTCAAGTATAAACGATTTTTTCGATAAATTTTCCTCACTAAATGAATGAATACATAAAATACCGGCTGACACTTTTTTACTACTCGTGCACATTATCATTTAAACATCTATATAATCTAATTAAATTTAGTGAAGTATATACTATTATTTTTCTTCATAAGAAAAGTACAAGCAATATTTCTGTGTAGTTGATTTTTTAACAATTATAAACACAATTTGAGTAGTTTAGTACAAATGGAACAAAACTACTATGGTACATTATTTAGCCCATTGAAATGTCAAAAGTTGGCCCTTTGAAAAATACCTTAAGTTTTTTAAATTATAAATCCAAAATTAGAAAATGTAAAAAATCTGTTTTAAAAGAAACAATTAAAAAAATATTTTTTTCCAAAAATACATTTTTGGGAGAATAATATTAAATTTCGGCAAAATTCAAAAGTTTACGTATTTAAAAAATGTATGAATACTTCAAAATGCAAAATTAGGGTTTCTAAACTATATTATAAAGGATACATATTATGTGCTACCCAAAAATAACTTCAAGTGTAATATTGTGCGTTGTTTTATACATATTTTGTATTCTAAAATCTAGTAGGCCTATTAGTTTTTCCATGAGTAAAAAAGTTCATAAAAACACAAAATATGTTTCCGCCAAGGCATAAAATAAAGCCTAATATATTCTAAATAGGCCTACACAAAAATATAGTAAACACATTATTTAGTAAGTAGGCTACCGTCTTAAAAAGAAAAATATGGCGAGTAGGCGTATTGTAAATTTTACCTTAAAAGGTTAAAACAAACAAATTATGTTCCAAAAAGGCATACAACGAAGCCTAATTTATTATAAACAACAATATATTAGGGCTACCACATTATTTTGTAAGTAGGCTATTACAGAAATAATTAGGTAGGCCTAGTTATAGCTTTCACGCACTCAAGCAATTAATAATAGCCTACAGTGACAAGAGATAAAAGTACACTATAATGTAATAAACAATGTACCAAATAAATCTGAAGAATCTCCTGAGTACAATGATATATAATATAACTTAATTATTGCTAAAATAGTACTCCAGATAGGCTACTCTTTGCCAGATAGAAGGTTAATGGGAGGAGTGAAAATAATAAATACAATCATATACAGTGAAAAATAATTGCGTACAAACTTTATTTTAGGTTTACATCACTATTTACATTTTGTCTTCTTATACTTGTACTTAATACTGTCAAAAGTCAAAACCACTAAAAGGGCCAGTTATCTATAGACTGTAATTTCAGTTTTCACTAAGTTAACACTAAATTACAACTGAACTATTTAATAAACTTTATAATTAAATCATAAACTAGGAAAAACCATACAAAAAAGCAAGAAAAACAAAGAAATAACAGCAGTAATATCACGAAAAGAACTAATTCCTATTTAAATAACATTACAGTAAGCAGAAAAATGGAAACAATATGGCGCAGCCAATAGAAAACAAGACGTCCGTTGTCTGTCTCTATCTAGTCACTGTAGTTTCAACTTTGAGTTACCTATCTCCTCTTGATATTATTATCTCTGGTATAATGATATGGTTTAGAACCTACGATTCATATTCTTATGACACACAAACTTACCATCATTTGTCGCATTTATTTCACCAAAATAATTAATTATGCAATAGCAAAGCATTGCCGGGTCAGCTAATAACGAATAATAATTTACTATATAATACTTGCCATTATAAGTATTATACATTTTTATAAAACAATTTTGTATAAGGTAATTTTAAATTGTTTTACAACACGTTTTAAATTAAAATATGTTTTACAATAAAAGAAAACGAATTACATATTGATAAAATAATGAAGTAAATTATTATGTCAATCTGCCCAACATTAATAATAATTATTAATTCGTTATAATTTTCTGTTGTTTTCTCCATAAAGATCTGCATTAGAACAACCAAAAAATACTATTTTGTTTAAGCCTTTCACACAAAAGGGAAGATTAGCCTATATTGTAAAGGCTTAGACTTTGATGAATTTTGAGAATTTTTGATCATCTGTGATCTTCCGCCATATTGACTTCTAATTGAACGATTGGGTAGAGGTCAGCAGAAATATTTTTCTAAAAAATGGCTACGAATGTTTCAAAAACTCCAATTTTGCTAGCGATATCGGTTAGTATATTACACTTTAGTTTACAAAATAATATCAGAACCATATGAAATAATATACTAATTTTTAATCGTTCATTTGTGGTAGTTTCAACCTTGTCGTCTGCTCTGCTCAGCTGTGTTGCATACAATGTTATAGTTAAAAAATTATGTAATTTTAGGGCTTAAAGTTTATATACTTTAAAAGTAAGTAGTAAAGATTTATGTGTCATATTTGAATTACATTGTTATCGTAATTTGTTTAACCTTGTTGTAGGGTAGGTTACTTTTTCTAAGTGTAGTAAAGGTTCTTTATCAAGAAGTCAGTTAACTTCAGTATGTACCTCCTCATTGAGATCATAGCAATCGAGTGGATAAAATTGACAATACGCCTCCTCGGCATATTTCGGTATTGGTACACACCTCTAGTTATACTTCATTTTCATTACTAGTATATTATATCGTGGCGTAAGTTTCCAGCAGGACACTCAGCTGATAA
Organism: Philaenus spumarius; assembly: GCA_018207615.1. NCBI lineage: Eukaryota > Metazoa > Arthropoda > Insecta > Hemiptera > Aphrophoridae > Philaenus > Philaenus spumarius. The sequence continues at coordinate 26,341 of JAGFPH010000787.1, forward strand.
TGTTAGCAGACGATGACCTATTTTGAAGAAAAAGAGTGCACAACCTAAGCAAATTTGGACTAATTGAATGTTGAATTCTGGTAAATATACTGTGACTAGAGACTGTAAGTTAGAACTTCAGGCAATTTTATTTTTATCAATTGAAAATACATTGATGTGTGTATTTGGGCCCTCGTTATACATATCAGATTGATTCGATCTATCATATATCGTGTACATCGAATATCTGTAGTTTCATTTAAAGTATTTTAAACATTAAGTACCGGTATTTATGTTTTATAAAGTCAAATTTGTTTGTGTTATGATACATGTTATTATTAAGTTGTTTTAAAAATTACAGGAATAGGCCTAGTTTGGCAATCGTGTATATTTACATTTGCAAATGAATCATGTTATTTTACCGAGTTGAATGAAAACTTTTTAGAATATTTATTCTTATGTTTTAAACAATTTGTTCCAATTTGTAGAATTATAGGTTGTACCAATAACGTTTCAGAAACATATACATTGATTTAAAACGTTCAGTACTAGAATTAAACATAATTTTATATGATTTTTTTTCTAGAGCATTTTCTTGCTTTAGTGTTGGCACTTCTGCCACAAAATATTAAGGAGACGTATTGTAAGTTTTACCTGATTTAGGAAACAGTGCTCGTAGATATTGCTACACACAGTTTTAATTACATACTATTTACTCTTTGTTGACTTTGTAGAAACGAAGTTTTGCATCAGCTTGCAGTAAGCCCGCCCAAGCCTCTGCCGAAGTCAAGGCATGTACACTGCCAAACAAGCTTGTGATCGCATCATCAGAAAGTCAGTTGCCTCTCAGTAGGGTCTCCATTCTCTTCAGGCAAGTTAAAGTCGTGTTTAAATAATGGTTCTAATACTAAGCATGTTAAACAGGTTTTCAAAAACTAATGAACAATGTAATAACAGTAATATAAGCAATTTTGATTAATTAAATCCATTAAATTAGTTTCATGTGAATCATACCTAAGACATAGGCTATTAAATACAAAAAAGATGATATTATGAGTTACTGGTTTCAAAGTTAAAACATCTGAGAAGTTACTGTAGCCTATATCTCAACAGATTTTTTTTATGTTTCTTAAAGTTATCTATTAATTCCATAATTAAAAAATATATAGCCTATTAATTTAAAAAATTTGTGCTCTTGGCTTATTTTTTAAACAATAATATAAGTCTAAATCATTTTAACTTACAAATAATTAGGCCTATAAAATTGTAGGCCTCTATTTAATTTAAGAATTTACTGTAATATTTCATGTAATTAATTTATTTTGTATGTTATCAGAGCCGGTTCAAGATACGAAACAGCAGAAAACAAAGGCGTTACTAATGTCATCCGTTCATCAGCAGGTCTGACGACTTCTGGTTCATCTAAGTTTGCGATTGTGCGCAATTTACAGCAACTTGGTGCAAGCCTCAGTGTGACATCAGACAGAGAATCTATTGCATATACTATTGAAGCTACGCCAGATAAAATGTAAGTTGAAGTCAGAATAATTTCTAACAAATCAGTTTTATATTAACTATTTATTCGAATTTGTTACGGATTAATGATGGAAGAGGTTTACTTATTGAGAGGATAAATTTCCAACAAAAGTCACGGCGAAAACATGTTTTTCTATTTAGGCCAATATTCATAATCAGTTTTACATCAAAAAGCTGGAAAAAATAACTTTTTTCACCAGTTTTTTTTTAGCTTATATCTGCATTAGACATCTTCTATCCTCCTATGTTAAAAATAAATGTTAATCTCTGCTTACCAAAGATTTGGCTGTGTTTCTTACCCACTTTTTTATTATTATAGAGTTGCCTAATTTTTATTATTGTTGTGTTGAATTTAAAACAAACAATTAGATGCCCTTTGATATCTGAACAATTAGTGGAAATATCCAAAGTCTTGTAGCTTTGTTCATGACTGTTGTGGTTTTTACTAGGTGTGCTGCACTCATGCTTTTAACCATAAGGTAGTTTTTGCCATCTGAAATAAAAGAGCCAATGCTGTTTTTAAAACGTTAAAGAAGTTGTTGTTATGCAGAAGTTTGTATAGTTATAGGCCTAAATTCTTAACCTCAAAAACTCATATTCAGGCAATTTGTATGTGTATCACTATAGCAACCAAATGTAGGCTATGCAATAACAGTAATAACATCTGATTACGTTTATTAGCAGCAATAATTATTGATAACAATTTCAGGTTAGGTCTAGCCTAGACCAATATAAATAATTTAAAACAGTATTTTGAACTAGTATTTCCCCTAAAAGTTTGACAAGGAAACATTAAAAAAATAATTCAAATTTTGTAATTTTAATACAATTACAACCTCTATAGCATTATGGTAGGACTTATTAACAGAACTTGTATCGATACGCCTATATTTGGGCTTATTCGTCAGAATGCCAGTTCTTCCGAGAACATGAATATATGTTTGCAGATAGCTTAGACTTTCGTAAAGTATTTTCAATTTGAAAAACATGTAGGCCTACACCAAACAAGAATTCATTGATACATGGACGATTTTTATTCTCATATACCGGTACTGGATCTGTAAGTTTGGCAGTAGATAGAAATAATGTTGGCATACAGCAAAAAAGAACACTTCTTACATTTATAAATGTGCATTGCGGACTTGAAGATCCATAATATTTTAATAATATTACTTTAATAAACATCAATAATATTAATTACTGGGAAGTTGATCGTGTTGACCTCATGGGTCGCACTTATTGTTTTAATTTACAGTGAAGCTGGTTTGAAGTTTTTGGGAGATGTAGCTATGAAGTCAGAGTTCAGGCCGTGGGAGTTGTCAGACAATGTTGCCCGACTTAAATATGAGTTGTCTACAGTCCCTGCACAAGTAAGTGTAGTTGGAATTCCTAATTAATTTTTTCTCCACTCTTGTGATTGACTATTCTGTTTAATTATTATAGGAATGTAGTTTGGCCTAGAAAGTAGTCTTTAATTACTGGCATGTTTATACCGAGTGACTGAAGAGTTTTAGTATGTTACTGATATCTCTGGTGTTGGTACAGAAAAACAAATTTTAATTAGGCCCTAATTGTTGTATCGGTAAAATCTACTTTTTTGAGTATTCAGAACCTTTTAATAAATTCATCATCTGCATGGTTATCTATTTAATAAACTTGTTATGCTCTCAGGATCAGGGTTTGAATTGGGGGTCAATTACTGAGTGTGTCAGAATCTGTGGAGAGAATAGAGTAGGCACCATCATCACTGACTTTAGGGCAGGATTGGCTAGGACGGACTTCGACAGGACTCACTATAAGTTGCGGCCTAAATGTTTTTGGTGGTAATTATAATTATGGCCGGCTAAGACAACTATGCGTGGGTACCGGTTTCGTGATGATCGTTATGACACTTAGTTGTCATGTATCATAATTGTGAAATAGGGTTATATAGTAGGCCTAATCAGCCCTGCTCATGTCTCAAACTTCATATTTCTTTGACTACTATAATTGTTTATCTTTAATCTTCAACTTTTGGTTGCAAAATGATGAATTTTCATTATACTGTGAGAGGTTAGGTCAGGATAAGATTCGTATTAAAATTGCAAGATTCATGAACTTTAATATAAACCTACCTAACTCAATCTTTTTAGGACCCACCATATTAAGAGATTTTAACATGGCATTTTGCTGTCAATGTATGTTACCTGATAATAATGTAAGCTTTTAATAATTGTACAATTTGAAAAACATAACAACAGTTGCAAAATAGGCTTTCAGAAAACATTTAGATTTGTTTGTAGTATTTTTATGGTTAGAAAATAGTGTTGTGGATTTTAATATACTGGGTGTCCATAAAGTCCCCCCCCTAACTTTGGACACCCCTTACCCCAAAATGGGGGGTTGAGAGGGTAATTCAAAAATCTTAAATTCAAACCCCCATCAAGTGATACCACATTTTAAAGGGCTTGATAAATGAAGAAGAATGGCACAAATTAGAGGTCTCTATCTTAACCCTATCGAAAATGGCGGCCAGTCAAATTTAAAATACCATGTTAACACAATTTTAATTACGTTAAAAAAACTATGTTCCAGTGGAAAGGGCTAATGGTTCTTTGCATGTTATTTAATCAAATCAGAGGGTCGTTCAAAATCTAGTATTAAAACAAATATTTTCACAATTTGGCATAAGCTTAAAAGGAACGAATAAACTTGCAATTTCTAGATACAGGGAAGCAAGGAGGAATCTACACGAAACAGTGCGTTTATTCAATGCTGCGTATCCAGATGTTAAGTAATGTAAGGCGTTCCTTTGAGTCGAGGCTTTATTTTTGCAAAGAAGTAAATTTTTGTCATTTTGAGCGTTTAATCTAAATTTAGAATTAAGGTAAGTCTTTAGCTTTATTACCAATGAAAGGTATTGTAACGTATCTAATTAAAAATCTGTGTTAATAAGATGTTTTCAACTTTGGCTGGCCACCATTTTCGATAGGGTTAAGATAGTCTCCTTTAATTTGTGCCATTCTTCTTCATTTATCAAGCCCTTTAAAATGAGGTATCACTTGATGGGAGTTTGTATTTAAAATTTTTGAATTACCCTCTCAACCCCCCCCCCCCCCCCCCTTTGGGGTAAGGGCTGAAATGGTCGGTTACACCAAAATTCTTCTCCTTTTGTCACATAAAGATACATCGAAGCTCATTTATTTATTTCTACTTGTTCCAAAGTTAAGGTTATGGACGCCCGGTATATAGTTTGTGATAGTTCGTTAAGAGGGAATACAGATTCGAACTACTGTTCGAAAAATATTTAGAGAAAAGTGTGTTAGATTTATAATCTTATATTTGCCTTTATTGTATATTTTATGGTCCATAGCCTTTCTAACCTTAATAAAATCTATAAAATGTAGGCAGCAACATTTACCTTAAATGTTTTGGTCCTCGTATTATTTCAACATAGTTATTTACGATTGCAATAAAATATAATATTTAATGTATTATTATCAGGCCCGAGTAGTGGACATGGTGATTGAAGCCGCGTTCAGGCAAGGACTTGGCAACTCTATCTTTGTAAAGAAACGCAGTATTGGACACATCAGTACGGAAACTGTGAGTATTATCTTTTTGTTAAAATAATCAACATTTAATAGAGCTCAATCCTCAGATCTAACGCTAGGGTAGTAGAAAATATAGCTCATGTAATATAATCTATGTGGACTGTATAAGTTTACTTCGGTTTGTTAAGTTGTGATTACAGTAGATCTCCTCTTAACCGGTCTGGTCGGTTACCTGTTTGGCTGGTTGATCCAAGATTCCCGTAAAAAATAGATTTTTATTAAAAAAATAACCTACATATCTTATCTTCTAAAGCGAGAGATAATTGTCTGTCTGCTAAATGGATCTGGAATCTCCGTCTAAGGATTTTTGATTTTTTGATTTTATATGGGGCTTTTGGCCATGAGAAATCGATTGGAAATGGTCACCAGTCTGGGAAAATTCGTTTTCTACGTCTTTTTATTAAATTAAAAAGTGAAATTTGTCCATTTTAAACAATACAAAGCACAGCTGATGGAAATGTTTTCAATGTCATTACAATAATCATCTGTTTTCTTTTAAACGAAGCACAGCTGATGCAAATGTTTTCAATGCCATTACAATAATCATCTGTTTTCTTTTAAACTGTATTTTATTAGAGGTAAGCCTAATGTTGTATCTATTTATAGTTACCATGGCAACGAATACTTCTGCTAAATAAACATACCCTTTATTTAGTTGTTTAATGTTATAGGCCTAACCTAAACGATGTTCACGGAAATTTGCAATAATAGTTATTGACGTGAGCAAACTAGGCCCTAGGCCTAAATCGTTATTGAAATATTAAACTTTAATTTAGGCATGACTTATTTCTGAGGCATAGCGTTGAGATTATGGTTAATCCTTTAAACTGTATTTTTATTACAGGTAAGCCTAATGTTGTATATACCCTTTATTTAGTTGTTTAATGTTATAGGCCTAACCTCAAAACTCAATAATCCAATATTTATTATTGAAATCATAGCCCTGCTTATAATCGAGCTTTAGCTCGGTCTCCTGGTACTTTCATTAATAAACAAGCAAATAAGACGTTATTGCAACTCATTTTATTGTATGTACATACATACATAAATAAACACAAACAAATTAATCATTTTAAACTTACATAAACTTCGAAAACTGAATTTACATATACTGTGTATCATTGTATAAAAAAAATTCAATTACCATATATTTTTCTGTTCTTTAACTTTCAAAGATTTGTTTAAAACTCAATATGTTACAAATATTACATATTTTGTTCCCACGGAATTCAGTGAAGGTTCCGACAAAGCAACAGACGAAGAAAAAGAAACAAAGGATGCCGCTTTGTGAGTTGATTCTAAGAAAAAATACAATTGCCGCGGAAGCAAGAGGGGAATCAAACTTCACGCTCCCCCTCCCCTGTTCTGCCGGTCACGACACTTTAGTTTTTTGGCTGCGAGTTTGGATTAGGCTTAGAGGGATCCGGGCGATTGGAATTTTGGTGAGAACACTACATTGCACACCTAAAGTTGCACATCCCGCTTTATTTTCCGGGAAATGTCCGTCAAACCATCAATGTTGGAGACTTTGGCCAGTTACAGTAACACAATCTGTAAGAGAAAAAACTCAGCTGTTCTATCGGATATAACGGTTAATCCGAGGCCAGTTAAGAGGGGTTCTACAGTAAATATAATAGATCTTGACTTGTGAGAAATATTATTTCTAAAAACAAAAACACAGCACACAATTCTCACAAAAATATGTTGAATTGTTTAATATGTTGCGCGTTTCAACGGCAAATTCGTCATCTTCAGTGACTCGGTTATAATTTAGTTGTAGCTTATATCTCACTGAAGATAACGACTTAGTCGTTAAAACGCTTTTATAATTAAACGTATTTTTGTGAGAATTGTGTTCTGTGTTTTTAGAAATTGATGATTGTGTTGTATTTTCATTCACATTACCGTCTTCCACTAGTAATTTTCTAGCACATACGAAAAGCATAGTCCAAGTATTTGCTTAAACTTCAACACCATCAGTTTCTTCTTTTTTATTTTAAACTAGCGGACCCAGCAATGCTTCACTATCGCTTGATTTAATTTAAAGATTTTAAAGGGTAGTTATTCCATTTCATTTTATTGACTTAAGTGATCAAACTGCAAAATGGTTTTTATGTCACTTAAAAATATACTACACAAATTTAGATTTATGGTTTTTAGATTATGTAAACCTTTTTAGATAATACAGTAAACCTTTTGCTTGCTTTTACCTATTCTAAAAAACTGATAATTGTGAAGAATTGTAAAAAACCTGATTCTAAATTAGCCCAATTGGTTGCAAATAAACGTGTTTTGGTTCATAATAGGCCTAACCTAAAATTATGTTCAGTTTTTGATCCAAATCATCTGTTTTATATATAGGCTAGTATGTAACCCCCAACGTTTGAATTGAATTAAAATATAGTAGGCTAAGCATATTTAGTTGATTTTTGTTTGCTTTAAGTTGGTCAATCTGACTTAAAAAAAGCTGTTGGTTTTGAAGAATAATAAACTGATTATAAATGCTAAGTAAAGTTGCTATGGTAATGAATGTAAACAAACATGTGTTGCAAAGATTTTTATATGAACAGCTGTTTTTGTGCACTATTGTCCTTGAGTCCATACAAAAGAGGCTGTTTAGTTTTTTCCAAATTTGAAACTTTTACGGAAAACTTTTCAAATTTGTCTTTATATAAAAACCTAGTTCGGACTATTACGAACATTTTAAAACAAAAAAATAGCCAAATTGTTGTTTCAGCCGTTCTCAAGTGATGCGCTTACAAAGGAACAGCTATTCATTTTTATTATATAGATTTCAGTAATAGAATAATTCTCAACTAACGGTTTTTAAATTCATTTAAATTTACTATGGAGGACTTCATAACTATTTTTGTTATTTAAATCATATAAATAGTAACACTATCGTATTTCTTTAACCACTTCATAAAAACACACACCTTAAGCACAAAATAAGTTCTTTAAAACAATATATTCAAATTTTCATTGTACTCTATGAAATGTTCTGTTTTATACTATTAAATGTCATTGGATATCAGGGAATTCAAAATATTCAGTGAATTTCAACTATTCATTACAAGCAATTCATCATTACAGTAGCCTCAATCTCGGAGTGTGTCTGAGAGGAGGGGAATAGAGGGGCCCCACCTCATTGCTTGTTGTGTCTGAAATCGGCAGTATACCTCTGTTCCCACTGTATACCATACACGCTCTTTGTAAATTGTCATGTACAAAAACAAAAACGGTCGAGGAGTAAGTCGTATTTTTGTTAGTAGTATAATTGCAGTAGTTATTAGACTGCGCTTGAATACCTGTATATTAAATGAGACCTGGAGGCTCCAATGGGGAGTCAGAAATGATAGTAGAAAGGGTTAATTGTTACTATTGCAATTGAATAGACTTGATATTTAACAAGCCCCTGACAGCAACACTAATCAAAATGACAGCAAATCAGCCCATGAAAATCTATGTTATAATTTTAAAAATTAATTTTCTGTGGTATAACTTAGATTTTAGTAATATGTATTATAAATTTTTTTTTTTTTTAAATCTCCAACAAACAATATGTTGACAAAAAAAAACTCTAAAAAGTAAACTAGAAAAGAGTTGATGATCTTCAAAAGGCTGAACAGATTTTTTTTAATCATAGCTAAGAACACTTTCGATCAAGTCACCTTTAAAAAAAAAGTAAATCAAAATTGGTTCATCCGTTGTACGATGCCACAGACAGACACACAGATATACATATTAAATTTATAAAGCCCCTTTGTTTGCGTCGGGAGGGGGGTGTTCAAAATGTTATTATCTATTGACATCATATTACTAAACAATTTTGAATACAAAAATTGGCATTACCTTTGCTTTTATCAAAAGTGGACCTCTTACTCAGTAATAATAATTGTACTTACTTTTATTATTTCAGTTACAACATTACGTCAACAGTAATTTCACCTCGAACCGAGGTGCTGTGGTGGGCGTCGGAGTCGATTATGAAACGCTTTGTTCGTTCGCTCAAGAACTTGAAATCGAGAGCGGCGCTGGTGTCAACAACACTGCTAAGTACGGTGGAGGAGAGATCAGGAGGAACAAGGCTCTGCCTTTAGCTCATGTAGCGATCGCTGCCGAGTCTGCTGGGTAATTATTAGTAAAGAAATAATTTAGAAAATTCTGGTTTTATTAAGGTTTTCTTTTCTTTATTAGAAAGTATTGTTATTTTCCAAAGTCATCGTCATAAGCCGCAAACAAATTTTGTATACAGAGAACAAATTTTAAAGTAACAACGCTACCAAATGTTTGTATTGTTGATAAAATAAATGTAAAGGAAAAAAGTAAATATTCAATACCATATTGATTTGGTAGATGTATTTTACAATTGAAAATGTTAGTTATATAAATAATAATACAGGATCAAACATAAGAAGGTATTGATTGTAAGACAGGTTTCTGAGCCAGAGGCGTTATTATACCGACATTTGAAAATTCCTTGCTGGGTGCCGGTTTATATTTAGGATTATTTAACCTTTAAACTGCCCATGCTAATTTTTTGCAATGCCAAGCCATTTCGGTGCATTTGCAAGCATATTTTCAAAAATTATCCAAATGTAGTAATTATAAACTAATCTAAAAGTGTTCCATAGATTTTTTGTAGAGAACGGTTCAAAGAATTCATATATGCCAGTAAAAAATTGGTTGATGTAAAATTTACAAAGTTATTAGCTCAAGAAACAAAAATTGTTCAGTAACGAAAGGGAAAAGTTCAACTTTAGGCCTACATAAAAAGTAGTAAACATTTTTTTGATTCTTTTCAAAATGTACAAAAGTTTTGTAATTTAGTTCTATATAGAAGAGTATAAAAATATATATCAATTTCAAATTTCTTTCTTTTTTTTTAAACATCAGTTGTTATGTTCCTACTACAAGACTGCTACCAAAACTAGGCCTAGATTGAATAGTAATTTAGGAATATATGCTGTGCCTAAAAATGAAATATTATTATAACAAAGTGTAGAGAATAAATCATAGAATTGAACTGTATACTTGTAAATTCTTATTTTACAAACGTACTGCACATAGTTTTACTTGTTTCACTAAATTATACCAAACTAAAAAAGTACTCACGGGCGCAGTCTATACATTTTCCTACTCTGTCTAGACTATGGAAACAGCGCCTGTTCATTTCAACAAATGTCTGTATTTCACAGGAATATACGACTAAAATCCTAACAGTAAATGTGGTTTACTTTACACGAAATGAAACATAGTTTTTTCTTCAAATCGATATAAATATCACTATACAAATATATCAAGTTGTTATAGATATATCGATTGCAAAATGTGCTTTATCATTGGTTGAAAACTGTCCAATTGCAAGGGTTTACAGAAAACTTTATGTTTTAAAAACTATAAGAGTGACGACTGATTGGAAGCCAGTTTTAGAAAGTTCAAATCTTAACTAATCCAAAGGTCTTTATATTATTTACAAAACAATTTTGTCAACGATATTGACTCTTAGAGAAGTGACAAAGTTGAGTAATTTTTTTGCATTTTCTTGCGCGGCATTGGCTTTTTAGAAAACAACAATTTTAAAACGATGATTACATATGTAAATATATGTTTTATAACAAATATTTAATTCAAAAATTAAAGTTTAAATTATTTTCTTTCCAATGGTTTTTGTTTTATTGAGATTGGATAGTTTTTAGTGTGTGAAATATTCAATACAAGTCAAGTTGTCACACCCTACTCAATTCACTACTGCGGCGAGCTGACACCACTCAATTTGAGTGGTCCGACAGTTGTAGGGTTAATCTAGATCTTACAGGGAAATTATATAAGAGATTTTATCGGCAGCATCATTTAAATAACTGTTATAGACTTCATGTAAATAAAAAAAAGCTGTTCCAAATATGAGGATGATTCATATATAAACCATTTTTTTTATACATGTAGATCATGAAAAGTACAAACATAACCTTTCTTAACAATTGGCTAAATAGTCTCCTGCTCGCTCTACACATTAACTCTCTTAATAGTCACTGCATACATCACTTCTTAACGATAATTATTATACTGCTCTATGCTAGCAGTGAGCCGTTAGTTTTCTCCCAGATATCAAAGTACATACGCTGCAATCCTATCGAATGTAGTATTTTTTTTTTTAACGCGTCCGTTATGACATTTAAATGTCAATTATTGTCTAAAGTGTAGGTTTATTAGCATTACCAGGCAAATAATGCTTGCAAAGGGATATTTATTTGTTCACGTATTAAGGAACATATTCTTGTAAGTAATCAATGTCAGCAAAATTTAACAAAACAAGTGTTATAAGTGTGAATGTGGCTTTACTTGTTGTAAATTTAAATTTTACATCATTAATTTGTAAACAATACAGTAGAGTTCAGCTATTCCGAACTAATATTGGGACCGGTTTAGAGGGAATTCGGAATAGGCAGATTTCATGAATATTATCATAGATCATGAATAATAAAATAGATCATGCATGCATACAGCAGCTGTGTGACGAAAAACAGGTTGTCGGGAAAATATTGCATGATCGCGTCGAGGGGTAGCGCTAGGGAGAAATTATTGAAGGCATTGGTGCTGCACACCGCTTCTGTCGTTTCCCCCCATAGATCGCGCCACAATCGTCGAATTTCCAGTAGATTGAAATAGTGCATTGGATCGCAGTTCTATTGGGTTATCCAAATACAGTGATAATGTCAACGTATTGACTTGTTAAGGCGTAAATTAAGTGCGGGGACATCTGCTAGTGTCAGTTCTATACAGCGTTGATCGGCTCGGAGGAAAGCGAGGAGGAGGTGAACGCTTAAACTGAACTCATATCACACGTAGACGTGGAAAATGCGCTTGACGTCGCTCTAGTGTAGGTTTACATCATCCGTTTTTTCCTTCCATTGCATTACGATTCTGTTTTCTCCTAAAAACGGAAGGAAAGGGATATGTTGTTCAAACTGTCCGATTGTCATCCCGCAGTCTGTCCGTTAGTACTGCATCGCCTTGAAAAAAAAATCAAGAAAAAAATATAACTAGGTGTGCTTAAGACCACACGTTGGAAGTGATAACTTCTATGACTACGGGGATTTTTAACTCGGTAAATGTGTACAATTATAAGGATTATAAAACTGTAGGCCTATTTGTTCAAATTGTTTATTTATATCCGTTATTATATATTTAAAGAAAGGTAAAAATATTATCTTTTAGTTACCTTTTATTTCATATTGATAGATCAAATGATTTAGAAGTTGTTAATATTACAGTAAAGAAATTAATAATCAAATATGTTATACAAAGATGTACGAATGTTTGCGAAGTTAAACAGTAGGTATCCTTCTTTAAATTTGTATAAACGAATATATTGATGATCAAAGGTTAGTTTTATATACAGTTTATAACCCCAAAGCAAATCTTATAACGTGTAGAAGCCCATATAACTTATAGTTATAGAAGCCTACATTAGTTGTATAACTAATATATAAGAAAATTAACATCACAAGAAATTTTAATGGTTGAAGTTGTAAACATAACCCCAAAATATAATCTACGCTGGGTTTTGTTTAAGAATTACAGATGATGGGCGAAATCAGCTGTTATATTATATTAACTAATTCTTATGTGTTAATTTGATTGCTATGCTAATAAATGTACATAATGTATTAATAATATTCCCTCTCCACGATCTGACTTGTGTCTAAACAAAAGCATGACGCGAGATCTCGCGAGAAATCTGGCGTGATGCGAGATCTCGCGAGAAATCTGGCGTGATGCAAGATCTCGCGAGAAATCTGGCGTGACGCGAGATTTCGAAAACATAGCCAAGTCGAAAGTGCCCAACGGGCCAATAGAAGTTATCACTTCAAAAATAAAATTTGTTCGAGATAACGAAAACGGAGGAGAAAGACAGGTGAATGCAAGTGGCAACAAAACTACTACTGCCTAGCTGTTCTTCAACTATTTTAAGAACAAACTAAAAGACTATCTCAGTTTTTATCTCATTAATTTTACCAGTAAGTCTATTAACCTTATTGTTTAGTTTCAGTTAACTGAAAAAGGTCATTACTTTAACTAACAGATTTAAACTGAGCCAAAATTGCTCTTACTGGTAGGATTGGTAATCATTTGGCTCTTTTAAAATCAATCATTAAGATCCTAAACACTAGAATTTCCTCATATTAAATTATTTCATTTCAGCCTTAAAAGCAAGGATGCGTTGGCGTTTGCAGTTCTTCGCTGTGCCTTGGGCGCAGGCTCATCCGTCAAGTATGGTTCCGGCGCTGGACCTCTTGGCAAGCTTGTGGCAGAATCCAAGTCGCCCTTGGGTGTGGCAGCTTTCAATACTGCCTTTTCCGATGCCGGAATTTTCGGTGTTTTTGTTACTACTCCCGCTGCTAATGCCAAACAGGTAAGTTTAAATAATTTATTTCTTCAGTTCTTTTATGTATTTTTCTTTCATGTCTACTTTGAAAATTGATAAAATTAAAGTAAGCCATTAATTTTGATGTAAAAATTAAAAACATTCCTTGCTTTATTAAAACCTTCTAAAGGTGGGCTCGAACTCGATACACATAAATATGTTGTGGGTAAGATTATAGGTCCCAAAAAGAACAATATTTAAATTTATTGTATGTAGTTATTGTATGTTCAAGATCAATTGTTTTTTTAGCGAATTTCCATAAGATGAGCTATTGCAGTGTCCCTTATGGTGAGACCTAAGGTGGGGGGTAGTTAATGAGCACCAATAATGGACCCTAGAACACGTTTTGGGGTGTCATTAACCCTTTTAACCCCGGACCAAAAAATTGGAATTCCAAAATGTGAACAAACACATCACTACCACAAAAATGTCGAAAAATACCAGAGCCTTAAGATTCTTTTTACAGAGTTTTGGTAAAAAATTCATAACTTTGTTAATATGTCTGCTATTTTTATGAGTGAGGTCTTAAAATGTTAGGAATAAAATGTATTACACAATAAAAAAGTTTTTTGTAATTATTAAAAAAAATTTAACCCACACTTCCTAAGTAATAATAATAATAAATAAATAAAATAAAAATGTTTTTGGTAGACTTTACAAAAAAAAAGGAAGACAAGTTTACCTGTGGGAATCTATATCATTTCATTTTAAATATATTTTTCAGTATATAAAAAAAATTATCTTTCTAAATCAAATATCAAACTTTTAATAACCTTTTTTATAATTTTATACTACATGTAAAATGAGATATAGCTTACCAAATAAATAACTCAGGAAAAATTAAGTACTCACTAATTTTATATTGTGGTATTCACTTATATAAATTTGTCTTTTGATAACAACACAGAAATATTTGCATTTCCACTTATATTTATAGAAAAAGTTTACTTTTTAAAAAGACTAGACCTAGGCCTTAGTACAGACATTTTTCAATAAGCATTCTGGGTGACATCCTTCATGAGATAATTAGATACATGTTGTACGAATGCTGATAGCGCAACATTTTCAACATCGCTTTATTGGGTAAATGGAAATATCGTCGGCCATGTTATACGAGCGAATGCGCGTTAACCGAGCGCCGCCAGCACCGTGGTCTGATGTGTTAACGACGCGGCGCTATCAACGCTGAATCCGATTATACTGAGCGCTATCAACACTAGCAGTGCAGCGACCAGAGAGGTCAGGAATATTTAATTTGTCCTGGTTCTAGCGGTTATTGTTTATTTCAAAGTGATTATTGTGTACGGTACTTCAAAATGACAAAATGTTTTACACCAACTTGGCGCTATCAGCGCTCGTATAACGTGGTCCTTATACCTAATGCAAGCAGTTCTGAATATTTTTCACACACTAAAACCAAAACTAACAATAAAATAAACGCGAGGAAAGCTAACCTTGTGAGACAACACCACAGGAATAAACACGAGAAGCTACTGCATTGACAGTGACAAACAGCTGAGCGTGCACAGTGCTGTCAAACAACTCCATGCAGTAAGCAATGTTTCTAGTCTGTTAAACTATGTTTAGCTCACCTAGGGTTTCTCGCTCGATCTATGGTGGCGATATAACGTCACCCTGGGGGTTTTCGCACAATTCATCGCACCTGGGGTTCAAAGGGTTAAAAATGTTATATGTATATATGTGTTTGCACTCTAGCGGCCGCGGCCGTATATTAAGTCATATTTGGTACACTCGTTGGATGTCTAAGTCGCTCAGACGAGTTTCTTAGCCAAAAATCCAACAACTAGAACCACTTTTTTTTACAAAGTTCATTTTTTTAAATTTTTTTATACTAAAATGAAACTTTTTACGGTTAAAAAAAAATATATATAGGATTATTCTACAAATTTTGTTTTTTTTCATCTGTTTCCCCTAAAATCGATCAAAACGTAAAACACCGTAAAAGTATTTGATTAAAATCAACATGGATAATTTTACAGTGGGGCAGCTAATGTTTACGAGGCCAACGGCCGGGATGCAAACTCGCAAAGCTAGTTTTTTTACTGCTAACGGAGCAAAGCAGCTCGTGAGCCGAGGTTGGAGGCTGAGGTGCAAACAAATCCTACTTATATATTTCGTACACAACATCTTTGTGCGTAGACGAGTTTCTCAAGTAGTTGGTTGAAACCCTAAAACATATAAATTCTGGAAATTTGCTCAACTCACGTCAGCGGTTTAGAATTATATTTAAATTTCAACTCTTGTTTTATTCTCTATAATTTGTATTAAAAAACTTTCCGTTCTCGTCTCGAATTCAATTTTGCCCAACCCTTCCAATGGGCACTGCCTGAAATGAATTTCGTCTGGATAAAATCCATGGTTTTGCCCAAATTCAAACCAGGGATCTTAAGTTTTGGGGGACCCCTCAGCAACAAGGATAGCTTTATTAAAGAGGAATCATTATTTAAACAATAATATCTTCTCATAAAATAACATTTAATTGTCAAAAGAAATTCGATGAAAGCTACAGTTGCAAAGTTATTTTTTTATATTACGAGAGTCAAAGTTTTCTCCTTTGCAGACTTTTTAATATATGCAAATACAAAATAAACACAATAATACCTTTAGTGAAAACATCAAAAAAATAGAAACTAAACAATATTATGATTAACCTTTTGACCGTCAAGAGCCAATCTAATCGGCTTGTACTAACTGTCTGAATACCACCACAGCTGATTACATCGGCCCTCAAAAGTTGTCTGAATACCGCCATAGGTCGACGCGATCGGCTCCGGCAGTTTGTCTGAACAGCGCCACGGCCGATATAATCGACTTTTAGTATTTTGTTTACTTAGTCACTTTTATTACCTAAACAAAGAGGATAAGATTTGGACCTTCATATTGTAACAACATATTTTAAGTTTACGTCTATTTTAAAAGTTTGTATAGCTGTTGCAAAATAAAGAAATCTACTTGACTGTGGCCAAACTACGTGTAGTAAGCAATCAGCTGTATACTTTCCCGCTAGTTTTACTGAGTCGTTCTATGATTGTTGAATGTTTTTGTCATATTATTTCTGTTATTACGCTAAAGTGAGAAACATTTTGTGTAAGTGTTTAGAGAGTGAAACTTAAAAATTGTATAGAAATATTTGTTTTCCTTTACTTTTTCAGTTATAGTACACATGTAAAAGTGGAATTAATATTATTTTTTGTAAATTTAGTTGTAGTACTTTTAATTCCGAACAAAACGAGACCAAAAACATTATTCTATCTTTGATATTAGCTAAGCCACAATGGTTTATGTAAATTGTAAACATCCGTCAAAATACCGAAAATAGGCGTGGCGGTATTAGATAATCCCACAATCCATAATTAGTGTTCTATATTTTTGGTACACACAAGTTTTATTGTCATCTCCTAGATTTTGTTGTTAACAAAATTAATGTTTTCTTTGAAGTTAAGAGTAAAATTTACATTTAAAATTTTAAGAGACTGCATCTTTTTGTTCTCACTTTATTATCAACATTTTAGTTACTTGTAAAGGTCAAAGACTTGAATTAAATAATACTCGTATAAATATTTGTTTCAGAGTAGATCTTAAAAATATTGCATTTTATAACCTTAAAATTAAACATAACACATAAATAAATTAATTCTTGGCGCTCAACGCAATGTTTCGCTTAGTCGTCTTTGGCGGTAATCGGAGCGTCCTAGTAGAAACGGCATGGCGGTCAAAGGGTTAAAGTGCTGTTGAAATATGTTTGGCAATTCAATTTAAATTTGTGTCGTACTTACTCTAAGAACAGTAATTCCTTCTTACAAGACCATATTAAAGTTACAATTATACATCATCTGTATTTCTAGGCCGTCGAAAGTGCAGCCAAAGTCTTACAATCAGGGTCAGTAACCGACGCCGATGTGAACAGAGGCAAGGCTTTACTTAAGACTGCTCTTCTCGCAAGCTATGAGAGCGGAGAAGGAGCGGTACAGGACATTGGAAACCAGGCTGTCCTGTTGGGAAATGTCACTCCTGTGTCACAGGTATACTCTGCTATTGAAGCCGTTACAACGTCACAAGTGCAAGATGTAAGTACTTCAAACAGCTACATCAAGTAACAACCATTTTATTCTTATACTAGCTGACCCGTACGGCGTTGCCCGTGGTGGTTCGTATTTTCAGTCTTTTTAACGTAATTGTATTCTGTTTAAGTGTTCAGTCAGTGAGTGGTATTTGACTTTTATATATATACATCTTAAATAATAAAAGCACTATTCTCATAATAATAAAATATCTTAAATTATGATTTTAGTAACTTTAATCCCCCCAAACCCCTCCTAAAATTTCGAAATTTTTCATACCCTTTCTTAGTGAGCACCTATGGCCCTAGAGGAAGCTACATACCAAATTGCATTCCAATCCGTTCGGTAGTTTTGAAGAAGTTGTTTTTAACAACTTTGATCCCCCCAAACCCCCCTAAAATTTTGAATTTTTTCAAACCCTTTCTTCGTGAGCACCTATGGCCCTAGCGGAAGCTACATACCAAATTTCATTCCAATCCGTT
>JAGFPH010000787.1:44450-86179 GCA_018207615.1 Philaenus spumarius
GGTAGTTTTGAAGAAGTCATTTTTTAATAACTTTGATCCCCTCCAAACCCCCCTAAAATTTCGAATTTTTTCAAACCCTTTCTTAGTGAGCACCTATTTTCCTAGAGGAAGCTACATACCAAACTTCATTCCAATCCGTTCGGTAGTTTTTGAGAAATCGTGATGAGTGAGTCAGTGGGTTTTGGCTTTTATATATACAGACTACATTTCTTCAATATATTTACTCCATTTTAAAATAGAAACTATTGTTGAACTGAGTGGTAATGAAACAACAAACTGTATTGTCTAAGGGCAGGGTTCACACATCTGTTTTTGCATAAGGTAGGACGATGCTCAGTTATTAGCTAATTTCCATAGGAAAGTTGAGCTATTGCAGTGACCCTTATGGTGAGATCTGAGGTCGAGAGTAGTTAATGAGCACCGATCATGGTCCCCAGAACAAATTTTTGGGTTTACATTAAAAATGTTATATATGTATACGTGTTCGCACTGTAAAGGCCACATTTTAACTCCGATTTGGTCCAAATTTGGTATACTCGTTGGTTTTCTAAGTTGCTCGGACGAGTTCGTTAGCCAAAAAATCCAACAACCGGAAGCACTTTTTTTGAACGGAAGTAACTATTTTTGGGATTTTTCGTACTAGAATGAAGCTTTTTTATGGTTTTATCTACAAAAATAAATGTAGGATATTATTCTGCACATTAAATTTTTTTACACGACCTTATAGCTCGCTCGGTTGCTTCAAAATCGATCAAAACGTAAAATATCATAAAAGTACCTGGTTCAAATTCACGTGTGGGATTTTATTGTGGGGGCATCTTCTAATCCGAGGCGGACTGCCGAGTTTGTAAGCTGCGAGTGAAACGAATCGGTCTATAACTCGAGGCCGTAAAGTCGTGGTGCAAACTCGCAAAGCAATGGAATGAAGGAGCGCGTGAGTCAAAGCTGGAGGCTTAGGTGCAAATAAATTCTACTAATATTTTGCATACACACAGGCAGCTATTCAGCGCCTTTGTGAATAGATCAATTTCCCAACTAGTTGGTTGAAACCCTAAAACATATAAACTTAATTTTGGAAATTCGCTCAACTTAAGTCAGCGGTTCAGCTGCGTGGTCGAATTATTGTAGTTCAGGTTAGGAGTATATCGATACTCACATACCTTCGTTGCACTGCATATCGTTATTATTAAATTATAAATAAATGTCTTAAATTATTAATTCTTGGTACTATTTTTGAGTAGTAATTTTTGTATAAATAATAACGATGGGTAATTTCTTGTCTTAACTGACTGTGGAAATAAGTACAACAATATATTTTTTTGATATTGGATACAAAAAACAATGTAGAAGAGTTCTGACTATCAGAAGTGATATGGTCTGTGTCTAGTTCGTATGTACAGAGATTAATAAAAAAACAAATATTTTATAAGTTCAAAATGGAAGTACTGTATTTGTGTTTAACTTAATTACAGTTTAATAATTTAAAAGATTTCTTAATTTTTCTTGATCTTGAACTTTAAATCTTGGTTGGTAGGGTCATTTTGATGTTGCTCTCAGTATATTATTAATTCACTGTTGGTATCTCGTCATCTCTCAGATTAATCATAATCCGGTCCCATAATTGCCTAGATCAATTACTGTATGTATATTTTCAGAATTACAGTAGAAAACTACTGTATGTATATTATGTTCCAGTAGTTTACAACAAGGTTTAATAAGACTGAACTGTTGTACATCTTCTCAAAACTCACATCTTGCGTTATTAGCGAATTTCCATAGGAATAAATTTGACAAAGAATATGTCTCATTACGTAACACTTCAAAAGTAGTTAGAAATATCTCTTGCTGTTTGATTAATTGACCGAGCGTTAAGCGAGGTCTCCGTTTTAACTCGACAGTTCGGCATTTCGTCTGTGTGTCTGTCTCATGATTACGGCCAAACGTCTTGACCGATTTTGATGATTTTTTGCATGAATGTTCCTTATTCCTAGGCCAAGCCATGTATTTATACAGTTTTTTTCCATTTTTCATTTTTAACCCCTTAAATAAAATAAAAATGGCGGCCGGACCGTTTCTCTCAGTGTAAGCTTTTTTCCAAAGCCAGTTTGTGGCTTAACCGTTAGTCAAATTTAAAACCTAATAAAATTTTCTATAAGCAAATTAAATTTTAAACAAAATTGTATTCTTGATTTTTTTCCGTATCTCTAACAGTAAGCTCACAAAATGGCCGTAAACTTCGAATTTGTTAAAAATCGTCCAAGTTTTTGTATTTCAACCATGTTTTTATAAGTTTATTCTAAACCAATTCAAAAGTGTTCCATAGCTTTTTTGTAGATAAAGGTTTAAAGAATTCATATATGCCAGTAAAAAAATTATTGAAGTAACATTAAGAAAGTTATTAGCTCAAGAAACAATCACGTTCAGTAACGAAATTAAAATGTTTAACTTTAGGCCTACCTAAAAAGTAGTAAAAATTATTGTAATTTTTTTCATAAATGTAAAAAAGTTTTGTAATTTAGTTCTAAATAGAATTGTATACAAATATTTATCAATTTCAAATTTCTTATTTTGAAAACACCAGTTTTTATGTTCCTACTACAAGACTGCTAACAAAACTAGGCCTGCTTTGAATAGTAATTTAGGAATATATATCATTTGCCCAAAAATGACATATTATTATAAGAAAGTGTAGAGGATAAATCACAGAATTGAACTGTATACCTGTAAATTATCATTGTAAATTTTGTTAAAGTATTTGACTTAGCTTTACTTGAATTACAAAATGAGATGAAACAATGAAACCTCGTGGCGATAAAGAACATACAAAAAATGACTGTTGGACACCGTGGGAAGTGTTGGTACATGGGTTGAGATCACTATCACGACGTTTTAACATCGTTTGTTTTCATTATTTCTAATATTGGAATATGATATGGAACTTAAGTTAACTTATGATACATTGTTAAGTTTGAGTTATTTAAGTATGTAAATATTTAATTATATGTTGTCCCTCTATAACGCGATATTTTTAGCTATCTTACGCATTATTAACCTAAATAAAACACAATGCCTCTAAAAGAAAATCTTTAGCAGTTAAAGCTCAAGAAAAGAAATAAAAACGAGAACTAGAAATTCCGGAATCGCGGGAATTGTAAATAATGTTTCACTGGCTAAAACTTGTGCTTACTTCCTTACTGGCACACTATTTTTAACCTAAGCTCAAAACCACATTTGTTATTTCAACGAGCGAGGTCTACTGTTCACAGAACTACTAGTAAGAGACAATCAGAATACTTTTTGGGATGGGGGGAGGAAGAGTGTACAAATACTGGCAGAAGTTGAACCTACTTATACAATCTTTAACATGTTCACTGCTAAGGGCGCACATGTGAGCTTGACACTGAACACTATGAGAATAGATTGCACGCCAACACCCGTATTGGGAGTATTTTCAATATTTAGAGCATTGTGTGCTTCGCACGCCAATTTTAGGCCTATATGCGTCCGCTTTAAAATATTAGTGATTATTAAATAGAAAGGTTCAAAAATGAAGTAATTTGACTATAAATATAAAAAATAAAAGGTCAGCTCCTAGCATTTGAAATACAAAATTTGCGTAGCAGTGAACGTGTTATCAAGACATATTCTTATTTATTTATTTTTTTCAGGCTGCTAGGAAAGTCGCTTCAGGCAAAAAATCGCTGGCTGCATATGGTAACCTGGAATACACTCCTTACTTGGATGAAGTAGCAAAGTAGACAAAATAATTGTAAATGTAATAGTGTAAAATGTTATGTTACCTGAAAATAATAAAATCGGATTAGTGTTAAATTTAAAACTTAATGTTATTTAAAAAAAGGCTTTACTTCATGTGTTTTCAAGTGCTATGATCAATTTGTGAAAAGAAATATTGTATATTTAATGTATTATTAAATTTCAACCGACCCTTTTTTTAAACCTATTGTACTCATTTTACCTACAAAATTGATGTTGAAATGCCATGGCAAACAGGTTAATATTTTGAGTTCACAAGTAAACTGATTTAAATTAAACCCGAACCACAAAACAAGGAACAAAAACAATAACTAAACAACTAAAATGTAAGTTATGTTTACTACGTTACCCTTATGTACATTTCGATGGCATGGTCATCATCCTCAGAGGGTTTAACACTACTACTATTGTTTTGTGGTTCAGGGTTTTTATTTAAATCAGTGTGATTTTGTCGCCACAGTGCTCTTTTATTTGTTTAATCAATATGGCTTCCCGGTCATCTGAGCAAAATCTCTTCCGTAAGTTAAATTTACAAATAAAATTTTTAAAGTAGATATTAAGTTTCTTAAAGATTGTCAAAAATGTAATATTTTTCCTAAGTTTATATCAGGGATAAAAATTAAACTTAGTAATTTTAGAACGGACAAAGTTCTTGAATTTGCTAAGAAAAAATGGCTGAATTTAGAAATAAAATATTTATACAGCAAATTAAGTAAATTAGAGTTGGATTTGTATAAATTACATCTTAAGTTAGCAAAAAATTGTGAACCGCATGAGTTTGATGAATTTTGTAGGAAAATTCATGTTATTAACGAACATAAAAATTGTGTAAAAGTCAACAAATTGCATAAAAAGTTTTTAGACATTAGTAAGCCTAAAGATAAATTAGATCTTAATGTTAATCAATTTCCACCTTTGGTTAAAAATGAATCCAATCAGACCTTTAATAAAGGGGAAACAGATCTTTTGCGTAAAGGACTTAAGTTTTCACTCAATAATTGTAGGCCTACTCACAATATAGTTGAAGATATAGTAGCTAATATTGAGAGTAGTATCATTGTATTTGGATAACCTAATAGAACTCCGATCCAATGCAATATTTTGTTCCACTGGAAATTCGACTTTTTTGGCGCTATCTATTGGGGAAACGAAGGAAGCTGGTTGGAAACACCAATGCTTACAATGCTTTCTCCCTAGCGCTACCTCGCGGCGCGATCATGTACTATTTTCGCGGACACCTTTTTTCCGGCACACAACCCCCGTATGGATGCAAGATCTATTTATTATTCATGATCTATGGTAGTATTCAGTACTTAAAAGATTCTGATAAAAATTACATTAGGAATGCTTGTAAAATTCAAATCCAAGCGAATTTAGGAAGTAAATCTAATTTAATAAAAAAAGAAATGGGTATAATTAAAGGTCTGAGACAGAAGGATTGTTTTTACCTTAAGGCTGATAAAGGTAATACTGTAGTGATCTTGGATAAAGCCGATTAAAGGTAGTAGTGTTAAACCCTCTGAGGATGATGACCATGTCATCGAAATGTACATAAGGGTAACGTAGTAAACATAACTTACATTTTAGTTGTTTAGTTTTTGTTCCTTGTTTTGTGGTTCGGGTTTTATTTAAATCAGTGTGATTTTGTCGCCACAGTGCTCTTTTATTTATTTGTTTATTCACAAGTAAAGTTTTAAAAAATAATTAAAATATCAAGGGCATAAGTAGTGGGGGTGAAATTGGGTTGGACGGCTTTCCGCCACTGGTTTTTTGGACAAATTAAATATATTAAAAAATTAGTTTTGAAAGTTTTAAAGTAAATATATTTTTACTAGTTCCGGCAATAAACTTTAAAAAAAATTAACACATTTACTTAAAAGTGTGTTCTTTTTTATTAAAACTATGAGCAATGATCACTTGAACTTACAAGGTAATGTGGTAAAATAGTTCAATCAGTAACCATGTGAGTGCGACCCAGTTTTGTTTACATATGTGATGACACAACCAGGAACAATTTCCCCCTTTTCATTCACCATTTAAAGGTAAGGAACTATTCATTCATAAAAAAATATTGATTTTCTGCATCCAAGATTGTCTTTTGTTTGGAACGAAGTTCCTTAACGCGGGTTAGGAGTTAACAAATGGAAAATGTAATGAGTAACGAAAAAAGTTATTAATTGGTTTCTATGGCAATAACAAATATAAAATACGAGTAACAAAGAAGCGTTACCAAATTGGTTGCTGTGGCAATGAATGTAAATACATTCAAGAAACATGTGTTTTGGTTCATCCATTTAAATTAAGAGACGATCGGTTGCGTGTGACGTAGTTCAGATATTATCATCAAGCGCTGAAATACATTCAATAAACATAAAATATTCCTTCATCAGTCTAGGCCTAACCTAAAATTATTGTACGTATGTTGCCGTTAAGACGGGTAAAATAAATTAAACATGCACACAATAATTTTAGGTTAGGCCTAGATTGATGAACGAACATTTTATGTTTATTGAATGTATTTACAATGAACGGACATTTAACTGTGTTTACCATCTTAGCTTTGATTTTGTTATTAATTCTACACCTTTATTATAATAACATTAAACGTATGAAAACAATAAATATTTGTATAAAAAACAATCTAACAATGATGAACTTTGTTCTTGAAGGGGTCCACGACCACACACATTTACTTTTTTTAACATAAACATTTAAATTACATATTTTTATTACTATAAATTTTACAATTTCTCAAGTTAAAAGTTATAAATAAATATTTTCTGTGTGACATAAAAGTTATGCAACTTTGGATACTGTAGCCTAATAATAATATTGCATAACTTAAAGTAATCTGTATAAATAAAAGAAGACCTGACTGATTCATAATCATGGATCTGCCAAAACTATGACTTAACACTTTCAGGGTACCTTACATACAACTATGTAGAGGTGCTCTATGAAAGGATTTTGCAAAATAATGATTTTAATGGCTGAAAATAGTCAAAATTGGGGGTTCACTCTCGTCTCTCCTATAAAAAAGATGATTTGAATCAAAAACTTAGTAACACAGTTCTAGATGTGGCCAACATCTGTTTGTTGAATGCATTCGTATTCATTATCTTAGCAATCAAATTTAGAATCAGTTAATTATTTTCACATCTTTTTAGGTTTGGTTAGTAAAATAAAAACAAACACAATGAAAAAACTTACTGTGTTAATTGAAACATCTGTTGTTACACACACCTAGTTTTGATCAAAAGTTAAACTGCACTTTAGGTTATAGGCCTATACTGAACCAACACACATTTCTTGAAAGCATGTTATTTATTACCATAACAACCAACTTGGCAAATTCTTCACAATGGACAGTTTTTTTAGGTTAGGTAATAGCATATACAAACTACTAAAAAGGCTTACTGTATTATAATTCAAACTCCTACCACTATTAAAATTATGCTATTCTTTTAATATAATCAGTTTGAATTCTCCATATTCTTCTCTATCTAATGCTTTTCCGAATCACGTTTTGGTCATATTTTATAACTTGAAAATTGCAAAAATCTGCCCTAATTAATAGTCATTCCGGTGAAAATATCATAGTAGGTATACAATAATCTGTTTGCATTTGCTTAGCTGCGGTTGTCGGTGAGTGAACTTTTAAGGTTAACAATTCGATTTGTCGTAGTAAGTCGTCGCGGGGGTTGGTGCGCGAAGCGAGCATGGATCGAAGTCCTCTAGGTTGTTATAGGTCTAATAAATGTTCAAAATATCTAAATAAATATTTAGCTGATATCAATTTGTTTTTCGTATCTCACCTTACGAGACAATAAATCAACACTTTTTCTACAGTAATGTAATCTAAAATACAGGGAAAATGATTAACATTTTATAATTTGAATGTAGGTGGCAGCATCTTCAGGACTATTGTAAAATGACGATAAATATAGTTTCAAATTTTTTTTTTTTTTTTAGGCGGAAAAATGCGTTTCGTGCAGACCTCAATCCGAATTAGAGGTACTGTGGGGCTCAATCCAGAGCGTACTGGCAATACCCACTAAACAACCGCCCTCCCCCCAAGTAAGGAAGTCACTCTGGCTCCGAACACAGGCACAAGAGTGTATCCGCCAGCCTCTCCTGAGAAGCTATACAACACTCATGTACCATGTGTAACGGACAGAGACACTCCGCATGCATCACTGGAGGGAGCGTCAGCAGCATCTAGGGGCTATTCCCTAATGACTGCTAAATCAATCTGAAACTCACTTAATAGAAAAGAAGGCAAGCTGGTTAGTGTTAATCTTGATGGAGTCGCAGCGTGAAGAAACCTATGGCGGGTCGTCCAAGATAGCGGCAGGCCGAGGCCTACCATCTTCCTGGATGTCGAGTCTCCTGCAGATCTCGGCTATATGAGGATAGCATGAGTTGCGTGCATCCTGAAACAGTTTAGTGGCACATCTTATAGCAAAAACTTCTAGGGTAGGGATACCAGCTGACCCTAGAATGGTGGAGTTCCTCACGTACCATGGCTGCTGCGTGAGTCTGCGAAGAGCGGTAGTCTGAAGAGTCTCCAGCTGTTTTCTACTGGATTTGCTGGCAAGCGCCCACCAAGCAGTAGACGCGTACATCAGCACTGAACGAACTATTAACAGAAAAATCGTTAATTTAGTTTTTACTGGCAAGGGGCTATGCCTAGCCAATAAGGGTGAGAGGAAACCCTGAATTTTCTTTCCTTCGGAGACCTTGTTCTGCACGTGTCGCCTGAAGTTGAGTTGACTGTCCAGCGTTATGCCGAGGTACTTGACAGAAGGCTTCCAAGGGATAGCCACCCCGTCAAGTTCCACGGCACGTGTCATTCTACGCCTTTTCCGTTTAAGTCTTTTGTTAATTGTGATCTCATTGACATTTTTACTGTATGTACATAAGCACATTACACGCCCGCTAAAATTATTTTATTACACATAACAAACGTAAAGAGCCAACACTTACAGACTAAAAAATATAGAACAGAACTAATCGACTACGATAAACTACAATTCTGTAACCCCAACACTGCAGCCATTATGAGTTTCAAATTTAAAAAAAAAAACAGGTGGCAGCACCTTACGGATACAATTAATTCCAGTTAATAATTTCGTAAAATGTCCACAAATAGTTTCGAATTTTAACATTCCAGGTGGCAGCACCTTACGGATAGAAAGATTTTGTTCACAAAGATGAGAATATCGGTAAATTTAGTGCAGATTTACTATTCTGTTTTGGAGTGATTTTTAACAGTGAGACAGGACAAATTTATTGTTTCATAAAAAAAGTGTGCCGCCTCACTGAGGAATTCTCGGAAACAATTTTTGCAGATTTATTTTACAATATTACTGTCAAATGTTGGATCATGTTAGCATTTGTTAGTCAAAAGTTTCGCATCAGTCTCGTAATGTGCTGCTACCTTGATACTTTTAAATGTACTATTCCAAAATAGTTTTTTTACTAGAATGCGCTGTAGGTCAAATTTTGAAACATAATGGAGTTAAAAGTGTCTGATCAGTGCTGCCATCTTCGGACCTATAAAAATGTGTTTAAGCAAATATCTGTTAGTTTTGTAACTAGAATGCGCTGTTAAATCAAATATTGACTCAATAATGGAGTTAATGTTTCAGACCAGTTCCGTCACGTGCTGCACTCTTTATAATTTTAGTTGAACTTTAATTTGCTTAATGACGGAAGTTATCATTTTAGATTTATAAATTATTTACGTTGTATTTTTTTAAATACCTAAATAACAATGTTGCTGTGAAGTTGTTTCCTATAGACAAAATAGGCCTACATAGATTGAATTTATTGGCTATTAAGTACATTAAAGTACAGTTCTATTGTTTTCCCTCTCCATACTGTTTTGTTTTTATAGGTTAATGCCTACTTTTCCTTTTTATAACCTAATTTTGTTTGACATTACTTTTGAAATAGTGAGATATTTTCTATTATGGTATTTTGTGAATTAGATAAACTAATTATTATTGATCCTGAGTATGTTTTCCGGGATATAAGCTAGAGAAAATAGGCGTTTTATGCAATTTATAAAATGGTTAAGTAGGCCTACACCCTTGCAACATTTTAAAGCAAAAAATCTTAATTTTGTTGATTTACATATGACTTATCACATGAAAAGAAGTAGGATGGTTAGTTGAATTAAAATGAACTATAATTTTTCCAAAATAATATTTACACTGGGAGTTATGGACATTTAAATAAAACTGGTACCTACACAAAATGTTTCAAAATCGTATGTAACTCGACAACTATCTATAAAAAAAAAAGAAAGTTATTTATTGAACAATTTGTTAGTTATAGAAAAAGTCTACATTTTAATGGGACTGTTTCGATATTGCAGTATCTCATAATGGTATCACTTTTCGAATTATTCATCTTTTTGTGATTTCCAAAATGTTAACAGGTATAAATAATATTTAAATTTAATTGATATGTACATCAGGAGATGTAGAATTAAAAGGAGAATATTTAGTGAACAATGTTTTCACTAATCTTTAACCGTTACACAATACTGTTTCACTTTTAAGACTAGAAGCCTACAATGTCATTTACTTTTTTTTGCAAGAATATATCTCTGAAAATGCACATTCAATCAAGTAAAACTTTTGATTCAAAGAAAAGAATTAGCTTGTTTTATTTGTTAAATAAGATTAGACATTTTTGATGGAATCAATTTACGTATTTAGGAAAATAACTGAAAAGTTGTAAGTTTAGAGTTTTCCATATCTCCTGCACATTTATCCAAAAATAGCATGACTTCTTTGTGGGACATGTATTTAAATTCTTGCTGATAGAAAATCAGCATGCCCGGATTTCCCATAAGTGTAGCCCAGGCCATGGTCTAAACTTGAAAGGTCGCTGATCGGGAATCAAAAAGTATTTTTATTATTCTAATAAATAGAATATGCTTTTAACTGTAGGTTGAATTTATTTATGGAGATTGGTGGGTTTTTTTGGTATTGTGGAGCGGTGAATCGGATTTTACTGTACAAAAGAAAGGGGAGAGGGAGTTAAAGCCAAAAGAAAATAGCGAGACGGCGCTTCCAAAAACTTTGGCCTAGGTCATGACAAAGTGTAAATCCGGCCCTGTTGACAAACACATGATTAATCGTTTAGTTAAGCAAATGTAGGAAATAGGAAAGATCCACTAAGCAAAGCTTTTGATCAGGCAAAACCCATAGAATTCTCTTTCACTTGCTAGAAAATAATTTTAAAGCTAGCAGTGGTTGGAATGGAATGTCATTTCTTTAAAAAAAAGGCTGTGGAAAAAGTGGAAGAACGAGTAACAGACGACTGCTAAAGATATTTTTAATGCTAATGCAATGAATTTGTTTTTTTTTAAATGCATGCCCAATAAGACATTGACTTTCAAGGGTGAATAATGCTGTGGGGCAAGCAAAAAAAAGAGAAAAAAGGTATATGTATGCCGTTGTGGGACCCCCGTCAGGAACAAAGTTTAACACGCCTTTTCTTCAATTCTTTTCCCAGCCTTAACGTCAACATACACACATAATTTTAATCTTTCAATTGCCGTTTATTATTAGATTGTTCTTTATACAAATATTTACTGTTTCCATACGTTTAATTTTATTATAACAAAGGTGTAGAATTAATTATAACATCAAAGCTAAGATGTTAAATGTACATTCATTGTGAATACTTTCAATAATCATAAAATGTTGGTTCTTGAGCCTAGGCCTAACCTACAATTATTGTGTGTATGTCAAATTTATTTTACTTGTCTTAACGACAACATACATAAAATAATTTTAGGTTCGGCCTAGACTTAAAATTACTTTCTAGGCCTAAACTAAAAGTATTGTATGTAGTTGCTGTTAAGGTAGGTAAAATACATTTTATATATATACACAATAATTTTAGGTTAGGCCTAGACTGATGAAAGAACATTTTATGTTTATTGAATGTATTTCAGTGCTTGACGATAATACCTGAACTATGTCGGACGAAACCGATCGTCTCTTAATTTAAATTGATGAACCAAACACATGTTTCTTGAACGTATTTACATTCATTACCATAGGAACCATTTTGGAAACGCATTTTCGTTACTCGATTTTATATTTTTGTCATTGCCATAACAACCAATTAGTAACACTTTTTTTCGTTACATTTCCTATTTCTTAATTCCTACCGCAACCCGCGTTAAAGAACTTTGTTTCAATAATACTGTTAGTCGAGGCTAACATGGGCGGCTCTTAAAAACTGCCTTTGCTTATGATTGAAAAGTCTTCCAATCCTCAAAAACATTAAAACTAAACCAAGTACTTCCATACCTGGAGGGCAGAGGTACAGGACCACGATCTAGACCCATCTAGAAAATATAATATGGTCGCCCATGGTGGATTGGTCTGCGTATAGACAAAGTAGATTCCGTAAGCATCCTTTCGTGTTACATTGATTTTGGTGTATACTTACTTATGAGCACAGACGTTAAATTGTGAATATATTTAAATTTGTATTATTTTCTTGCCTATATATTTTATATTTGTGCTTAAGTGTTAGTTCTTGTCAATGTTCTTTTTTATATACCCGGATGTTACTTCCTTGAGCGATCATGTTTCAAAATCAATGTGCCCAATCTAAGGTTCTTAGAAAAGTAGTAAAAAAGATCTTTAATTACAAACACTCAACAAGTCCCATGACAGCAAACGTTTCTGACAACATCAATGCGTAGATCTTAAATTTACAATACTTACGTATTTTTCGGAGGCCACTAATTTTAAACGTTGCTAGGTTATTGCAACAAAAATGCAAGCATTAAAATATAGCCTGAAAGGTACTAACCTATAGTCTTTAGTCATAGCACTCATCAGTATTTGGGCCGGCGATTGTTTGGCGTTTTGTTAGTGAGTTGTCGGCAATGACTTGTAGCACACCAACTCAGTGCTGTGACTAAAGACTATAGGTTAGTACCTTTCACACCATTTCAGTTGCAATGCAAACCAATTTATGTAATAGATGTTAGTAACTTATATTAGTTTTTTTTTAATCTCAAAACTTCTAAAAATAGTGGCCTACGTATACTTAAGTACCAATAAAAGCATACTACCTAGCAAAAAGTGATACAGTAGGCCTTATTCTCAATTATAGGTTATTTCCCACGTCTTCAACGTTGAAGCCCACCTACTAAGTATTTATATCGAGATTATTTAAAGCTACCATTGGATTCGTCAATATTTTATCTTTCTAATGGTGCCTTCCAATCAGATGTCACTATTTTATAGGATTTAGTCAAATAATTTTTGTAAACCCTTGCGATTGGACAGTTTTTCAACCAATGAAACAGCCCATTTGTCAACAGATATTACGCCTACTATATCAAATGTTTTGACAGATTGTTTTACACCATTTTGTAGAGAAAAGACTGACCTTTCTAACGGTGAGAATTGAACTAGAATAAACCAGTTTTTTTGATTGTCTAGACAGTAGTGAAAAGTACATGATTAAAGCGATCTGGTGTGACCGATTGTTCCGTCTCGTTCCCACGTAATTCAACGCACCCTTCTTGTAAGACCTTTACCGACGGCAAAATGTCACTTGATTCATGTCATTTTGTTATTCAAATAAAGATAACTCAAACACTTTTGTGAACTAAGGAAAGACAATTATACCGTTCTTTGATTTATCCTCTACAGTTGGTTTATTTTATTTTTGGGCAAAGCATATATTAGTAAATTAAGTTTCAATCTAGGCCTAGGTTTGTTAGCAGTCGTTTTGAGCTAATAACAATTTCAAAAGAAACTAATTTTTAGTGGCATATTTGAATTCTTTGAAGTTTCTTCTACAAAAAAGCTATTGAACACTTTTGGATTTGGGTTCATTTACTATTTCTTACAAATTTTTAAAAATATGCTTGCAAAACGTTATAAACAGGCTTTTCAATTTTAGCTTTAAGGATGCCAGTTCTAGGGTTAATCCTTGTTTTATTTATTTTGGGTTGAACATACATTTATTATTCTAAACAAGATAAAGTGAAAACATTAAATCTAGCCTTAGTTTTCTTTATTTTTGTATAGTACAAACTTGTAAACAATTATAATTGAAAATGGTGAATTTATTTAGAAATCTTGGTGTCCCCAACGCATCTGTAAAAAACAAACACACGATTATTTTCTATAACCACTTATTACGTGCTAACAAATAATATTACATTTTATATTTTCAACGTTGTTGACACAGTATGACCACCGACACAAGGATTATTAGTTACACAAAGTGGCTGAAATAAGTGTGGCAGCCAATTATTACAAGCTAAACTACATGTGTTCAGCATCAAGTAAATTTACCTAATTGCTTTACATTTCTGCATGGCATGCGTACTAAATTACTTTGAAACCTAGGGTAAATCAGCTGATGTAGACTATGTTTTGACAATTTTGATCGTTTTGCTGCTCTTGGTGGACTACAATACAATCTGGAATGTACAGAACATTTGTGAACTAGATTGTACTGTTAACACGTTTTGTTTAGTAAAGCAGATCTTTTTAAAAACTAAAACAGTAATTTAAAATTCAGCTGTAGGAAAACGGTGTATATTACAGGTGGAAAAGTATACTTAGTCACCCTCAATAAACTGTAACGCCAATAAACTCAGGCGTCAAATGTTTATTTCGTGCAACAAACTTTGCAGCCTAGGTTTCAAAGTATTTTTTTACATAAGCTGTGCAGAAAAATAAAACAAAGAAGTATAATTACTTTACACTGAACACATGTAGTTCAGTTTTTAATAACAATTTAAAATTAACACATTCGTTTTTTGTTATTTTTTAAAAACATAAATACAGAGGAATTAAGTAACAAAACTATAAATTTGTCACACACGGAAAACGAAGATGGTAACAGATTGACTTTGTTCCATGACTTTATACCTAACTAGGTATAATTGTTTATAAATTGGAAACAATTATTTTAATTCTTCTATAATTGTCTTGCCAAGTTCTAAAATTGAACTGGTTTTTATACAATTCAGTTTATACTAACAAGGATCTAAATTTGTACTAAACGAGTTATGTCATATGTCTATAAAATTTTGAATCTAGCAACCATTTGGATCGGTACTTACATCTTGAGTGCGCGCTTTTATTTTCCTCTCAATGAGGCCTTGCAAGGCTTCCGATCGCACAGAAAGTGAATCAATCTTCTCTAAGAGCTGCTGGTATGGGGAAAGTGGCTGTGCACCCATCACAACATGACCTAACTTGGAATCTATCTTTGCGTCAAGTCTTGCATCACGGATCAAGTTCACAATCCAGCATTCAGCATCCTCTGGGTTCATGTTCAATTTCTCTGATAACATTCTGCAAAATACACAAATTCCGTATAGTAAAAGTGACATATTAAACATGTTTAAGAACACTGTATAAAACAAAAGATCTTAAGTTAATGCGGCAAAGTACCCAATTTTTAATACAAAGATAAACTTTTATAAGTTAATAATTGTTCAAAAGTTTACATAAAGTAAATAAAATTCTTGTAAGGAATAATACAAGTTCTTGACAAGCCAAGCATAATACTGTCTCAAACATTTTTTACTTGGAGAGCATCAAGGTTGTTACTAATCTTGTTGTATACAATAAAACTGCAACTATCCGAACTCCAACTTTTCGAATCGCTGATTATCAGAATCGCTTTCAGAATTTCAGAAGAAAAAATTAAGACAGGAACGTACTGCGATTCGCAAAATAATGATTCTGTTTACGTGCGCTATTGTCCTTCCCACCACGAAGATAGTGTAGGCGCCAGGTGTCAAACTGATGAATATACAGTCAAACAGTTTACTTTGACCGAGATGTTCAGCAAGCAATGACATTCATTTATGTACATACGCTTAACATGTAAAAGTGTTGCTTTTTCATTTAGTTCATTAAAAGCACTTTTTATTTCAAAATACAGTGGTTTTGCTCTCCCATTTGCAACATACATACATTAATTAACTAACCTTTTCGGGACTAACATAGTCTAAATCCTAATTCATGCTCAGACTAGGTTATTTCAGTCATGGGACAATGTGTCTGGCTTTGTATGCCTAGCAAAGTGAATCTATATATATAAAAGTGAAATACCACTCACTCACTCATCACGATTTCTCAAAAACTATTGAACGGATTGAAATGAAATTTGGTATGTAGCTTCCTCTAGGGCCATAGGTGTTCACTAAAAAAGGGTTTTAAAAAATTGGAAAATTTGGTATTTAGCTTCCTCTAGGGCCATAGGCACTCGCTAAGAAAGGGTTTCAAAAAATTCGAAATTTTAGGGGGGGGTTTGGGGGATCAAAGTTATCAAATCACAATTTCTTCAAAACTACCAAACGGATTGGAATGAAATTTGGTATGTAGCTTCCTCTAGGGCCATAGGTGCTCACTAAGAAAGGGTATGAAAAATTTCAAAATTTTAGGAGGGGTTTGGGGGGATCAAAGTTACTAAAATCATAATTTCAGATCTTTTATTATTATGACAATAGTGCTTTTATTATTTAAGATCTATATATATATATATATAAGCCAAATACCACTCACTGACTGAACACTTAAAAAGAACACAATTACGTTAAAAAGACTGCAAATACCAACCACCACGGGCAACGCCGTAGGGGTCAGCTAGTAGATTTATAAAATAACATTTTCAAATATACAGTTCAATTCTATGATTTATTCTCTACAATTTTTTTATAATCAAATTTCATTTTTGGATAAAGCATATATATTCCTAATTCATTTTTCAAAATAGGCTTCGACAAAACCTAGTAAACACGGTCTGGCAACATGATTTTACTACCTATATTTTCTACTGTTATCGATAGTCAAAATAGTTAATTTTAAAGCTAATAGATTGCAGCAAATGCCAGTAAAAGAATTATATTAGTTGTGTTAATGTGTTAACGCGATGATAGTATTCAAACATTAAAGTTATAAAACGTGTATATGCGACTGTAGTATGTGCGGATAGTTTACTCCAGTCGCGTAAACGCAAGGCCATTCCCAAAAAGGTTAAAATAGATCCTTTTTGGGGGAAAATCCAACTATCCAAATAGGGTCTGATCCTAATTGATTCGGATAACTTGATTTCTACAGTACTTTTAAACCCATCGTCAAACGACAGTTTGATGAGTTCTGCAGCCTATAGTATAATCTATTTATATACATTTGTAACGGATGGTTACAAAAATAAAAATATTTATAAGTGTAAAGTGTTAAAAAAAAAAAATGTGGGATTCGGTAAAAGTTTCAAAAATAAAAAAAAATACTCAAAAATAATAAAAAATGCTATATGTGGATTATTTTCTAATAACTATCACCTCTCCTTCACCTCATTTACTTATTTACCTTAATACACAAGAAATCGTCGTTCATAAGACACCTTTAATCACCAAGAAACACCTCTTACCACTTTACCTCCATTTACTAAAAATCACCATACATCATGTATCTCCTCTAGCTCCAACGTAGAATTACACCTTATGCTCCTCCTTACCTTAATTCACCTTATACCTTACTCATAAAAACCTTGATATCACCTTCGTTTAACTCAAATAAAAAAAAAAAAAATAATAATCATAATAATCCACATACAACTCTATTTATGCTCCATTAATACTTATGCATTTATCTATCTATAATTACCAATTACTATTAACGACTTATTATATTAATTCAATTTTCTCAGGGGTGAATACTTGGCTGCAAAGTAATGACTTGTGGATGTACGTGGCTAAATAAAGGACTCTAAGACATTGTAGCAGAACAACCAGGCTTTTACTCAGACATTGTCAAAAAGTGATTATTTACAACAAAATATATCAACATTACAAGAAACAAACGAACAAATCAATTATATACAAATCTGTACAAAGTATCGTCAAGCCTAGCTTAGTATATGACGCAATAAAAATCAAAAGAAGTTACTTATTAGAACAATCAAAAATTTTATAATTGCAGACTGAAAAATGTATGTCCTATGGCCATTATTACTTACTGCGTTATTCGTTACACTGTTTTTACCTAGGATTTCACTGTATTTAACATTAACATGAAGCACCACTAACTATTACGTTCGTTTTATCAAAGCACATGGGCGACTTTTTTACAACTTCATTTATCACAATGTTTACACCATCGGTTTTACTTTTTTAAGTTTTCACAAACGCCGAAGCACCTCTACTTCACTTTAAAATGACATTTGTTGCCATTCAATTGAAACGACTACATATTTCGATGAATTTCTCCTCACCTGCAGCTAGCTATACGTACAAAGCTCTACGCCATGTTTCTCGTTCTAGTACGTTCCTTCTGTGCACTTTGTCACGTCCGCATAACGTACAAAGCCTTCTCGATCAGTCTTGTTTCAACGCTTGTCGTTTGTACTCTATTATACTCACTGATACATATTTTCATTTTCTCTCATGTGCTTATTTTTTAATCTCAATAGTTCTTTAAACTGTCCATTATGCAATTATTTAACTGTTTCTTTTCACCGTTCGTCTCAACCGCACTACTCGTTAAAACAATTTCTTATATAGTTCACATACGTTACATACATTTATTCATTAATATATATTTTAAGTCTGCTTTTATTTTACCTATTTATAGTCTGCTTATTCTTTATTTATTAAAAATGATTCTACTGTAACTATTTTGCGTCATAAAGGAATTTATATATATGCAAGAATTATAAATGTTTATTATTATATATTGCGTCATTTTATTTACTTAGACCAAACCTCTATGCTTTAGACATTATGGGAAACTGCTGATTTATTTTTATCATGTAGCATCTCTGTTACATTACTGTCAGTGTTACACATTTAGTATAGTATAATATATAAATTTATTTCCCTTCTATTTCTTGTATTCTATTTATGAATTTCATGTCTCTCGGGCAGTTCATCCAGATTACTTACCGTATATCTAACCACTTCATACAAGTACAAATTGATTACCGTGAGAATATTTAAACTCACAAAAAGAGGCTTGCAATGTATTCTCCCATGAGACTTAGTCGTAGCTCTTACTTTGTACTATCACTACATCTTTATTCTGCAGCTGTTTCCCCATAATACAATCTCATACGACATTAAGGACTGGTAAAATGCAAAATAAACATTCCTCAAATACCCATCTCCAATAACCTTGTATAGCATGCTCAACAAGAAGACAACTTTTGAAAGTTTTTGCACTACAATATGTGGAATCTACGTCAGCTGCTTATCAACATAAATACCCAAAATGTAACACTTTGTTCTGCACGGCAAGGCTCAGTATTTTTCAAACTGAAAATCAATTGTTTAGTTTTAACATCATTCAGAAAAAGCCCATTCGCCCTAAACCACTCAGGTTTGAATTATAAAGAATAAAATTGTAATAAAATGTAATTCTATTTTCTCTCAGGGTAATCTGGATGTGGCTAGTGATATGCTATTATGTTTAGCAATATATCTAATAATCTTAAATGCTAAATTTCACAAGAGTCCAATATAAACGTTTTATCAATGTCGCTTTATAATTCAGAACTAATACATTTCCAACTTACCCTATACTTATGCACTGATGAATACGACAAAATGTTTCAAAAATCATAAGCCTTGCGTTTTCTACAAAGTCCTCCAACACCGACACCAAGAAGAAGTCGTTGAGTAAAACTGTCTGACATTCGTGAAGTTTCAACCTCGCTCCATCAAAGTCAAAGTTAACGTACAGGTGTTCCAAGAATTCAGTTATGGGATCTCTGTACGTATAGGACTCCTGCAAGAACAATAAAATGTTGAAACTTATCCATGCAGATTGAATCATTTATAATACACCTACAGAGATATCTACTTAAAAAAATTTGACTCAACAGTTTCTAATGCTAACTTTATACAATAATTTCTTTCAGCATGAGTTATTAAGGTAGTTCTTTTTGTTGTGAAATTATTATTATTATTTAAAAAAATGGGTTTCAATGCATAAGAAATGCATTTCTGCTGGTGATGTTAATTGCTTGAAGGTTGCTAAACATGACATAGCTAATAACCATGCTATTTGTTGGGACAAGGAGTCTATTTTACTTAAAGCGAGGCAGCGATTACGTCTGTAAGAAGAAACTGTATTTCTCAGCCTAGTTCAACCATTAGTGCGTTTTATTTACTCTTAATTCGAAATGAAGTACATAAACTTTTTAACAAGCCTATTAAGAAAATTGATAACGTGAACGTGGTGCGAGTTGTTCCTCGGAATGACCTTCAACCGAACCCTCAGTTGACCGGTGTTTCAGCGGCGTCCGCTATCATCGTAGGACTTGGTTTTTTACACATGAAGACACGAAGTGTTAACATTCTTCGCGAAACGTAGTGTATAATTTAAAAATATCGTTCACATTACTGTGCGTGTTATTGTTTATGACGTGAAATACATTTTCTAATATTGTTTTTAATTTTGCCTACGGTACCTGGAGAACGACTTTTTAATCTACAAGATCAGTAAAATAGAACATACATTTTTAACTAAATTACTATTACTTGTAGATTTAAAACTTACTTGTTGTATAACTTTAACCAAATCCTTGAGAGCACTTCGCTTGGTTCTGTTGATAATAACAGATGTAGCCAAGTATCTCAGAATGTGAGGGCACATTGTCTGGATGGCGTTCAGATAACTGCAAACAATACAAGCATAGAGCAAATGTTAATTTATTAGAGTCAATAACTTCACAAAAGTAAAGAAGTGCAGAGAGAAAAGTACAAACTAAAATAGATACAAATTTGGTACGTTTAATACAACATTTGGCACTATTATCACACAAAAATAAGTTCTCCCCTTTTCATGGGGCAAAATTAAAAGTTTTAAATATAATTTAAGCTGAAATATTATAAT
This sequence comes from Philaenus spumarius, assembly GCA_018207615.1. Lineage (NCBI taxonomy): Eukaryota > Metazoa > Arthropoda > Insecta > Hemiptera > Aphrophoridae > Philaenus > Philaenus spumarius. Next base: position 65,135 of record JAGFPH010000787.1, read on the forward strand.
CGTCAAGCCTCTGGTGAGGCCTATTAAAATTTTCTTCATCATGAACTTCCTAAGCAGTTTGAGAATGTTCCACTTATAGCGTGAACTCAAATGTATTTCCATTTTTATCGCTGTGCAACTCAGAATCTTAATGAAAACATTCCTAAATAGGTTTATTGGATTATGAGACCGTAATTTCTGCTCTGAGGATTTTATATAAGGGCATACCAAAATTCTTAGAACAAAATTGCAAAAAAATGATTCTCAGAACTGGATCTGCAGTACTTTTGAAGAAAACTGTTGTACACAAAATTATATAATCAAAACTTTTTAGGTTTGCCAAATAAAAATTAAATTACCAATATAAAAATATAATTTTGAAAAATCTATTAAAATATTATTTTTTAAACTAAAAATCAAACATACAAATTCGAGTGTGCTTCTTTTATGAAATATCAGAATTAAAGTACATTTACTTTTGTTTACTTTACTGGACTGGGTATAATATATTTCATAAATACCTGTACTTGCCGTGATACTGCTCGCAGTCCTTTTTATTGTTTCTAAATTACTTAATGACACGTACGTTTCGCCTCTCAATCAGGCATTGTCTAATCAATTAAAATTCGTAAATAATATTCACATTATTTTGAATAGTGCACGTCATAATATTCCATTTAGTTAACACAATATCATGTCACATTAAAAAAGAAAAGCTTCTTATAGACATACATATAACCCAGCGCAAGGGTTTAAATGTTTATTATAGTTTAATAATAGGCAACCCTCGAGATGGCGGGACGAGTTGGTGAGTCAAGTAGGACCTCAATGGCAGAATATTGCCAGTAACAAGCAGACGTGGAAAAGTGTGGGAGAAGCTATCGCCCAAAAATGGGCCTACTTTCATAGTAGTCATCAGTTGCAATGTATTTTCTTTTTTATTTAATTATCATGATTTTAGTTTGTATAAATATGTACTTATACAGAAACTGTAAAATTAGGAAACTAAATAAATGCATTGATATTATTAATTACTTTAAACTGAATATTACAATAGCTGCTGCAAATGTCCACCTCATCTGGTTACATTTTTCTAGGGCAAACTGTAATTCTGTATGGAAGTTTATGTCCATTGTCCAAGTTTTTTGAGCAAACAATGATGAATTTATGTTTCCCATATTCAATTTTGTTTAGCCAATCCACTTGTTTGGGAACATTACAACTAGAATTCACAGCAATTAGAATATGCTGGAATTATAATATGAGTTCTTGACTAAAGTAGAACATCTCCTAGGTGGGAAGTTAGTTTTTAAGTAAATTTAAATAGGTTTCCACAGAGATTGACAAATAAGGGACTAAGGTCAGGAGTTGACAAGCAGGGCTTGAGATTCTATCAAAATATTTCATAGCAGTTTTTCAGCCCAAATTATATTTAAAATTCCAAACCCAAATTTTTTAGTATGGCCTAATTATTTTACCATCGGAGCTGAAATCAAGATCAAATCATTGCTAGTCGTAGCTATTTCTAAAATAAAATGTTTTCAGATTTAAAAAGTTATTGATGGTAATTAAAATAAAACGAAAACATCAGATTTGATGTAGAAAGATTACAGGTCATAAGACTAGTCTTAAACCTACGAGCCACAACAATACTAACATAACTTACTTGGGTTTGTACAAAAACATTTCAATTATAAGGTCTCGTCCCTTCTCGTGGTTGAAGAAGACAAACAAACTCCAATGTATGAGCCACGTTCGCTGCGTCAGGAGTTGAAGAGAAGAGCCAAATGAGTTGCAATCTATAAAGTCTCTCAGTTTATTCAAGTCCTCCAGAGCACTGTTCCATTGCTGTACTAGGATTTCAGAAGCTAACTTTCCCCACAGTGCGTTCAAGTAGTTCTGAAAACACGTGTATATTAATGTCGTGACATTTCGATATACAACAAAGCTTAGCCAAAAGAACAGCAAGTGTAACGGAACTCGTAATAATTTAGAACACGTCAAAATCAAACACATTCAAAAACTTTCAATAATGTGAACACTTACTACTGATAGGCCTAGTTAAGTGACACTTCAAACAAAACATCTGATACTAAAAAGCCCATTAAGATAAACGAAGTAGCTTCAATTAATTTCACATTTAACGTAAACCTGTACAACTTATTTGTACAAAACAATTTTTAACGTCCACATCAATCTTATTATCATTGCTAACCTGTATTATCCCATTATTGGACAAATTTTATCTACAGTGAACATACGCTCTTTAAACCAAAATTATTAACTGATTGTCGTCTGCTACTTTTTTCCTCAAACATAGACAAACTTGCAATGCCTACTAGATAGAGAATTAAATTTACGTGAAGTGCAAGTTAGTTCCGTAACTATAAGCTTCGAAATATAGATTTTACGAATCATCTCCCTGTGACACTTCACGGGGGAGTCGAATCGTCTTGTAGCAAGACGATAGCACTTCAAGGGTTAATGTAGATAAGTAGCACAATTACAAAGTCGGCATATGTATACAAATGAAAGATAATAAAATTTTTCAATTAAAAACTACCTCACTTTAAGTAGCTTCAAGACTTTGTATATACCCCTAAATCTTTTCTGAACTTTTAGTTTGTAACTAAATCTATTTTCATTATTACCAATTACCTTATCCGTAGACGGTACTAAAGACAAGTAGAAATAAAGAGCTCCAGAAGTAACAGAATAGTTTCCACACTCGTAACGGAATTTCGATAGCTTGTAAACATCGTCCATCATTTCAAATTGAAACTAAAAGTAAAACAAACAAATGATTACAGTACCGTTTATAAAATCAAATATATGTTGTTTAAAACTTTATTTTATAAATATTAAATACTACAACATACAATACTAGGTTACAAACATATTGCAGCTAAAAGTGTATTTACATGGTCCTTGTTAACTAAAAGTGAACTCTATTGGAACCGGCCTTCACATGATTTTATTCAGCTGATTCCCATTTACTATTCATGTGGACAAAATGACTGAATTGGTAAACTAATAACTGATTTACTTTATTGAAGGCCAGTGCTATCCGTATAATGAATGGTACAAATTGCATATTTTAAATTAGCTTATAGCCGATAACCTTTAACCCTCAAAGTGGCAGACTGTGGTCTCTCGGGCGCAAATGCAACTTGCTCGAACCTTAGCGAGAATTTGCATATATTTGCATAATCGATAATTTAATCCACTTAAAATCATCCAATCGTAATAAAACTGGCACCTTTGGAAAGGAAATGAATTAAACTTTAAGTTTTGTATTTACAAATTTTTCTTAAAACGTATATTTACATACTACGTAAAATCATCGTTTTAAAATATGCATATCGGTCTGCAGCTATTTCCGTGCGCGAATCTGCATACAATTGTACTGTTATTTCCCACTTCTTCAACGTTCTAGCCCACCTACAGAAGTATGTATATCGAGATTAAAAAGCTACCATTGGATTCGTCAAGATTTTATCTGTCTAATGGTGCCTCCCAATCAGGTGTCACTATTTTATAGGATTTATTCCCAAGATGTCTGTAAACCTTGCGATTGGACAGTTTTTCAACCAATGAAACAGCCCATTTCTCAACTGAGATAACGCCTACAATTCCATATGTTTTTACAGATTTCTTGATACCATTTTGTAGAGAATTGTTCGATCTTTTTAACGGTGGGAAGTTAACTAGAAATAACCAGTTTTTTTGTTTGTCTAGACAGCAGTGGAAGTACATAATTAGGACAGTCTGGTGAAACCGGCCGGCATTTGTCACTCCCACGGTATTCAAATGACCATTTCTGCCCGTAGTATATCGACCGGCGACGTTTCATTACATTGATGTCATTTTGTTATTCAAATAAAGATAACTCAAACACTTTTGTGAACTAAGGAAAGACAAGTATACCGTTCTTTTCTTTGATTTATCCTCTACACTTTGTTATAATAATATTTCTTTTTTGGGCAAAGCATATATTAGTAATTTAAGTTTTGATATAGGCCTAGTTTTGTTAGCTTAGTGTATTTGGAACATAAAAACTGCGTTTTTCAAAATAAGAAATTTGAAATTGATAAATGTTTTTATATAGTTCTATTTAGAACTAAATTACAAAACCTTTTACGCTTACGAAAACAATACAAAAACATGTTTACTACTTGTTATGTAGGCCTAAAGTTGAACTTTTTCCTTTCGTTAATGAACATTTTTTGTTTCTTGAGCTAATAACTTTTACAATTTTAAAAGAAACTAATTTTTAGTGGCATATTTGAATTCTTTGAATTTCTTCTACAAAAAAGCTATTGAACACTTTTGGATTACGGTTAATTTATTATTTTTGGCGAATTTTTAAAAATATGCTTGCAAAACGCTATAAACGGGCTTTTCAAATTTAGCTTTAACGATGCCAGTTCTAGGGTTAACTCTAGAACTGTTAACACTAACGTTTTTCTAAAGTCAAGCCATTTCAGTGGGTGTGTAAGCATATTTTCAAAAATTCGCCCAATATAGTAATTATAAACCAATCCAAAAGTGTTTCATAGTTTTTTTGTAGAGAAAGGTTCAAAGAATTTATATTTGCCAGTAAAAAAATGATTGATGTAAAATTTACAAAGTTATTAGCTCAAGAAACAAAACATGTTTAGTAACGAAAGGATAAAGTTCAACTTTAGGCCTACATAAAAAGTAGTAAATATTTCTTGTAATTGAACTGTATACAAATATTTATCAATTTCAAATTTCTTATTTTGAAAACACCAGTTTTTTTGTTCCTACTACAAGACTCCCAACAAAACTAGGCCTAGTTTGAATAGTAATATATCCCTTGCCCAAATATGAAATATTATTACAAGAAAGTGTAGAGAATAAATCATAAATCCGTATACTTGTAAATTCTCATTTTGTAAACTATTTCACACGGTATTACTTGTTCCACAAAATTAGAATAAACTGTCCAAAATTCGTGCAGATCCCTAGAATACAAAATGACCGTTAGATCAGAGTGGGAAACAGACTTGCATTACGATCTCATGCGGTGGTTTGAATTCTACGAAAGTCTGTACTTCCATCTACTTTCAACAAAAGTCTGTATGAATAACATCTAACCAATAAAATCTAGTTTACTATACACCAAACAAAAGATTGAAGTTTGGTATACAAAATGATATAAAGATATCTATAGAAACATATCGAATTGTAACAGATATCTCGAATGCAAAATGTGCTGTTTCATTGGTTGAAAACTGTCCAATTGCAAGGGTTTAGAGAAATATTTATATTTTCGAAACTATAAGAGTGATGTCTGATTGAAAGGCAGTGTTAGAAAGTTAAAATCTTGACGAATCCAATGGTATCTTTAATTGACAAAATATTTCTGTTGAGTGATATTGAGCTTTAGAGAAGTGACAAAGTTGAGTATAATTTCTTTGTGTTTCACGCAATGGCAATAGGTTTACAGAAAACTACAATTTTAAACCGATGATTACAATATGTAAATATATGTTTTAGAAAAAAATTGTAAATACAAAAGTTAAAGTTTAAATCATTTCCTCTCCAATGGTTTTTGTTTTATTGCGATTAGATGATTTTTAGTGGATTTTTAAGTATTTATTCAACACAAAGTATAGTTGTCAATTGAATAATGTCAGACCCAGGCCAAGCGCTATGACTGCTCAATTGAGTAGTCTAACATCTGTAAAGTTAAGTATAATAATAATAAAGAATTTATTTCCTGCATACATAATATTATTATAAATAATATCAGCACTAACGTAATGCACAACCATACAGACATGAAAAACTAAAAATACATCTCGATAATAACATAATTTTTTACTTATAACTAAATACATTAATATTTACAAAGAAATTAGGTTATGTACAATGTTGTTCCTAAATTTTAAAAACTTAAGGAAATTAGGTAACCCTGTTGGCGCAGCCAGTTTTTGGGTTTACCAGCACGAATTTCCAAAAAATATTTGAAGAACAGAAGGTCAAGGCTACCACCATTTTTATATCAATATATAATATCTAGTGATCTCAGCTCCCTTTACTAAATAAGGAATTTAAGCAGGTAAGATATTTTTTATTATCAAAAGACCACAGACCATCAATAATTGCTTGTTATTCATTACAAATTTATTTATAAAGTGAAGAATTATTTTATAAGTGAAGAACTATACTTAATAATTCATAATTTGTTATAGGCCTAATCAGATTTATACAGGAATATTATTTTGGTTGCTAACTTACTTTAAAATTTTTATTAAGGTAGCTAATGATACATTTAGAGTCCCTCTGACCGTCCATCTCCTTGGAAGCATTTTCATCTTTCATGATGTCAAAAAATATCGAACATTTCTGTTGCAACTCATTGTACTCGGCCAAAACTTGATGTCTTTTCTGAACTAACGCCTAAAAACAGAAATAGAAAATAATTTTATAAAATATATTGTTATCTGACGTAAATAATTATGAAGGCAATGGAAAATTTAAAACATTACCTCAGTCATATTGTCATTATCAGGGAGCAACAGGTCCCTGATTTCAACAACATAATCCACCATGTTGGTCTTGTAAAGTATGTCCAGCTTTGCCTGCATGATTTCTCGTTCATTGTAAATCTGAAATAAAAAATATTGTTTTCAAAATGACGACATTGTATTTATAATATACGTAATATATATTTTAGGCTATTTCAATTAATGTCTTCATTAATTCCCGCATTTCTACAAAGCCAATTTCTATAGCTAGTTTTAAATTAATCAAACTGTGTTTTTTGTTTAAAAAGCGTTTCATAAGAGTTTACATAAGAATTTGGCTACTAATAGCATCAGCTAATGCAACTACTAATTAACGTTAGAAATTAATCCCTAAAAAATTTAATTTATAACAATAACGATCAGTTATTTTGCTGTATCACTCAAAATGAGCTATTATTGTCTTGCAAATTGCGGAAAGGGTTTTCTTTTACTAGCAAATTCTGTGATTTTTCTTTTAATCCCTTTAAAAATACTTCTAAAGCTCTGTTGTCAGCATACTTCCTAACAAATCTATTAGTATGAAATTACCGTATATGGATTTTAGTTCTACAAAGTTAGGCTACATTTCAGTAGAATACCTTACCTAACCTGATTTGTTGAAAAAACTTTTGGTTTGGGGATGTGTAGGCCTACACTTTTTATATTTATGACTGCAATTGTCTAGGCGGAACAAATGGTGATTATAATTTAATTGATGCGCATTGTAACAATTTAAGGCTAATTGAAGACATGTGCTAGCTTAAATTAACAATAAACTTTGTTAATGTAAGACTACAGATGTCGCACAAAAATGGAATTGAATTAGCCTACTACACGATGTCATAACAACTGATTACAACCGCCCGTCTCTGACCTGCACTTTTAACAAACCTGCTCGTTGACCCCACTTAACTTGCCTTATATTGTTGTTCAGGCTCTTTAAGCATGTTTATTTGTCGTTTGCAGTCCATTACCGATAACATATCTCAATATGGCAAGATTTGATTTTGACAAACTAATAGTAGGCCTAGGCCTAAAGAATTACCACTTTCATACTACTAACGGAACTAGGCCAATTAACCAGTCTAAGAAACTTTTGTATAACATTTATTGAAATGCCCTTTGTGATAATACAGTAATACCCAAAATAAAATTGGTTTGTTTAAATTTCAAAGAAAGTTCTTCTTGAACTATGTTGTATTTTATGTCATAAGAAATGTCCTAAACAATGCTGTAGAACTTAATCCATATTTTACCCACTACAGTAATTGCTAATAACTAAAGTCTGAACATCAATGCATTCCTAGTTTGATGCAACGTACGATAAACATTAAGTAATTTATATTTTATAAAGTGAAAATTTTTAGCGAGCAGATTTGGGAAAGTGCCGTGTCAGAGGCAGCGGTTGTAATCAGTTGTTATGGCATCGTGTAGTAGTTCAATTCCATTTTTGTGCGACAACTCTAGTCTTACATTCATGCAATTTATTGTTAATTTAGGCTAGCACATGTCTTCAATTAGATTTAAATTGTTACAACGCTGACTCTACTATTCCTGTACTTGTATAAACAACCTAACATCACTTAATAAAATACATATAAACCAAGACAGGAACACCTAGGCCTAGGGTAGGCCTAAATGCACCAGTAGTTGACAACTTAGAGACTTTAAATGTTACATAAATCCATATAAAATTGAGTTTTTAATTTTGGTTGGCAGCACTAGGCCTATTTTTACCCAAACCCCTATCATATCAACTGGGGTGGCCTTATGTAAACTTCTGTCAATTCTTGAAAATTACTGTAACCAAGTTATGGATTGAGTTTATAGTTTTTGCATTTTATTTATGACGTTTAGAAATAAAATTGAACATTATAATTACGTATTAAAGCATTTTCTTGACGCTGCCGCAAAATGGTGATGTGTAAAGTTTAGGCCAATTTTATTTTACTTTAGGCCTAATTGAATTTCTGTTGCCTTATGATAGCATATGGTCAAATAGGAAACTTGCGCCAAATGTTGAATACAGGTAAACATACTATAGCGTAAATTTACGACCCTCGGCTGATATTTTTGCAGACGACGACGGTGTTTTACATTCTACCGTTAAATGTTGAATACAGGTAAACATACTGTGACTAACGACTATAAATTAGAACTTAAGGCTATTTTTGGTCATTATTCTTGTATTTCTTCTGTTGCCGTACGGTAGGTCAGCCTAGGGTCGAATAGTAAATTTGCACCCGTACTGTGACAAAAGACTATAAGTTAGAACTTTAGGCTATTTTTTTTTTACCCTAATTATTCTTGCATTTCTGTTGCCCTAGGTTGAATAGTAAATTTGCGCCCAGAAGTGATAGCTTAAGCCTAAAATGATAAATTTATGAAAGTATATCCTACACACAAAATTGTTGATAACTATTGTATCAGTTACGTCAGGTCGTAACACTAGTAGTAAATAACGAATATATTAATCAACTACATACTAATATTTAAAAGCATATGCTTCACATAACCTACAATACGTACCTTTTTAGCCGACAAAAACTCCAACAATGGGAAAACTAAATGTCTATCAAAGTAGGGAGCTAGTTGAGAAGTAAGATCGTACTTTGCCATTATGACATTTATCACTTTCACTAAGTTATTTACGAAAAACCACTACGGTGGCCTAATAATAAAATTGTCAATTATTACACTTCTATTCCGCCACTTTACACGCAACACTTGGACATCAGACAGCGACAGCACAGAGACTCACGGTCTTGACCGGAAAGCAGCCGTGCAAAATTCAAAGAGAATTCTTTGAAATCAGGATTTTGAGCATAGATAATATCTTTGATTATGAACCTTTTTTAAATTATACTAACGCCTTGTAAAACACATACAAATATTAATTTTAATAGATCTTTTAATTAGAAATTTAAATATAGTCCTTAAGGTATTTATCGATGATAAATGAGCTGTATGAAACTAGTAATAACTGTCACGACCCAGAAGTAGATTACAAATTTTAGAGCCATTAGTCATATAAATTTTTGCTATCTATTGCTATTGATGCTAATAAAGAATTAGCTAAAGCTAAACCTTTTACACTGGGAACACACAATTTAACACAAGCTGCTTTCCTTATTGCTATGAATATCTATGGTTTTTACTTTCTCCACCCTATACGTAGTATATGGAGAAAGTATTGTTTTCGTAAAAATGTTCGAATTTGAATTTTCAGTTGAATTATTTGTTTTGGTGCTCCTAGAACCCAAAAAAATGGTTTAGTGCAATTATCTGTGTTGGTGCTCCCTGAACCCAAAAATATTTTTTGTTTCGGTGCTCCCTGAACCCAAAAAAGTGTTTTTAGAGTGGTGTCTGTCTGTCAGTATGTATACACGACCAGAGAGGACACTATTGGTCCGATTTTCATGAAATTTGGTATGTACGTACTAAACCCTAATATCTCCAGGCGTTTTTTTCATTTTTTGGAATTTTGAAGGGTAATTTACCCCTAAAAACCCATAAAAAACGACAAAAATGCAAATTTCTCAAAAACGGCTCTAACGATTTTGATCAAATTTTCAGTATTTATAGTGCTTAAGATGCCAAACAAAATGACACCACCCGCTTTTATCAAAACTTCGGCGTTTTATAATTATGGGGAAATGTTAAAAAATAAACAAGTTTATGTTGTCAATCTAGCATCGCGGCGGCGGCCGCACGGGGTAGCACCATGGTAGCGATCACGGCCAGTAATTCAAAGGTCGCGCGATCGAATCCCGCCTAGGACAATAATTTTTTTATACGATTGACGTAGGTAGAATATTATTTTGTTGTTTTGTTCTAAAAAGTAATAAATAAAATGATTGAAAACAATATTATTTTGACTACAGTAAGTTGGGAGAAAGTTTGTGTCAGTTAACTGATACCGTTTATTTGTTGATGCTTCGTCGAATGAACATCTAGTGTAACAATTCAAAATATATCCCTACATAAAAATCATTTAAAATATCAAAAGAAACCATTCATAATTATTGCTGAACTAAACACGCATGAGTGCGAGAGAGAGGAACAGACTACTATAAAGGCAATTCATTCACAAGTCGAAGCAGCGACACCTATCGACAAAAATCGTAAATGATTCATTAATAATATTATGACAGCCGACTTCCAACAACATTATAAATAATTACCAGTACTTCTCGACCTCAAATTGATATCATTCCCACATCAAAATTAATCTAAATTAAACGACCAATCCATATAAAATATAATAATAACGCAAGAGTAAACCAATCGACCGAAATTCACCTTTTAAAATACACTCGAAGCTAGGCCGATGTACGAAATTGTAGGCCTATTCCAAATTAAAACCACCGATCCCAAGGAAACTAAATTCTAAATCAAAAAAGGAACAGAACTATCGAGTCGAACAGAAGATTTTACATCAAAAATGTCTTTGGCAAAGTATGAAAAGAAATACCGTTAAGCTAGTAAATTTCTTCAAAGATATGAATATTCGGTTAAAACCTGGAGAACGAGAGGCCATGTTTGTTTAAACCCAGCCCACAATCACGTGACCGCTTATGCCGCGGAAAAGGAGACTTTTAAACGACCAGATAAATAACTATATTTGTAGACCTTAGATATTAGATATTGAGTTGTACAAGGAGCTATTTTAGATATTTTCATTTAAAAGTTTATTTACTCGAATTCTATTTACTTTTACCATTCTATGTTCTTTAAAAAACCAAAATACATCAAAATTTCATTAAAATCATACAAAACAAATACACTACATTTCAAAATACACATTTTCACATAACAATCAAAATCCCACAAGAAATGAAATTAACCAGGCCTTACTGTACCAGTTCCTGAGGGCCTAGGGAAGCCAAATTGGGATAAAATCCAATTAATTGTTGCTGAGACATCAAAGGGAGCAGACGCTGTGTTAGAGCCCACCAAACCACAAATTTCAAGACCATTTTCGAAGTATTTAACAACTGCCTACGTTAAAATAACCTTGTATAAGTGAAGTGACTGAACATTATCAAATTTCAATAAACCATTCTTTTCTAGAAGAAGACTGTATATAAAAATTGGGTGAGATCAATCCACATAATTATTCATCAAATTGGATATACTCCAACCTTTCTTTTGCATGTTTAAATTCAAAGAACTATACCAGTAAAGCTGATAAACTTTTCTAAATATATATATATCCCATCAAGATTTCAACTTTCATCAGAACTTTATCCTTTATATTAACACTAAATTCATACATCTACTTACCAATACACTTTCCACCTTGTACTAAGTCATTTTCTCCTTTGTTTTAATTATCCTAATTCTTAATTTAAATAATTTGTATAATATTTGTTTCAATTTAATATTGGTAAGAGCCGGCACCAACCTACCCGAGATTAAGAGTGCTCATTGGGAAATAATTCCCTAAAATAATTTTGTATATATTTGATTTTGAGCTAAATAACTATTAAACTGTAAATATTTTTTTTTATTTTCTATTGATAAATAAAAGAAGATTCTATTGTAATTGTAAACCTGTGTCCTGAGTCAAATCATTTATCAAATTGATTAAGCTAGAGTAAGCAGTGTTACAGTTCATTATATTGAGAATAAAATAAAAGTAGAGTTTTATAAATTAGGATATATCTTGTTCTATCATAAATTGACGCCTACAACATTAGGCCTATTGAATTAAAGTAAAAGAGAAAGTGTAAATTTATAAGTTGACGCCCAACAAGTGGGGCTTGTTAAAAAAAATCATTTAATATATAACAAATTGGCTTTCTCAACGTGAGGCTTCTCATAAAATAATAATAATAAAAGGTTGTATTGTAATAAATTGACGCCGCAACGTGTGGCATTTCTAATAAGAAAAATTGTATTGTAATACTAGTCACTGTAATCGAAAGTAAAGACTCACTAGATAGAGATATAATCGAAAGTTTGTTAGCCTGCCAAACGGCATTACGGCAAACTAAAAACCAAAACATCAAATTCAAATATCTATGGTTGTGGAATATGTGGATATGAGCTGCGATACGTGTTTACTTAGTTTTGAGGTTAAAAGTTTATAGTAAATGCAAACTTATTGAGTTTTGAACTGGTAGTCCATAATAATATATTGAATTGGACATGTTTGTATTAGCAGAATTTAAAGATGTTATAAGAACACCGCCAGGAGCATTTAGTTCGAAACTCCATGTTTCTTTGACAGATGATATAAATACTAAACTAGCTAATAAGGTTAGTGCCCATAACATTTTTTTTTTGTTTCATTGGGGATTTTTTAAAAGTATTATTGTTTTAAATTTTAATCTGGTTATCTTTTAATTAGGCTACACATACTATTTCAAATTTAGGTACAAAACCATTGTAATGTCAGTAAGTAGGAATAACTTTTGGGCAAAACTACCTGTAATTCTTAAATATGTTGTGTTTTAGGTTGTACCAAATGTTGGTCTATGTATTGCTTTATTTGATATCAAGCGCATGGAGGACTCCTATATATTTCCAGGAGATGGTGCATCACATACAAAAGTAGAATTCCGATACGTTGTTTTCCGTCCGTTTCTAGATGAAATTATATTAGGCAAAATCCGCTGTTGCACTAAAGATGGAGTCCATGGTAAGTTAATTTGGATATATTTATACAATCAAGCAGTTGGCCCACATTTCCGAAAATATCAGTATTAAACCAATTTTCTTACTATACAAAAACTTGCTCATTTTTCTAAGTAAACAAAAATTTCTTAAATTTGTATACAATTTTATATGCAAAAATATAGACGTTTACCATAGTGGGTCAATAGATTTCTAGGGAATTTTAAATAACAAGAAAGAACACGTCTAACTGATTGTAAAAACACAACAAAAATATTCCCGGGAAATAAAATTTATAGGAATTATGAAAGAAATAAAACTTGAAATTATATAGGCTAAGTTTCGACATTCCTGCAATATTTCACGTAATTATAACAAAATAAATGACTTCACATACACCAATCACGTAAAAAATAAATAAAGTAAACAATATTAATCCCAAAAGTACCCTCAAAACATGAAAATTAAAAAATAATGTAACAAAACGTAAATAATAAAAACAATAACAACGTATCATAAAGAACAATAGAAAATAGTACAATATATAAATGTCTAATTAAAATGGAATTTCATCAACATTGCCAAATCGAACAATATCAGTAGGTTATTGTACTAAATTGGGTGTGTATGGCAACAGAAATGCAAGAATAAAAAGAAACCTAAAAGGTTCTAGCCTATAGTATTTAGTCACAGTATGTTTACCTGTATTCAACATTTAACAGTAGTATGTAAAACATCGTCGTTGTCTATAAACTGTTCGTTTCTACACAAAAGAGAACAAGACAAATCCGGCAACGCTGAGAAAAACATGTCGGCTCTTTGCAATGTAAATTCCCATAAGGAACATTTGATTTGAAAGTTTGTTTACTTTAACTTGTCAATCAAAACTACTATAAATGCACAAATCTGAACTTTTTTCTTAATAAATATAGTATTTATACACTTCACTGATGCCGGGAAACCAATATTTAACGATCTTCAACACGTACAACATTAAAAACTTTCAAATCAAATGTTCGTTATGGAAATTTACATTGTAAAGTGCCGACATGTTTTTCTCACCGTTCTCCCAGCGTTGCCGGATTGTTCTTGTTCTTTTTTGTGTAGAAACGAACAGTTTAGGCAACTCAACTAAGTAAACATACTGTGACTAAATAGCATAGGTTAGTACCTTCAGGTTTTTTTTATTCTAATTATATAATGTGATAATAATGACAAAATATTATAATCATACTGTTATTGGCAACATACTGTGACTAAATAGTATAGGTTAGTACCTTCAGGTTTTTACTTTCCTTACCCTATACTAGGTAAGGTAAGTATTGCGATCGACCCAAAAATTCGATGTCGAGTTTTCATAATATCTTTACGTTTCAAGGCCCCCTGAGTCCAAAAAATGCATTTTTGGCAATTGGTCTGTCTGTGTGTGTGTGTGTCCGGAGTGCACAGGGCAAACGGCTGGACGGATCGAACTGAAATTTACAGGATATCTTCAAACACGTAAACAATTAAACCCATGTAAATTTGAAGCAAATCGGAGGTGGTGTCTTACCGTGGGACCAGTTTTTAGCACATTTTTGGTATTTACTCCAAAACCCCTCTAACGATTTTGATTAAACTTTGCTAACATACTCTACTCAGACCCCCTTAACACGCTATGTACGCTATATACCCTTAAAAATTCGTTGAAAAAAGTTATTACAAAAACGCAAGTTATTTTGTTTGTATCTCCGAAATGGCTGGTCCTATCGACTTGAAAATGGTCTCATTCGATTCAGCGTCCAAAAGAATGTCAAAAAAGATACCCCACTCAACTTTTTCCATTTTTTTCAAAAATTGACCCCAAAAACGCCCTTTTTGGGGGCAAAAATGACGTTTTTTAAACTAGCCGTGTTTGGTATCGACCTTGACATTTTTGGGGGTGAGAAATCGATTGAGACCAAAATCAGGTCCGTGGGATTAACCGTTTTGAAGTTAGTACCGCTTTCTTCGAAACGGATACCGTACTCCTATTAACTCGAAAATGGTATCATCAATCTCTCGCTCGAAAAATTTGGTAATTGATACAGCATCTATTTTGGTAAGGAAAGTTGTGTGATGTGCACACCAGATGTTTTTTAATTCTAATTTAAATATAATGTGATAATAATGACAAAATATTTTAATCATACTGTTATCGGCAACATACTGTCACTAAATAGTATAGGTTAGTTTCTTCAGGTTTTTTTTTATTCTTATTATATAATGTGATAATAATGACGTAATATTATAATCATACTGTTATCGGCAATATGCTGTGACTAAATAATATAGGTTAGTACCTTCAGGTTTTTTTTTATTCTAATTATATAATGTGATAATAACAACGAAATATTATAATCATACTATTAATATCGTTTCAGTCCGTTAGGCCTATACGCTCGGCTAATTAATTACAGAACCAATGAGATTCTTACCAGCAGTCAGCTGTTTGGTAGTACACAGTTTTCAAATAGAGATTTATACACACCTTATTCAGTACAATAACCTATTGTTTCATTTGGCAAAGTTGATGAAATTCCATTTTAAATACGCAGTTATACTGTAGTTTCTATTGTTCGATGTTATTGTTTTCGTAATTTATATTACTGAAGCATAGCTGATCATGTAATGCAGGCTTAAATGAGAAGTCATTGATCGATTAGGACGGAACTCACAATGCAGGGGTTTTTTGGGCCAGGGATCTGATTGTTTTTCAAGGTTAAAGCTCAATAGTTAGCCTACTCAATATTTATTTGATTCACTTATTTAATAATATTAATTTTTAATAAATGAGGGATTAATTTCTAGCGTGGACCACTTGAAATTTCGAAGACAGTTCACAAACACAGTATTTAAAATACAACATGATCTCATGAATTTTTAAGTTTTGTCTTTTTTTTAACAAGATTGCTTTCCTTATACATTTTGGGACTCCTGTATATATAGGATCTACCTAATCACTTTTAGTTTGCTTTTGTTGTTCTTAACCATGCATGCCAGTTGGTAATGATCCAAGTAAATCATAGGTTTTGATTTAAAATAAAGTGAAAATCATGATTGCGCCAGAAAATAAAATATAGGCTTACTCAAATTTTTATATTATATTATTACAATATTTTATACATTTTGCTCTACTTTATACATATTTATAATATGCAAAATAATACAAACTACATGTATTTCAGTTACACTTGGGTTTTTCGATGATATCCTAATACCTGCATCAAGTTTGCAGCACCCATCTCGCTTTAATGAAACTGAACAAGTTTGGATTTGGGAATTCGACAACGATGGAGACAAACATGATTTATTTATGGATCCAGGTATTTTAATAGATATTTACGTTACAATTGAGATAGCTGCTCCTTTACATCATTCGAAGGGGGTGTTCATACAACGAGGCGAAACCGATTTGTATAATCCGCTGAATGATGGGGCTGAACAAAAAAGTCTGTGACAGTATCAATTAGGCCTACTTCTTGAACATGTATCTGCAACCGATAATGCCGACCAAATAATACCTGTCAGGCTAGCTTCCAATATAGTAGGCCTACATGTTTTTTAGGTCTGCATCCATTTAATGCAGACCTCAATGTCTAGGGCTTTTTACTAGTTGTCAACCTGCTAAAGTCGGGAGTGGTCAATGAGCACCGTTAATGGTCCCCTGAACACGTTTTGGGGTGTCATTAAAACCTTTATGTGTATATGTGTTCACACACTCTACTGGCCACATTTTACGTCCAATTTGGTAGAAATTTGGTACTCACATTGGCTTTTTAAGTCGCTCGGATGAGTCCGTTAGCCAAAAACTTCAACAACCAGAAGCCGGTTTTTTTTGACAGGAAGTAACATTTTTTTAAGATTTTTATACTAGAGTGAAAATTTTTCTAGGTTTTATCTAAAAAAAATAAATAGAGGAAATTATTCTGGACATTTTGTTTTCTTATACGACTTTTTAGCCCATCAGGTTCTCCCAAAATCGATCAAAACGTTAAAAGTACCCGGTTCAAATTCACGTGGGGGATTTTACCGTTTGCGGAGTTTCTGATTCGAGGCCGATGACCGGGATGAGAGCGAAGTGAAGTCGCAAAGTCGAGGTTCAAACTTGCAAAGCGTAGTCCATAAGCTATGCCACAAGATTGAGATGCAAACTCGCAAAGACTAAAGGCTGAGGTGCAAACAAATTCAGCGCCTTCGTGAGTACACCAATTTCCCAAATAGTTGGTTAAAAACCTAAAATATAAACCTAATTTAAGAAATTCGCTCAACTCACGTTAGCGGTTCAGCTGCGTGGTCAAATTATTTATTTTTCTTGAAATGAAAGCAACGGCTGGATTATTTGCCTGTTTTATTTCTGTTTGCTAGAAAATACATTTTCTGGTACAAAGAATATGCGCCACAAAGATTTGTAGACTGAACTATCAGCAAACTTTTCAAAACTACAATTTATTCGAAAATACTTAAAACAGATGTTCTACTGTATTTACTACTAGTTTATTTTTTAAAAAGACAAGCCAATAGAAAAATACCATGCACAATCTTTGGTACACCAAGTGTTATTCCTGCAGTTTTAGTGTGATTGCTAATTCAGTTTGTATAATGTTTTTGACAGGTGAAAAGATCAAATTTCGAGTGACATCAGAAAGTTTTACTGAAATCTCGCCAGTGCAGTGTCCAGACAACCCAGAATTACCACCAGAAACAATAAGTACTGAGCCCAAAGTTCCGTATTCCATTATGGTAAGGCATTAGCTTAACAAAAATGTATTTATCTTTTCTACATTAGTGATGGATTTACTCACATATCTCCCCTTTTGATGAAGAATGATTACATATTACGTATTAGGAAAAATAATAATATATCAAAATGGTTAACTTTTACATAAATACTGTTTTCTGTAAGCCATTCTCAGGCTGGAAGATGAAGAATACACCATAAAATATACCATACCCACTGTCATTATTTGCGTGATTATTCTGTTAGAATATTTTTTATCACTCCTTAAGATGGAAATCAGAATTGCTAGTAAATGTGAATAAATATATTTTGACATTATGATTGCCATGTACAAACATAATTTTCATGAGAGATATTGTAACTCCAAATTCCTTTTGACTTCTGCAAAAGTTATGCCTTATCACCTTCTTCATTCCCATGCTTCTCTTTCTTTGACTTTCCAGTTTAGTCACTAACTTGCTTTTTTGTTTATACAGTCAATTACTAGGCTAATATAGTCCAGCTTACACAGCTTAATTTCATTATTATTATTTTTTTAATTCACCGTCTGAGTGATTTTGTTGATTATGTGTTATTTCTGTAACCACAAAAGTAAAAAAAAAGAAAGAAAGCAGTCGTGGGACTGCCGACAGAAATTAAAACAGTCAAGATTATAAACCGTTAGTTATATTGGTTTAGGCGGAAATTTGATAATTATTTTTATCTTGTCCCATTTAAAATTGAAATCTAAAAAATAACATGAACATATTTGTCTGTAGTCAAATAATAATAAAAAACATAATTTTAGGTTAGGCCTATACTGAACCATCACCGTTTCTTTAATGCATCTACATTCATTACCATATCAACCAAGTTATCAAATTTAGACATTTAAAATAATGAGAAAGCACTATGTACATTTTAATGGTATCTCCAAGTGTACTAATTTAACACAAATTACAAAATTAGGAAGTGCAATGTCCATGTCCAGAGCTATTGCCAAGTAAACTATTTTAACTCAACTTACAAAATAAGGAACCACAATGTCCATTTCATTGATAGCAAGACTTGACTAAACCCTAAATGTGCTAGGTGCACCTAAAGAAGTTTACACTTAAAAAAAAACTATCAGTTTGAAAGACGAACTTGAAGTTATCTATACTAATATTATAAAGAGGTAAAGTTTGTTTTTTTGTTTGTTTGTATGTAGGGGGTAATCTGTGGCACTACTGAACCGATTGAAAAAATAGTTTTACGAATAAAAAGCTACACTATCCTTGAGTAACATAGGCTATAATTCATTTCGATAAAAACCTATTGTTATTTCAATATTTGTAAATATAGTCAGAAAAAATTCTTAGGTTAGGCCTAGAATGATAAACCAACACATGTATTTACATTTATTACCATAGCAACCAATTGAATAAAATAACAGATAATATAGCTACTAGCTCCAATATTTCCATTAACAGCTGATTTCAAAATTTGAAGCAATTATTTTTGTATTTCTAGCTTTTAGGTTAGGGTTTTAAAATGTATACCTGACCCTTGTTGGATCTTTTAACCATTATTATAACTGCTGTTATAAAATATAAGAAATATTTAATTTGAACATTTAACATTATTTACCATCTTAGTTTTGAGGTTATTATTAATCGTACACCTTTATTATAAATAAAACATAACATATGTTTTTAGAAGGTTCCATTGGGGGTTGGCGTGCGAAGCACGCAGGGGTATCCCCTAGTCAATTATAAAATTATAACATAAAGCAGTTGAGTGAAAAACTTAATTGTAAAACATTTTAAAATTGTTTGATTACTTATGCTGAAGTTGTATAATTGGGTGTAATAAAGTTGATATTTGTGCACTTTTTAGATGAATTTTAAGCAATCATAGATAAAAACTTGCCTATTGAAACTCATTTCACAGTAAACTTGTAATACTTTACAAATCTTTTTTTTCTAGGCCACAATAAATGAGCCTGGACTTGGTGTTTTGTCATGGTGGGATGGAGCATGAACAAAGCAAATTTGTTTTGAAAAAAGTGAATAAGGATGCTTCAGAAGAGATGCTAATACAAGATGTACAAATAGAGGGAACTGCATGGTGTAAATTGCGTATCTCACTTTTACATTGTGAACAGAAAGTTATGTCGTAGAGTTTAAGACATGAAATCTTAAGTTGTAACTGTTATTTATTTATTAACTATGTTAACTTATTTTATAAACTTACTGCTCACAGTCTTTTTGTTTATTTATTTATTTATACCACAGTACAGTATAAAAATAGGACAGAATGAACTCCAGGTGGCTTGTCAGTATTGTTACAGAGGATATTCGCCAAGCTATGGATCAGTGGAAAGCTACGATACTAATTTTGTTTGATTTTTCAAAAGCGTTTGACTGTGTATATCATCCATTGTTATTGGCTAAACTGATGCAGATGGGATTTTCAGACGAATCTGTTAAATGGTTTGAGTCCTATTTGTCAGTGTGTTAAATCTGGTGAGAGGTCGTCTTCCTGGGAAAGTATTTGTAGGGGGTACCCCAGGGTTCTGTCCTTGGTCCTTTATTATTTAGCATTTATATAAATGATATTTATAACGTACTAAACTATTCGAGGTTTCATTTATATGCTGACGATTTGCAAGTGTATAATCATTTTTATATCTCAGAGATGGATAAGGCAATACATACAATAAATGTTGATATTAATGGTATTAATCGATGATTGGGCTGTTGGGCATGGTTTAACGTTAAATCACAATAAAACTAAATCAATATGTACCAGTTTTAAAAGACTCGCAAATAAAACTGATTTAAGTAGTGGGCCGAAACTTACAATAAAAGGCCTTATTGTTCTAAAGTAAAAAATCTCTCACTATAAACAATACTCTAAGCTGGACAAACCATGTTATTGACACGTGCAATAAAGTATTTGCTGGCATGCACACTCTGAAGAAAGTAAAAGATTGCTTGCCATTTAATGTTAGAGTGCAGCGGGTGAAAACATTAATTTTTCCTTATTTTAACTACTATTGTGTTACTGTTATCAATGACATGACTATGGAACTAGCTAACAAACTTCAGCGTGCTCAAAATTATTGTTTACGGTTCATTTTTGACTTAAAACGTGACGATCATGTGACAAAATATTATAAACAAATTT
>JAGFPH010000787.1:91179-112021 GCA_018207615.1 Philaenus spumarius
AGTTTATTTTTTTGTAAAATCCAATCCACCATTCCCGAAACAAACCCTTTTGCTTTTAAACTCTCGTCGTCAACGACTGGTTTTATTTCCGAACGTTGGTCCAGCGTATCGTGTTCGAGTAGTTTACCGCTCAGTAAGTCTACGACGTATCGGAATGGTTTCAAATCTTCAGAGTCTTCCGACGTTGACAGTTCACTGTTCGGAGGTACTTCTAGAACTAGTTCGTTGTAGATCGATTGCACCGAATAGTTCTGCGGACGTATGATGAAGAGCTCAATGATGTCTTTGAGTTGATTAAGAAAAGGAATGGATTTCATTAAATAGACGTACTGACGGAGACATGCGTCTGCGTTTGATAGGCGAGGAGCTAGCTCGTTTGTTATCTGAAACAAAATAGTTTGATCATTTAATGAAATGATCTGTATCGTACGCTGTACTTGAAAATTATCAGATATACTTAATAATCAAAACCAATTTGGTTACAAGTGGATGCTACATGGGACAGCTCCCTCAGACTAGGAATGTATCTGGCCTAATGTGCATGTCATCCCCTCTACTTTCTCCCTGAATCTGCCTTGTATAACCAATTCCACGAAAACAAGGTTCACAAATTACATTTAACTAAGAAATTTACAACTTCGTAATGCACTGCGTCTCACTTTCTTAAAGTTTTACCTACTTGCAAGCAATATTTATACAAAAAGAGTGCTTCACCTAAATTAGAGAAAGCTATTTCAAATATAGATACTCTCTAAAAATTGTATAAGTTGTTCTAATTGTGATGAAAAATTGTACAAAGTTTTTATCTATACTAATAATATTATAAAGAGGTAAAATTTGTTTGTTTATTTGTATGTAGGGGGTAATCTCTGGAACTACTGAACCGATTGAAGAAATAGTTTTACTAATAAAAAGCTTCACTATCACTGAATAAAATAGGCTATAACTCATTTTGATAAAAACATTTTTTATTGCAATATTTGTAAATTTAGTCGCAAAAAAATCTTAGGTTAGGCTTAGACTGATTAACCAACACATGCATTTACATTTATCACCATAGCAACCAATTGAATAAAATAACAGATAAAACAGCTGTTTGCTCTAATATTTCCATTAACAGCTGATTTCAAACTTTGAAGCAATTATTTGTATTTCGAACTTTTAGGTTAGGCTCACTCAACTGCAGAGAATGTACGATGGTAGTGGCCAAAAATGTTCTCATCAAACATCCTGTGGATTTACATATGTTCTTATTTATTTTTTACAAGAGTTCAAGCATAAGCTGCTGGGTCACTACTTGGTGCGGCCTCTAAGAGTGCTATAGGTCTTTGTGTATTCACTGACGGTGTAAAGGTACAGACTCAATGCTGTGTGGGTTAATATTTCACCTGAACAGCCAAATTGGCTTCCCAAATTTTAAAAGTTTTCTTGGGGACGTCAAAAATATCAATATTTGTATTTGCTAAGCTAGAAGCTGACCTTTTATTTTTTATATTTATAGTCTAAATGAGTAGAAATTACTTTATTTTTTATTGTTGAACCTTTCTACGTAATAATCATTAATATTTTAAAGTGGACGCACATGTGCGTCCATAGCATATAGGCTGAAAATTGGCGTATTGTGTATTAAAAATACTCCCAATAAGGAGGTTGGTGTGCGAAGCACGCAATGCATTGTGTATTGAAAATACTCCCAATATGCACTGTTCGTTGGCCGCTTCTGATAGTGTTCAGTATCAAGCTCCTTAGCAG
Organism: Philaenus spumarius; assembly: GCA_018207615.1. Taxonomy (NCBI): domain Eukaryota; kingdom Metazoa; phylum Arthropoda; class Insecta; order Hemiptera; family Aphrophoridae; genus Philaenus; species Philaenus spumarius. The sequence goes on from JAGFPH010000787.1 coordinate 92,932, forward strand.
TGAAAGTGTTAAGCCCCATACCCCGGTCTAGTCCCCTCCCCCTAGAAAATATCATAGGGCGCCCATGTGTGGGAAAACTACTGTGAGAAGACCACAAGACCTGGTGTTCATATGATGTGGAAAATGGAAAACAAATACACAATGAAACTAACGTTACACCAACTCACTTCAGCACACATTGAGTACAGTCCGGCCACACAGTAAGGATGACAAGGAACCTGGTTCATGAGCAGGTTTGTCTCTTGAACATGCTGCATAATCACTGATATTACAACAGTCAAAGGTTTCTCTGAAAGTATACAAAGTTAATAGAGGCTTTAGTAGTAACTGTATGTTTATTATTTCTAATTTTGTACCTGTTCTAGTTTATGCAAGTTTACATCTGTTTCCCATGCCTTTGTAATATACAGAATGTTCACAAAGTCCCTTTAACCTAGGGTGACCAAATCATTGCCAGAGAAAACCGGAACAGAACCAGCCAGGCACCAAAGTCCCCCCCCCCCCTCCCATTAATGTACTAAGGTTTTTAAAATATTTGTATTTTTAACAAAATTTATGTTTTCTTTTTTTATGTTTATAACATTTTTTAGCCAGGTTATAGCCAATTGATAAAAATAAAAAATATAAAATGTAGTATGACTTACTTTTATATATCTGTTTAATTAATATTTGTGATGCGTAAAATGAAAAGGGACCTCTTGTCGGGGAAAGAAAAGTTTTCAATACAGGCAAAATAAGTAGTAAGGGTAAAAAATATCGACTTTTGGGTTTTTTCACAATAAGAAACACTGAAGCCCCAACCACAAGTTCGGTGAATAAACTACACAAATAAACTGAAACACATTTATTAATATAGCTATTCTAGTGTAACACGGTTCATTTCTATCAGTGTTCAATTTATTTATCGGTGTAACACGGTTCATTTCTCAACCTTGGGCCATTCCCAAGGACAGGGACAAGTACCGTTAGCCGCTTCTATCTGGCTTTTTGAAACAAGTCCTTGGTGTGGTCACTCATGATTGGTTGAACTACCTAAGGTGGGGAATGGAGGAGAATTGGTCTGTTTAGTTTATAGTTTCATTCTTGTTAGCTTTAGTTTAGATTTAGATCCCTCCGATGATGGTAACTTGGTTACTAAAATGTACATCAGGGAACTAGAATAGCTATATTAATAAATGTGTTTCAGTTTATTTGTGTAGATTATTCACCGAACTTGTGGTTGGGGCTTTAGTGTTTCTTATTGTTTAAATTCACCACAGTACTCATTGAACATCTATTTGGTTTTTTATCGATTATTGTTGCCCAACTTCTTATTTACAAGCTAACATCAATTAATTGTAAAATTGTTTGTAGTCGAGAAATAATCGAAAAATGGTATCCAAGCAACAGATGTCATGTCTGAGAAAAGGAACCTCTTGGAGAAGTAACATGGGTGCGACAAGAGGTCCCTTTTCGCAACGACTGACATTGCTTGCAGGGTCTCAGAAAGTAGCATTACAATCTAGCGACGTTTCAGACAACTAACTGTAGTTTTTACTATAGTAGAATATCTTCTGATTATTTTGATACAATTTCCGACAACATGGCCCTTTTCTTTGAGCGGTTAAAAATGTAATAAAAACAGTAATGTAATGCTTAAAATCCGGCAAACAACTTTTTGTATTATTACATTAATAATAATCTAGACAATTAATATCTATTATTAAAATCACAATGATTAAAAATTCTGTAATTATTCAAGGTTGTAGCTTACTCTGTGGTAAGCAGCTGCATAAATAATACAAGCGTTGGCATGAAAAAACCAATCTTGGCATAATTGGTATTCAAAACTTTAATTGCGTTTTTCTCAAAACTACCTTTTTCCGTAAGTAATTTTCATTTGGCCATAACTTCCTGAATTTTTAAGATAGAATTTAGATTTTTGTGTTAAATTGTTCAGGAATCAACCCTTTTTAAGGAAATAACAAAAACTCAATTTCGAAAATTTGCGACAAGAGATCCCCTGTCATATTCCGCATCACATTTAATTTATATTATTTAAAACAATTATTATAGTTTTTTTTAAATATTATAACCAAGGAATTTTCAATAAAATTTAATTAACATAAGCTTTAAATATTACTGAGTGTTTGTAGATGAGGTTGATTGTTCTTGGAGAAAGGGAAATGTTTCACTGCTTTCAGCCTTCTTGATCATGTCTTTTTTCTTCGAGATTATAAAATTCTACAAACTCGATTTTGTAGTTGTACAGGATTTTAAAATTTTAAACCATCAAAGTTAGTATTCGTATTGTCTTAAATTTTTTTATTTATTTATCATTTAAACAATTATTTTTTATCGAGGTCAAACATTTCAATAGTGTTGAAGCAAAATGTTGAAATTTCATCAGATGTTTCATTTTATCGTGTCTTATTTCGTTTAATAAAAAATAAATTTTATAAAATCTGTTAAAAACTGAATTTTGGGAATTTTGAGCATCCCGAAACCACTTTTAACAAAAATGTAAAGGTAGGTCATTTAATACACCATCATAAATCTAATTAAAAGAGAAACCGAATGGTGCAAACTAGAGCTTAATATCTGGTTTCGTTTCAAAGTAAAAACAAGTTTTGCAACAAGTTATTGCAAGTCTGCAATAGGTTTTCTTAACTTATTTTCAATAACAAAAAAAAAAAAGAATGAAGGGATTTATGAACACTCTATTTTGATACATATATGAGGCTTATTTGTAAAGTAAGTACTGTTTCAATCTAGCACTGCTAGCGGCATTCCGTGTATGCGTGCTAGTTTTCCTTGTTCACTGGCTCTCAACTGATGCTATTTTGGTTGCTCTACATTGTATTTTCAGTTGCTGTGCATATATTTAAAACGTTTAAGACAATTACTGATCTTACCGACTATGAGATTCGATTTTTGACTGCAAGAAATGTGAAACTGGCTGAAATTTATCGTCAAGTTAAAGATGTTTACAGTGAAGACGCAATGAGTCATGGAATAGTGAGAAAGTGGGTTAGAATGTTTTAATGAAGTTCAAACCAATGTTCACGATGAGGCTTAGAGTGGTCGGCCTTCTGTTGTTCACTGTGATTTGGTAAAGAAAGTTGATGAAAAAATCAAGAACAGATGTTTCACAATGACCACGCTTTCAGACGAATTTCCGCAGATTTCAAGAACTGTTTTGTACGAAATTGTTACAGACTGCTTACGTTATCACAAGATATGTTCCCGATGGGTTCCAAAAATGCTCGCCCTAAAAACCAAGCATGATGTTTACAAAACCAAGCGACTTGGCTGTGCTTTGACAATTCTGACACGGTACAGTGAAGAAGGAGAGGACTTTTTAAACCAAATTGTGACAGGTGATGTAACTTGGGTTTGTCATGTCACACCAGAATCCAAGCAACAATCAATAAAGTGGAGACACACTCAATCTCTGAAAAAAAAAACAAAAGTTCAAAACGACAATGTCAGCACAAAAAGTCACGTGTTCTGGGATAGGAAAGGGGTTTTGTTTCCTGAATTTCTTCCCAGAGCTGAAACCATTAATGGGCCACCATATTGTGAGACTTTGAGAAAACTACGGCGTGCAATTCAAAACAATTGGAGAGAAATGCTCCATAAAGGAGTTTTGTTGTTCCATGAGAATGCTCGGCCCCATACTGCTGGTGACGCTCAAACGGTGATTCGACAGTTTAGTTGGGAGCAGTTCGATCACCCGTCGTACAGCCCGGACTTGGTGCCGTCCGATTACCACTTGTTCCTGCACTTGAAGCTAGGAGGCAAGCACTTTGGATCTGACGATGAGATGAAAATGCTGTGGCTATCGTCACTATGTGGCGGGAAGTTTCCATGAAGAAGGTATAGAAAATCTTGTCACCCGCTACGACAAATGTTTGAACATTGGCGGAAACTATGTAGAAAAATAGTTTAAGGTATGCTCTTTCATGTAAAAATAAAATTGGCTTGTAGAAATATTGTTTTACTATTTATTTTTCAAAATGGTACTTACTTTGAATACGCTTCGTATAAAGCTAAATTTGTGTAATATTATTTTTAAGAGATATACAAAACTATTTGAAATTTGATTACTTAAGTCAATGGAATAACTACCCTTAAAATTAAATAATAATCCACTTACTTTTTCTATATTACTCAACTAATTTTACTAAAATTTCACAATTTACACATATTGGTACAGTAAGACCCGTCACATCCGGACCCTCCCATAACCGGACGTATCTCCAAACAAATTTTTGTATTTTGGTTGTATGGCGGATGGGGTGGAAAAGCGAAAGTTGCAGCTAGAATTTAATGTTTGCGCGCCGAGCCTATAGTTGTGGACAGCGTAACTCTGAAACAGGATCGCTTCACATCCGCTGTACATCCTTTAGACGCTAGCCTTTTCCTGTTTCAGAATTACGCTGTCCACAACTATAGTCTAATCTTAGCAGACTGTGACCTTGAAACGTTATCTCTGATAAGTTATGTTGAATAGCAAGATGTAGTGATTCTTTTAAGAAGATTGAGTGATATCGCTTCCAAAAAAACATGTACAGTGTGTGAAGCACCCGAAAATCTAAACTTTTTTCAAAAACTAATGTAGCCATTAGCGTTCCTGTACGGTATGGTACTTTAAGAAAAACTTAATTTATATTTTAATGTGCTGAACTGTAGGCCTACCCGTAATTTGTTTAAAGCTAGTGTGTTTATTATTAGTACAGTACTGTACCTACATACTTTAATTACTGTACTGTAATAATTAAAATTGTGTTTTTACAATGTAAACTGTTTTCTTTTATTGTTTACTTTTAATTGCCAATAGTCTACTGTTGTATACAGAAAGTCAATTTGTTAGTCTATATAGTACTTTGTAGTACAGTAAATACAAGTCCAAACCGCTTGAAACATAAAAAAATAGTATTCAACAATAATTGTGTTAATGTTTTTGACCGATTTGGCTATTTATAAATGACCTTGCTATATCCAGATCGGCCGGTCGCCACATTAGTCCGAATATGACAGGTTGTACTGTAGGCCTACCAGGATTTTTTTAGAGAATTTATACGTCACTACAAACAAAAAGATTTAAATGGAGTAGCTACCTCTATACAATAAAAACAAATTGCAATAAATAATCCCTACAAACTATAAATCTAAAATTATTTAATATTATTCTTAATTGATATAAAAAAAACATTTGCAATTCGATTACTTAAGTCAAAGGGATGAAATGGGATTACTACCCTTAAAATTAAATCAAGCAATAGCAAAGCATTGCCAGGTCCAGTAGTATTAATTAAAAATATTGGAAAACCCAACCCTAGCGTGATTAACTTATTTTAAAATTAATAGGCCTATATTATGTTTAATTTACTGAAAGTTTAACAAATAAAAGATATTAAATGGAATAATCGGGTAATTTTTACTTACATAATTTAATAAAAGAATTAGCAACATACAGGTTTATTATTCATCCATAAACTTTAACTTACGAACTGCCTATAGTGAGAGAATAAACAATGCCAATCTGACTTACCAATTAATGAAGCGTATTGAATTAAGTGTCCGTTTTTGGCTAGTTTACTACTCCCTTCCTTCCACAATGACACTGTAAAATTAGAAAATTCATCGATTAGCTCCGAGGCATTTTCCGCATCATCTCCCTCTGAGTTGTTAAATAACTTAAGTTGTAGAACCTCGTAGGCGTAACTGTCTATTTCTTTTCTTAAATTATAAAACTGATCTAACGCTGTGTCACAGTCGTTCTCTAATATAGTCAATCTGTTTGTCTCCATGTAAAGCAAGTTCATCTGAAAATAATAGAAACAAATCTCTAAGTAGGAGCAATTAAACTTCAAAGGAAACTTTCAAATACGGTAGTCAATCTATATATATAAAAGCGAAATACCACTCACTCACTCACTGACTCACTCATCACGATTTCTCAAAAACTACCGAACGGATTGGAATGAAATTTGGTATGTAGCTTTCTCTAGGGCTATAGGTGCTTACTAAGGAAGGGTTCTGAAAAAACTCGAAATTTTAGGGGGTTTTTGGGGGTAAAAATTACTAAATCATGATTTCTCCAAAATTACCAAACAGATTGGAATGAAATTTGGTACCTATGTAGCTTCCTCTAGGGCCATAGACGCTTGCTACGAAAGGGTTTAAAAAAATTCGAAATTTTAGGGGGGTTTGGGGGGATCAAAGTTATTAAATCACGATTTCTTCAAAACTACCGAACGGATTGGAATGAAATTTGGTATGTGGTTTCTTCTAGGGCCATAGGTGCTCACTAAGAAAGGGTATGAAAAATTCCGAAATTTTAGGATGGGTTTGGAGGGGATCAAAGTTACTAAAATTATAATTTCAGATTTTTTATTATTATGACAATATTGCTTTTATTATTTAAGATCTATATATATAAAAGCCAAATACCACTCACTGACTGAACACTTAAAAATAATACAATTACGTTAAAAAGACTGAAAATACCAATCACCACGGGCAACGCCGTACGGGTCAGCTAGTTTCTCATACAAAATTTACTATTTCCATATATTATGTTATATGCTTAGGTCATTGTGTACAATTAAATATATGTAGGTCTACTTAACTAGGCCTATTTCTTTCTCAAATAAAAATATTAGATGGGTTCAGAGCTTAACCACAATATAACTTTATTCTTGAAATATATCATTAAAAATGGAACAGAAGAAAATAAATTTAAATTATAAATATTTATGTTGTGCGTTAAACGCGGCAATCTGCACAAATTATTTCGCCAAAAATTTCAATTTATTTCCACATGAACTTTTGTGTTGTGCATCGTGCATTGTTGCTCAAGTGTGTGTGGGTTTTTTGTTGAGAAATTCTTTTTCGTATTTTTGAACTGCTTAATTTTTGTGTGTTTCTTAAGTAAAATATTACAGTAATAACACATAGCCTATTTTTATTTAGGGTTTTAACATAGACCTTGGCTTTACTTATATGTTTTTCATGTTTTAATTTGAGGGTTTTCAGTTGCCATTGAGAGTTAATATAGCCTATATATATTTTTTAAACTATGTGTATCATATTTTCTACACTCAAATGACGATATATGTTTGACAAAAATAATTATTTAAACCTATTATGGCATAAGTTTACAACACGCCAACCTGCTGATATCTTTGCAGATGACCATTTTTTAGGTGTTGGTCGAATTATTGCAAGGTGGTGTATTGTAACTTTACTCGATATTATAATTAACAAATGCATAGTACATATTAGAGTTCAAAATACAAAAGTGAGTAATGAATCTGAACAACCTCCAAGCACAGCTACAAGGACAACACAAGGTGCACAAAACAAAAATTAGCATGGAATTAAGACTCAAGAGAATTTGTTATACTTAACCTAAATGGTATTATTCAATTTATAACAGAGCTGTAGCCAATAAGTATTACTTACATACTGTTTTGTTTTTGTAATAGAAATGCAGCAAACATTTGGAGGAGTAACAGAATTATAATGCATTTGGTCCATTATGACAATAAACAACCAAATAAAATGAGTGAAGTTGAAAAATGTTTCACCTGTGGAAATTAAATATTTGCCGCCAAGACACAGCCTTTGTAATTTATGTATATACACTTTCTACACTTCTAGCAACGGTTATTGTACAAATTTCAGTTTAAGGGTATATTATGTTGATATAAGTGAGTCTGTAATCTGTATAAAAACTGTATTTGAAAAGTTCTTTAAATTATTAATAATTGCAATAGTGACCTATATGCATTGTACATTAAAAAAATATATATATTTAATAGGGAAATGCAAATAAAAATAAATTGTTAGGGAAATCCCCAATATATACAATATTTAGTAAATACTGTACATATATACATTTTTAAGTCCGTTTTCCAATATTTGCCTTAGACTTTAGACTTTGAAAATGTTGTTATTAACGAAATTAAGATCGTTAAGACTCAAATAAATTTAGTAGAATTTATTACTGTTGGCTTTTTTCGTGAAATGGTACTTTCGGATTTCGGTCAATAGTATAAATTATGAAGGCTGTGCCCACTGTGATGTGAATTGTGAAATTATGATTCGTAATGGAGATAGATGGATAGATTGATCAATTAATTTTTTAAATATTAATTATTATTGAAAACCCATGGAAGTATGACTTATAATTTATATTGTTTACTTTATAAATCTTACAAACATAATTTGAAAAAACGTAATTAGTATTTTTGTTTCTATTCCATAGATAAAAGTACTTATTTCAAGATACAAAATAGGTTAGAAATAGTAAAATAAAAAAGATTAAATAGTAGGGTATAAGTTTTGATGGTATATGGCCTCAAATTGTATACAAAATACTATAATTTTGGTTTTAATTTAAGGACTTGTATTAGTGTATTTATTAAAGAAGTAGTAATATTCATTTGACTTTCGAAATGTTAGGATAATTTGTAGGTTATGTTTACCATGGCAAAAGTTTACATTACAACTGCTCACCATATTGCGGCCGAGGAGCTAAAGTATAAGCAAGAAAATACTCAAATACGTAATTGTAATTCATTATGAATCCTACTTCTTGAATGTTGAATTTAAGAATTATAACATTACCTTGCATTTGCGATCTAGGCGTCCAGCATATTGATGACTGCGGTTTCAACTTCACTGGGTCATTTACGAGTCTTCTTAATACATATTAAATTACACATACATTTACACGCATAATACACATTACAATTCACATTAAATTTGAATGGTACACCATGATTATATGGCTTGTCAGTTGAATCATAATCAATTTAAAATGTGGATGCATCCTTTCACGTCTACAAAGGGTCGGTACTCAATTAATTTAATATCAATCACTAGGGCTTCCTTTGATCTATTTTCAGGTTGTTTTTGTTAATCTTGAATATAAAAAAAGTAAATATATATATATATTTTGTATTGCAGAAGGTGCTCAGCTAGTGTTCTTCAATTTACCAAAATTTATTTTTATTCTCTCGGAATAGAGAGTCATGGCTGTTACAAACATCTTTAAACCAGATAAGTTCATCATAATCTTCTCTGCACATCTCCTGTTACATTTGATACGGCTTTGGGCTCAATGATTTGTGGTGTTTGGTTCAGTTTCAGTTACCAATATCTCTTAATGTTTACTATTGGTTTGTTGTACATTAGTAAAGTGATGTAAACATTTCGTTTAAACTGTGCATGTGACTAGTCCATATACATTTTTATTCTTATAAAAATTATGTCAATAAATTTAAAATATTTATTTTTAGAAAAAAACAAAGAAAACTATTTATATAAATATATAGAAAATGCATAAATTCTAGTCTAAATAGTGCTATTAATTATCTTAAAACTAAAGTAAATTAGTTAAGGATATAAACATATTAGATTTGTTGTTACTTTTTTTAATAATATTTACACAAATCTATTTTTGGAAACATTTTTGAAAGTTAAATATATTCTTGATATCTAAATAATTAATGTATATATATTCCCAAATAATTTGGTATATAACATAATCTTTTTTACTTTTTATAAACTATAACAAGATACTGCCTACTTGTTTTAGGCTATAACAATTATATCCTATCCATATTATCTTGTGCATGTGTATCCAATCTTCAAGACGTATTTCTATTTTGGTTAAAGGGTTAAATAACATTTCTGTATTTAACAAAGGTTTAAATATTGGGTAGAGTTGGTGATGGTGTTAACACAATGAAGTCCTATAGTTGTACATTCTGTAAAAAGACGTTCCTAGTTGCGTATCATCTGAAAAGACATGTACGGACACATACAGGAGAACGTCCTTACGCATGCGCTGATTGTGGAGCTACGTTTTCACAAAGTGGTGGGCTAAGGAATCATGTGTACAGCAGACATCAACCTCCGGTAGAAGTGTTCCGATGTCGACATTGTGATAAAAGTTTCCCGCTTAAAGACAGGCTGAAGCTTCATCTGCGCACTCATACAGGAGAGAAGCCCTACAGGTGAGATTTAGTACTTTTATAACCTAACCTCTCCTAACCTAACCTAACCTCTCCTAACCTAACTTAACCTCTCACAACATTAAGTATGAAGAAACAATGGTACCTATATTGTGTCACACCTATGTCCAGTTATGTATGTAAATATAAACTCCTAACAAATTGAAGTGGACTATTCATCAAAAGTTAGGAAGGCCTAACTCTCTTTTTTTTACCATACTTCAGGTTATTTTTTGTATCTTTGTGTATATAATACCTTACTTATCCATTGGTAATGGTATTTGTTCAACAAACAAAAACACACCAAACAAAATTTAAGAAAAATGTTATTTTTTTTTAATTAAGTCAACAAATTTTACAAAATAAATATTGAAATTTTCACAACTGTTAAAATAAATCGTTTTTATTCCAATTTAACCTTCTTTATTAGGATGTTGAACCCCATCTACTTTGAATTAATGCTTCACATCGGTGGTTCATACTCCTTATTAAGCTCAATACGTAATCTTGAAGTAAAGAAGCCATTCCTCAATTAAGGCGTCAGCAAGTTCATCCAAGTTATCTGGACAAGTTGTGTAATTGGCGTTGGAGTTTGTCCCAAACATGTTCAGTTGGATTCATGTCTGGCAAACAAGTAGGCCAGTTCATGCACATTATTTCTTGTTCCGCTAAATGACGTTGAACCATCCTTGCTCTATGGGATAAAGGGACAAGTACAGTAGGCCTGATGGCGTAGCTCAGGTAAGTTTGTGCAGTTAAATGTTCATTTCCAAACAATATAAGACGAGTTTTTGGATTACTCACTATCCCTGCCCACACCATTATTGAGCTTCCACCATAAGGGCGTACTGGTTCAGTCATACCTGGGCTAAATCACTGGTTTTGCTCTCGCCACACTCTCGTCGATCTTGATGATGGAGAAGAAATTTCGATTCGTCAGTAAATAAACAACGGCCCCAGTCCTCGTCAGTCCATTCAATATGTTCACGAGCCAATAGGAGTCGTGGCTGCTTTATGTTGTCTGCTTAAATAAACGCTCCTCGCTGGTCTTCTTGCCATCAAACCGTCTGACTTGAAATATGGATTTCCATTGCTCGTTGAAAAGAGCTTTGCAGCTGCCTAGCTGTTAAACCTCGTTGTCTAGAGGATTGGATTTTGAAATAGCAGCTTGCTGAAGGGTAGTTTTTTTTCGAACTAGGCCTCCTCCATGTGTTTACTGAGCAGTACCTGTTGCCTGGTATCGAGACAATGCTCGTCCAATAACTGTGAGAGCAGTGAAGTGGTCCACTTCAATAATTTGTGAGCAGTTTAGTTCATCGATGTAGATAACTATGGATAGCGCTCTGTGTAGCAGCCTTGCGGTCCGGCCCCAGACAGCTCCACCACTTTCCAGGCACTCCTGCTGCGCCGTAATTTAATACAATGTTGTGCGCACACAAATGTTGTTGTGTTAAAGAGCACAAACACCTCCTGCGATCGCATTGTTTTTACATGCGTTACATATATTTAAGAGCATGTAGGCCTACTGTTTATTTTGTAGGTTGAATTAGTTTAGTTTGTGGCGAAACAATAGTTATTTTAATTAAAATCCCTTTACATAAAACAGGTGTTTTTCAAACAATTTGGCTATAACTAAAGCATGAAAAAACTTAGGAAAAGGTAAATAACAAGAATAGCTAATGGAACTTTAATTTGATTACCTAAATTCAGGAAAAATACCTTATAAACATTCTTAAACATTGCTAAACAAAACAAGTTTTTACTACGTAGATGTTTAAGGTTAGTGGAATATTTTAGTTTCACACTGTTTGCTTGAACATAGGCCTAGATCTCCAGGTTTATGTTCCCTTAGTTGTTAGTCACTTGATAACGGGAGTTTGATTCATATTCTCGAAATGTTGTGCATTGATTTTAACACAAAAATAATGGCAAATGTCCGTATACTCAATAATAATGAAATTGTACTGCATGAAGTTGTTCAGATCATTTATTACACATTCCTTTCGCAGTTAGGCAAACTTACGTAACTTATTAATGCAAAAAATAAATTCCGGCATTAGCCTATTTCTCCTAAAATACAATTTGAATTATTCTATTTTTCAGTTGCGACAGCTGTGATAAGACTTTTGCCCAACGCAGTCAGGTACTACAACATGCGAGGACTCATACAAATCTTCGTCCGTTTGTATGCGAATTATGTGATGGTCATTTTGTATCTCGTAATAATTTAAAGATGCACATGAAATGTCACCGGAAAGAGCTGGAGTTCTACTGTCATCATTGCGGGAAAGGTTTTATTAGAAAAGATCATATTATAAAACACCTAGCTTCGCACGAAGAAGAGCCTTCTTTAGTTTGTCAGATTTGCAATAAGAAATTCAAAAGGAATCTTAAACAACACCTTCGAATACATTTCGAAGAGAAACCTCACGCTTGTTCTCAGTGTGATATGAGGTTTGTACAAAGTTCGCATTTAAAAGTTCATTTAAGAACTCATAGTGGGATTAAGCCGTACAGCTGTACCGTATGCAGTGCGACGTTCGCCCATTCGACAGCGTTAAAAGTGCATTTACGACGTCACACAGGCGAAAGGCCTTATAAATGTTTAATCTGTGCCGATAAAGGGTTCAGCCAGTTGTGCCATCTTAAAAAACACATGCGTAATGTGCATAAAACTGATCCTTATTTATGTATAAACTGTAATAGAAGCTTCAAAGCGCAAACAGACCTTAAGGAACACAAAGAGAATTGCACGGTAAAGGTAAAAACAGCTGGCATAAATAAACGGAAAAACTACAAGAGTTTGACTGCAAGATGTAAAGATTCAGCCGAAATGAAAAAACAATCTGAACTGAAAGAGAGTATTTTTAATGATTCAACGGAAGTGAAAGAAGAAGATTGTTCAACGGAAGAGGAGACAGAAGATTCAGCACAGGCGACCTTTGAAGAAGTATATTTAACAGAAGTGAAAGTGGAAGAAGAACTCGAAGAGAATGTAATTGAAGATAGTTTTTCAACTAGAGACAACAGTTACGAGCTTTGTTCCGAGATGTCAGTAGAAGAAGAAAATTTAGCTGAGATAAAAATGGAAAATGAATAAAAATAGAAAACTTGCAGCGATTTACTAGAATTCAAATAGAAAGTGGTACATAGTCTAAACCAGTGTTTTTCAACTTGTGGGTCGCAAAAGGTTTGATGTGGGGGGGGGGGTTGAGGAGATTAGTATATAATGATTATTTTTAATGACCATGATCGGTGCTCATTTACTAATTCCGACCTTAAGTCACACCATAAGAGTCACCGTAATAGTTCATCTTTTCTATTAAAATTCGCTAATAAAGTTCATTGTTTATGTTGCACGTTTTCTTTGTTAAATTGTAAATATTACTGGTAGAGTCCCGCTATTGCGAACCCCCGCTATTCAGAAAATCCGCCTATTCCAAACAGAGTTCAGAAAAATACCGATTTTTTAACATAAAAACAGAGAAATTAAAAAGACGTACATTTATTGTTATACAAATAAGTTAAATAGAGACATACATAGAGCTTAGCTTGATGAAAACGCCTGAAACCAAATTGTAATGAACGCTGGTTTTGTTTCCTTCACGTTTTCCATCCGTTTTGCGGGAAGGAAGCTACGGCGACAAGCGTCCGGTGAAATGGTTACCGGGTCCGTCAGAAAGAAGGAAGGAATAGATACAACAGCTAGACACTAGTAGTGTTGTAGCCACCTGCGTTCGTTCGTTTTTTTTTCTCCGTTTTCGCTATCTCGAAGGAATTTTATTTTTTCTCGATCTTTTTTCAAGACGATGCGGTACTAACGGACATACTGCGGAATGACAAAACGGACAGTTCGAACAACCTATTCTTCCCTTCCGGTTTTAGAAAAAACGGAATCGTAACGCAACGGAAGGAAAAAACGGTTGGTGTAAACCCACACTAAGGCGAGTTCAAGAGCATTTGCCGTGTCTACGTGTGTTACGAGATGAGTTCAGTTTGACCGTTTACCTCCACCGATCCTATCAACGCTGTACAGAAGTGACACTAGCAGATGTAGCCGCACTTAATTTACGCCTTAACAAGTCAATACGTTGATATTATTAATGAAATCCGCCTATTCCAAATTTCCGCTAAACTGAAGAGTGGTTGGTCCCAATTAGTTCGGAGTAGCGGGACTCTACTCTATTATTATATAAATATAATATTTTACTTATAAGTCTGACGATTTGTTATAAATCATTTAACAGTGAAATTTCAAAATATTTTATTTAAAAACGCTTGTTTTTGTTTAAGTGTTGTATTATATTAATTTCTGCTTTTTTTTTGTGGAAATTTAAAGCTAAAAACGATTATTATTGTAAACCTACTATATGGTGGGTTATATTTTTTATTTAAACACAAACTTTTAAACAATGCTGCCTTGTAATTGAGGCCTTATTTTAGATATAAAGTTGTACAAAATATTTAAATCAACAGTGACACATTTATGAATATAAAATGTAAAAAAAAGAACTAAAAGCGGTAGACACATTGTTTTTTGTGAAAAGCATTGGTATGATAATGTGACGGGCTGGGTCCTTGCCCCTCATGGCGAGTCTTCTTTGTGGATGTGTCTTTAACCCTGCAACTGGCAGAAGGCCATGCATGGCCTTCTCTCAGGCGCAGAACGCAACAACTTCACACATTTGCAAAAATTTGCATATATTTGCATAATCGCTAATTTAACCCACTTAAAATTATCCAATCGTAATAAAACTGGCACCATTGGAAAGGAAATGAATTAAACTTTAATTTTTGTATTTACAACTTTTTCGTAAAACGTATATTTACATACGTAATCATCGTTTTAAAATATGCACATCGGCCTACAGCTCTTTGCGTGCGTGAATCTACATACAATTGTATTGTTATTTCCCACTTCTAAGACGTTAAAGACCGCCTACACTAATATTTATTTGGCAATTATAATGATACCATTGGATTCGTCATGATTTTATCTTTCTGTTGGTGTCTTCCAATCAGATGTCACTGTAAAATAATAATTTTATTGAAGAGGTACTGTAAACCCTTGCGATTGGACAGTCTCTCAACCAATAAACAGGCCATTTGTCAACGGTTATTGTGAAGGCAACGCCTTCTGTTTTGACAGATTTCTTTACACCATTTTGTAGATAACAGTTTGATCTTTCCAACGGTGGGAAGAAAACTAGAAATAACCAGTTTTTTGTTTGTCTAGACAGCTGTGCAAAGTTTATATTTAGAGCGGTCTCATGTGACCATCCGCTCTACCTTGTTCCCACGTTATACAATGCATGCTTATAGCCCGAGCTTCAGCGACGGCAAAATGTCATTAGATTGATGTAACTTTGTTATTCAAATAATTATAACTCAAACACTTTTGTGAACTAAGGAAAGACAATTATACCGTTCTTTTCTTTGATTTATCCTCTACACTTTGTTATAATAATATTTCATTTTTGGTCAAAGCATATATTAGTAAATTACGTTACAATCTAGGCCTAGGTTTGTTACCAGTAGTGTACTTGAAACATACAAACTGTTTTTTTCAAAATAAAAAATTTGAAATTGATAAATGTTTTTATACAGTTATATTTAGAACTAAATTACGAAACTTTTTTACGCTTACGAAAAAAATACAAAAAATGTTTACTAATTGTTATGTAGGCCTAAAGTTGAACTTTTTCCTTTCGTTACTGAACATTTTTTGTTTCTTGAGCTAATAACTTTTACAATTTCAAA
Source organism: Philaenus spumarius (assembly GCA_018207615.1). Classification (NCBI taxonomy): domain Eukaryota; kingdom Metazoa; phylum Arthropoda; class Insecta; order Hemiptera; family Aphrophoridae; genus Philaenus; species Philaenus spumarius. The sequence goes on from JAGFPH010000787.1 coordinate 108,702, forward strand.
ATAAACTAATTTTTAGTGGCATATTTGAATTCTTTGAAGGTTCTTCTACAAAAAAGCTATTGAACACTTTTGGATTGGGGTTCATTTACTATTTTTGGCGAATTTTTAAAAATATGCTTGCAAAACGCTAAAAACGGACTGGCCAATGCTTTAACCATGCCTGTTCTAGGGTTAAATTCCTTTTGCGAACTGCCGGACATTGTCAGGATGTTGGAAAGGTTCTTTCGAATAAGACAGGCGATATGATTTATTACTTGTTTATTTAAATGCGTACAATAGTTTTTCTGACCCGAACACAACTAAATTTATAGTCGAAGCTATTGACAAGAAACCACTGCCCTCCCCCCCTAATTAACGCAAGATTGCTAACCGACTTACTTCCCGCCTCAAGCTGGCTTCCATCTTTGAATATGTAAACTCTGTCTTCAGCATATTCTTTGTGTGGAAGCCATGCATCACACTCATTGTCAATGTGAATCCACAATAAATATTACTAATAATAGATAGCTATTATTATTATTTATGTGAGGTGGAGGGTACCTGCCAGAATAAGTTAATACACTTTAGTTGTGTCTGAATGCCTTCTAAACAGACAGATGTTTTTTTTTTTTAAATCTAGATCTGTCGAATTATGCAATTTTTCTGTTTATTATTTTAAGTTATCCTTTATTGCATTGTTACCACATCCAAGTTGTCCTAAGAAAGTTGTGAAAATTGTATATCATCTTAAACGCCCATAAATAATGTATACTCCTAAATCATTTACAAATCAATTTAAAATTTATTTCTACTAAATAGGTTTGTACCGAGTACCACACTAAAATCTTTGTCATTGATTTGAAATCAAATTAAGTAATCTCTCCTTTTTGTTATTTTTCCAATCCTTATGCCATCATCTTAGATTTAAATACAACTGTTCCTTTAAACATTTGATTATGTCTTACAGCAATGTGTCTCAAATCTAAGATGGTGGCCTAAAACTACAAAATATAGTTTCCAGGATCGGGTTTGAATTTCATTTAGTTCCTAAGTGTCATGATAAGAATTAGAAAAATTTTGTAGGAGTAATACTTTTAGCATTCAAATAGATTTTTGTATGCAATTTAGATTGTTGCTGATAACATTGTTACGGTGGAACCTCGATATTTCGGACCAACTGGGACCGGAGCCGATCCGGGTTACCGGAAATCCGGACTAACCAGAGAATTACTAAAAAAACAGCGAAATAAAACATATACTTACAGAAAATCACCTTTATGTACGAATGATGTTTGACACATAAATTTACACGATAGAATCACTAAAACACATATTCTATACGTTTATGTACATATTGAAAAATAAAAAACTCAAATCTAATTTCTTGAAAAGAAGATGTGATGCTCTGCTGTGTAGCGCTTGCGATCTGCCCGATCACACATCAGCTTCAACATTAGGAGCTCAGTTGTGGCCGTTTCCTCCTGACGTTCAAAATAAACCATTAGTTCATCTAAGTGGGATGCTGCTTTTGCATGACTCAAAATGTTAGGTTGATTGCCTCTGTCATCGGCATCTTTAGTCGGAGCAGCTATGACGTGCGACATTTTACAGTCGCACTGACACAATATGCTGTGAATAGCGTCTGGCCACGATTACAATATAAAAATACAAGTACAGTACTGTACTGTTACGGTATGTACTGTTAAGCGTATAAATGTACTGTATTATTTCAACGTCAATAATTACAATTTTAACGTCGAAAATAATTTAAAAAAAGATTGAAATAACACAAAAACCGCTCCGGATTACGCGGAGATCCGAAATATCGAGGTTCTACTCTAGCTTCTTTATGTATGTGATCAACTTATACTATAGATTACCGTATTAACTTATTTGTTATAATTTATTTGCTTTGGTGATGGAAGGTGTTGGGTTTTATTATATTAATATTTAAATTTAATAATTACATGGCTAAGCAACTACTGCCTGTAAAAAACTAAACCTTTAATTGATATAAAACAAAGTAATATGTACAATAATACTTGTAGATTTGTTTACGATAATAAAATTTGGTAATAAATCTTATACTGGTATTTTTTATCCTTTTGTCCAATTTATACTTTATAAATGTTCATTGTCCAACAAAACGTTTAGATCTTTTTTGTATAAAACGAATTTTCTACTACTTTAACTTAACTTATAAGCTTTAAAAATTTGTGTCAGGGTTTCTGCTATATATCTGGTAGATGAAACTGTGAAGACAAATAATAATCAAACTTGCAAAGATTGCAATTTTCTAGTAATTTCCAGGCAACAGGGGTACACAATATCGTTTAGAACCAGCTAAAACCTAAACCAAATACTGAATATCAACACAAATATAAATCAAGACAAATTCACACATACCGGTATATATAGATTAAACTGTAGCTCATGTGGGACAGACAGAACGCACATTCAAAACATATATAGAGGGATTAAAACACTCTGAAAAATCCAAGTTCGCAGAGCACATTGTAGGATGCGACCATTCACATAAAATAGACCAAATATTGCATAAGAGGACCAAATATCGATATGAACCACGTAGAAGAATATCATATTTATAAAAATTAATTACACCTCCCCGATTGACTTACGTCAAACAACTGTTAAATCCAACCCCCATCTTTGAGCTAATGCCAGTTAACCTGAGTGGCCAGATTTAAATTTACCAAACAAATTCTGAAAGTAAACATTAAAACCAACAATTCGTATATCTTCGATTTTTGAATAAGGTTGATAAAGTATGATAAAAATGTTTCCGAACATAGCGTAAATTTGCGACCGGCGGTGGTAAAAGAAAGGCAGTGGTAGTAGGGGAACCAGCAGCAAAGGAAAGCTTGATACGCGCACCCTGCCGTTCTATTCTCCTAAATGCAAGATAATGAATTAAGGGTCGGCTCTAGCTGTCGGCCATGTTGGCTGACACTCCATAAGACCAATGTTAAATTAAAATCCAAATTTTTCCTTTATTTTTGATCGGAAAATTATAAACGATATGTCATTTTAAAGCTATGGTCAATATGTATGCAAATGGCTTTTTAAAAATTAAGAAAAATATTTTGTTTAATATTTATTAACAATTTAAAACATTGATTTTTAATATTTTTTTATGTTGTCACTATTAATTATAGCGAAAAACTACCAAGCCATTCGCCTAAAGAATTTCGTCCCCAAGATTTTGGTATTTTTTTTAAAACGCTATTTGAACAATTGCGGGTTTTAAATGGATTTAGGCTGAGCAATGTCCGTGTAACCTACCGCCGCTATAGGGTGATTTTAAATATTTTTTACGTTGT
>JAGFPH010000787.1:112031-168851 GCA_018207615.1 Philaenus spumarius
CTATTTGAATAATTGCGGGTTTTAAATGGATTTAGGATGAGCAATGTCCGCGTAACCTATCGCCGCTATAGGGAGTCGCAGGTTGCTTTCTGTTTTACTAGAGCCGACCCTTAATTTATTTATTCTGTAATTGTGGAAAAACTATTAATGCGACAAATTTCATCTTGCGCCTCTTTGAAGTACACATAATAAACATTCATTTTCCGAAAGATCTGCCCTTAATATTGTAAATTAACACATACAGGAATTTTTGAAAAATTTTATTTTTTATAGCGTTTTCCCTACTATTCTCGGTGGAAAATGGTCCGATTTGTGTAGGTTTTTAATTCTCCACAAATGTCCTATTGGAAGTATCGTGCTCCATTCATAATATTTTATAATAGCAACGAAAAACCCAAAAAAAGTCCTAATTCATTGTTATTTTTGTTTATAAAAAATGCGCAAAAGCTCATTGCCTGATAGTTTTTTATTTTACATGCCTATGTGCTACCATTTAAGTCACTGTGGATGTAGCTTCCTGTTAAATTCAATAAAAAAATTAGCCTTTTATTTTGTTCTATTGACTGGTCTAATTTTTGCCTTATGGTGCACCATTTACAAAACAGTCAAAAATAAAGGAAATTGCACTCGGAAGATAACTAAAAACTTTTCCCAAGAGAGAAATTAATGTAAAAAATTTGATTTGTCTACCCACCTATAGTTACCTTGTTCCTAATCCACAAAGTCATCACTTAGTTGTACAATTCCCAAGCAACCAATTATTATTAGCATTTTGTTATATATGAACTAAATATTATTACCAAATATGTAACTAAATACTTTAAATATATTAAAGAAATAACTTCTTACATTGAACACTGATGTAACTGTTTTTAATCCAAATGTAACAATAAAATTACAAACAGCTGATCTTTTAAATGAACTATTCAAAAACCTAGCATAACAGTAATCAATGCCTGGTAAATATATAACAATTCTCCCATGTTTAAATAACAAGTTAAAAGTCAAGGTTTACAACACAGTTCATGATTTTTTTTTTTTTTTTTTTTTATAAATTCAATCTGACCACTGGACGCCTTAATCGAGTTGACCGTCGTAGTTGAGTAGAAGGTGAATTTCCATCATTTGAACTTTGTTCTGTTGAAGATGGTTCATGTCTGTCTGCTAACTCTTTTGTAGAATTTTTCATATTTTCTTCATTCTCCAAAGATAAAGGTATGGAAGATGTTGAGTTTCTGTCTTGAATATCATTTCCTCTTCTATTTTGATTTTGTTCTGTGGATGGTATTTGCCGAAAGGTATTTCTAGTTCCTGAAATTTGAGGCATTGGCATTGGGATTGGTGATCGCCGAATCATCTCATCTTGTTGACATTCTACTTCACATCTTCTTATTTGATCTATGTGGCTTTTTACTGTATACCCTCTGTCGAGATCAACCAGATAATGTAATCTACCAAGTTGTTCCACTACAGTTCCGTACAGCCAAGCTGCTGAGGGAGAATAATTTCGAACTTGTACTCTTTCTCCCATGTTTAATTTTGGAGTACAGTGTGGTTGTATGGCTTGGTTCTTGTCAGAGATTCTGGGTTTCAGTAAGTCAAGTTTAGTTCTGATATTACGTCCTAGAAACTGTTCAGAAGGAGTTTTACCATTGTTTAAAGGAGTTGCCCTATACTTGAACAAGATGGCATTCAAGGACTGATAGAGTGGTAACTTTTCTTTGTCAATAGCTTTTAACTTCTGCTTTATGGTCTGGACATAACGTTCAGCTTGTCCATTCGTACTAGGGTGGCCTGGAGCAATAAAACGTTGTCGTATACCATTTCTGTTACAGAAGTCTTTGAAGTCTGAGGATGTAAAAACCGTGGCGTTATCGCTAACAAGAATTTCAGGTAGCCCATTTCTTGAAAACACTTCGTTTAGCATTTCGATTGTAGATGCTGTTGTTGGGTAGGACATCTTCATCTTTACTTCAGGCCATTTTGATTTTGCATCCACTAAAATCAAAAAGTGACATCCCTTGAATGGTCCTGCATAGTCCAAATGAACTCGCTGCCAGTTATTCACAGGTTCGTCCCAAACATGTAAGGGTGCTTTTACTGGATTTGTTTTGATGTCACAGCAAGCTTTGCAACTTTTCACTGTACTTTCGATATCTCTGTCGATATTCTTCCAATAGCAGAACCTGCGAGCAAGGGCTTTCATCTTGACAATACCGACATGTGTTTCATGAAGTTGAGATAATACTTGGGGTTGTAGTTGTGAAGGAATAACAACCCTCTGACCTCTGAAGATTGCTCCTTTGTGAAGGTTAAACTCACTATTACGTTCCTTTCTAGACATCAAATTCCTCTTCAACTGAGATAGTAGCTGATCTTCATCAGTTTTCTGAACAATAAGTTCATGGGTAATTGTCGAGGTTGAAATGATATTTATTGTTTGTTTGTTCATTTCTGTTTCATCGTCATCCTGCGAAGGTTTGATTGCCAATGGGGATCTTGAAAGATAATCTGCATTTCCATGATTTTCTGATCTTCTGTGCTCCACTACGTAATCAAAACCAGATAAAAATGTTGCATAACGAAGTAGACGTGAAGCTGTTGTCGCTGGTAGTGCTTTGCTCGGATTAAAGATTGTTTGGAGGGGCTTGTTGTCTACAATAAGTTTAAATTTTCTACCAAACAAATACTGGTAGAATTTATTGAACGACCAGAAAACTGTGGTGGCCTCCTTATCTAGCTGAGAATAGCTTTTCTCCGCTGTTATGTTTTGCAGGAATATGTTTTAGTATTTTAGTTATTAGAAATAGTATTTTGAATGTTAGGGTTTTGACCAGTAAGACGGACAAGGAAGTACGGTATAAACACGGAAATTGTAGCGAGGTCGCGCGAAGAGTTCGTTAAACGCGGAACACGGAACTCGCTTTGCTTTGGTTTGCTTTGAAGATGACAACAAGGAAGCTAGACGGGTTATAAAGTATAATCCGAATCTAGAATGGGGGCCAGAGGATTGTGGTCGATGGGCCAGAGTGGACTGGTCGGGTGACCAGTTAGGGGCTGCGAGTTAGGCCAGTCTGTTAAGGTGTTGGGCCGGTAGCTAGGCCAGTCTGTTATTATCGCGTGTGGCCGGAAAAAGTGGGGCCGGTTCGTCGTGCAAAGTGCGGCCAGGAAATCGGGACTTGGAATTCAGCTCGAGATTTGGACCATCGAGATACCTGTGGAGACATCAAACTAAGTGAGCAAACCAAAGTATTTCAGTCTATAGTTAGAGTCACGTGTTATTCAGAGTTTTGGGATCATTCAGATAAAAGTAACACGCTTTAGTTGCCAATACCGTAATCCAGTCTGTCTTATAAAGGTCAATACCTAGTATAAGAAATGTATGTAGCATAGGTGTAGCTAATGTGAGAAATTGTGTGTTATCTATAATTGTAAAGGCGTACAAATAAATTAATGTTAAAATAAGTATTTCCACTGAACCGCTGATGCATTATTGTTATTGATCTGTACCTATGTTGTTAACATAGTCAAGATATTGTTAGAACCCGCAAATAAGGATAGCTATTTCTAACCTATCACCGCTGCTGATAGAGATCTAGAAATAAAAGCAATAGGATGTTCTTTGCCATGAATAGTGTGCGACAGTACTCCAGATAGGCCCACAGGACTTGCATCTGTTGCTAGCGTTAAGGGTAATTTCGGGTCGTAGGGAATAAGAACCCGTTCACTCGAGATTTCTTTCTTTATTCTTTTGAATGCAGATTCACACTGTGCTGTCCAGCTGAACTTAGAATTTCTTCTCAAGAGTTGATTCAAAGGTTGAAGAATAGTTGCCGCATCAGGTAAGAACTTCGAGTAGTATGTAGTGAGGCCAAGGAAACTGCGCAATCCTTCAACATTAGTTGGACGAGGAGCTTCTTCAATAGCTTTCATTTTGTCTGGAGATTTGAGTAATCCCTTGGAACTGATAACATGTCCAAGGTACTTAATTTCCTGTTTGAAAAACTGACATTTTTCAATGTTTATGTGTAAATTCAAACTTTTTAATCGTTGTAGACATTTGATTAGTCTTTCTCGGCACTCTTTCACTGTCGATCCTTGTATGATGATGTCATCGAAGTAGGCAGCTGTACCTTCCAGATCGCTGATTGCGTCATCCATGAACTTTTGGAATTCATTTGGAGCAGTTTTGACACCAAATGCAAGACGATTCATTTGATAGGTCCCTTTATGAGAAGAAAAAGTCTGAAGTATTTTACTGCTGTCATCAACTTGTAAGTGAAGATATGCCTTATGTATGTCAAGCGTGCAGAAATATCTTCCTCCTTTCATTTTATTGAATATTTCCTCGATCCTAGGAATTGGGTACCTTGCATCTATTAGTTGGGGATTTAGAGTCAACTTAAAATCGATGCACAGTCTAACATCACCGTTTGGCTTCGGAACGACAACCAGGGGAGAGCCCCATTCTGAGTGTTGTACCTTTGTTATCACTCCCTGTTCTTCTAAACTATCAAGTTCTTTCTCCACTTTTTCTTTAAGCGCATATGGTACTGGTCGGGCTTTAGAGAACACTGGTAAAATAGACTCTTTAGTTTTTAATGTACATTGATAGTTTGGAATGATGCCTACTTTACTTTGGAAAACATCTTTGTATGTTCCACAAATTTCTTTCTTAATTTCTTCAACATTGTAAGTTTCCACAGAGCTAGAGTTCTCTACCTTGTTGATACTAATATTAAGGTGTCTTATCCATGCGCGGCCCAAGATCGGTGAAGATGGTGTCTCGACAACAAAAAGTTCCTCAACAGACTTAATATTATTGTATTCGACTGGCACTTTCACTAACCCTAATGGGACAAACCCTTCGCCAGTGTAAGTTCGGAAACGTATGTTAGTCTTTTGGAGGTTTAGATTTAAATTAAGATCCTCAAATTCATGTTTACCTATTAAGCTAACCGGACTTCCAGAATCTATTTCAAAGTATTTTATTTTTGAACCAACTTTGATAGGGACCATGAACTTTGAACAGTCATTAGCGTTTGAAAAAGTGTTGTGATGTATACCAATTACTTTATTTATAAGATCGTCATTTACATAGTCCGTATGCATTTCTGAAGTTTCATAACATTCTGGCTCCTTACCCTCAACATGTCTAACGTTGGTTTTGTAAGGTTTACTGGGTTTTTGTTTTCCCATTAGTGTTTGCATACACACTTTAGCCACGTGACCAGAACGCCCACAAGAATTGCATTTAAGTGATGATCTATTACGTCTACATTCGTTAGCTAAGTGATTGTTGTATCCACACCTGAGACATAGCCCATCCAGGCCAAGAGTTTGTAAGTCAGTAGAAGACCGGGATCGTGTTTTATCCCTATACTTTGAGCTCAGAGAAATAGATTGATTTGGTTTAGATAGTTTATTAACTTCATTTGAGAAATTAGAAGCCGAAATTTCTTTGTTGCCTTGCTGAGAGGCTTCCAAAGCCAATGCAATTTCACATGCCCTGTCAAAAGTAAGAGACTTCTCTTGTAACAATTTTTCTCTTATGTACGAATCACTTAACCCTCGAATGAATTGAGCACGCAAAAACTGATTTGCATTTGATTTGCCACAATTAATATTTTCACAAGTGAAGTTGCATGTAATTGTGAGATTACGCAGGGCTGCTACGAAATCTGCTACAGATTCCCCAGAAGATTGAGTTTGACAAAAGAATTTGTGTTGTTCCGTATATACATTAGGCGTGGGGCATAAGTGATTTTGTAATAACTTAATCAATTCGGGATAAGATTTGGTTGAAGGTAAAACAGGAGCTGTTAAACTAGAAAGTAGCTGGTAATATTTAGGACCTATGCAGTTAATCAAAATTCGAGCTTTTACTTCATTGATGTTGTCTGTTTTAGGACTTAATTTTAACATGAAAAAGTTTTCCAGCCTTTCTTTATAGCATTTAAAAGATTCTTTGGAGTCATCAAAAGCTTCGAATGTCAGGTTTGGTAAAGACACTGCGTCTTCATTTGATTGCTCGTTCAGGTTAGATACTTGTGCTGTTGTAACAGCTTCGAATTTGTTGACTAAACTAGCAATAGCATTTGTTAATGCAATTATGTTTTCATCTGCCATGATTTAGTTGGATTATCTAATTCACAAAATGTAAAACGTAAATAGTATAGTACTTGTAATGTATTGAATTTGTGAAAATTAACAAAGCAAGTAAAAGGTAAACAAAGCTTGATTGAAAGTTGTCCATATCATTTAACAATAAAAACTGTCATTGTATAAACAATTTACCTTCGTCGCCAAATTGTTATATATGAACTAAATATTATTACCAAATATGTAACTAAATACTTTAAATATATTAAAGAAATAACTTCTTACATTGAACATTGATGTAACTGTTTTTAATCCAAATGTAACAATAAAATTACAAACAGCTGATCTTTTAAATGAACTATCCAAAAACCTAGCATAACAGTAATCAATGCCTGGTAAATATATAACACATTTCCATAGAAAAAATGAGCTACTGCAGTGGCCCTTATGGTAAGACCCAAGGTCGAGAGTAGCAAATGACCACCGATCATGGTCCCCAGAACACGTTTTGGGGTGTCATTAAAAATCATACGTATATATGTGTTCGCACTCTAGCGGCCGCATTTTAAGTCCGATTTGGTTCAAATTTGGTACACTTGTTGGTTGTCAATTTCGCTCGGACAAGTTCATTAGCCACAAAAATCCAACAATCTGAAGCACGTTTTTTGACCGGAAGTAACTATTTTTTGAGATATTTCCTATGAGAATGAATTTGTTTTTGAGTTTTTTCTACAAATATAAATGTAGGATGTTATTCTGCACATTTTGTTTTTTTACGCGACCATATAGCTCGCTTGGTTCCCCCAAAATTGATCAAAAACTGATGGGCCCAGAACCGATGATAGGAATATCAAGAGGCTATGGGAAAGAAAGTGTAAGAAAAAATGTTCAATCAGAACACTTGCAGGGATGGAGACAGTAAGAGGTCAGAGACAGGCACACGATTTCATTGATGGCCTGGATGGACATCTAAGCAGAACACTGCTAGGTCTTGGCAAGCCGGAAGTGAGGTTGTTGGTCGGTCTACTGATGGGACACAATTCTCTGAAGAGGCTCCCTCCACCCGATGGGGCTGGAGAACAATGTCGAAGGTGTGGAGAGAAAGAGGAAACTTCTTTCCATGTTGTATGCAAATGTGATGCCCTCCCATCACTGAGGCAGAAATATTTGGGACAAGGATACCCTGACACCAGTTATATATGAGAGGAAGGCCCTCACGGACTCCTTCGTTTCGCTAAAAGGGCGAGTTTGATGTGAACTGCTCCCTGGACATGGGGCACAGACGACCTCATGGTTTAGGTGCAGTGGGTCCTAGTGGCAGGTCACACAACCCCCTAATAATAATAATAGAGTTTTTGATTCCGTGGTAGCCTTTACGAGGTGAGTAGCAGACCACGAGGCAGTGTGTACAGGTACAAAATTTATTTATTTAGGAAATATAAGATCAGAAATTATTACACAAAGAGGAAGGAGGTTAATGAAATCAGATTCCAATGGCTTCTGATGGAAATGAACAATCTAAGATCAACAAGTAAATATTTTAGAATGGAAATTAAAACATAAACACTGAGTGTTGATGAATACATTGCCTACAACTTATAATACAATTGTGATATAATCATAACTAGTGGACCCGGCAATGCTTCGCTATTGCTATTGCTTGATTTACCTAACCTAAAATTATATTCAGTTTTTGATCCAAATCAGTTGTTGATCAAAATCAGCTGTTGATCAAAATCAGCTGTTTTAAGCTTTTCATACGAACAGCTGTTTTTTATGCCCCTGATAAAATCAAAAGAAATCTTTCTTCTTCTTCCTTAAGATTGACCTTCCATAAGATTAACATTGAAACTTTGAGGGCCACTGGGGCGTATCCCTGAGGACCGATGTAAATTATAATGGGATTCTGCTCATCTACAGGACACTACCTTTCTAACGGTATGCGCGAATTTCTCCTACGATGCATACAAGCTGAGAAAAAAGGACGACAAGTTTTGTGCTTGCCTATTAATATATAGATATACTAAGTTCTTTTTGTTATAATACAAAACTCCCCAAAAATATATTTTTCAATTGAACGATTAGGTGAGATTTCTGTACAATTTGTACACTATATCAAAGCCCACTAAAGAATACCGTTTAGGGACGGACTTGTGTACACCAAGACCTTGAACGCTCCAATAGCTGTAGTGCGATGTTGTCACGTTCTTCCCACGCTTCTAACTGACTGCGGCTGACTCAACACATTTATAATTCTTTAAACTGTGCGCTCAAGCATCGAGCGGTAAATACCAGGAGTGTTCGAGGCTAGTAGATATGGCAACGCTGCGCGCCCATCCTATTGGCCGCCTCGCAACGGTATTCTTTAGTGGGCTTTGATATAATCTATAAGCCAATTCTATATAAATCGAGTGAAATTTTCAATCTAGCTTATGAGTTTCAAAATGCCTGTGTAAAATGTCAGTGGCATTTAAAGCCTAAATAATTTAATCAAGAACATGTTAATTAGTTTATAATCTGAGAAAAAAATTACTACAAAACTATATTAATCCAAACATAACATGAAATAAATTTGCAAAACAACATAGCCCTTTTATAAATAATATTGTCTCTGGTATCATGTGAAGGGAGGTTGGGGGGAGCAAAACTTTTACGACTATTCGGAAACAGCACACAAGGTTTCTACTGAAAACACAATTAATTTACTCTAGAGGGAGGATGAGAAAAATTTGCAATTCATAAGATAGTTTTAACAAGGAGGGCTCATACGGCTCAATGTTTATAGTGTTCGTTTCATGTCACAAAGGGGACAACGCAGCACAGGGGACCATACACATATAATTTGACAAGGGACAAAAGTCAGCTCTTTGGGAGAAATAAAATAGTTTATTTTTTCAACTTTTGTTTGCATACTTATTGTATAAGTACCTACAAAATTAATTTTAATTACCAGTACCTTAGATGCAATAATGTTACCTTCAGCTGTAATTAGAATTGTGATTATCTCTAACAAAAATTTAAAAAATCCAGCAATAACATTCTGTTTTTCAAGAGATTCACACAATCGCTTTAAGTGCGAAACTTAAAAAAGAAAGTTGACAAAAGGAAACTTGTCTTTTGGGAATAAATACTGTCCTTCCAGGTCCCTTCTTCCACTCCTCTAGGATTGCTTGCCATGTTCTTTTTAAAGGGCGGAAAAAGGCGACATATTGGGGTTTTGTTAGATGTGTAGAGTTCTTGGGCAGGAAACTGAACTTAATGTTGTCATTGCAGAGCTTTATGACTTCAATCGACAAATGGGATGTCAGGTTGTCTCCTACATTTGGGGCCGGCGCAAGGACCATGTTGATGCATGGGGCGCCGCCAGGGAGGGGGCGAAAAATGTTTGCCTAAAGAATTGGCCGCCCTTTTCGGGTTTTAAAAGAAACTCCCTATTTCTGTTTAGCGCTTTTTTAGGGACAGACAGATATCCGCTATAGGGCACCATCCTTTCAGAGTAGGCGCCCTTTAGTTTCAGTGAAAAATTCGCCCCCCCCCCCCCAAAGAGGAGACCGCCCCGACCGCCCTTTTCGGGAATTAAAAGAAATGCCATATTTATTTTTGTCACCTCTTTACGGACACAAAAGACCACATACACCAGTTTCGAGCGCCAACTTTCGAAATAGGCGCCCTTTGGTTTCAGTGAAAAATTCGCCCCCCTAAAGGCGAGACCGTCGTACATTCTATACTAACTTCACTAACATTAATAATTATGTGTCAATAACAACAGTATAACACCTACTTATAGCCCGATTTGAAAATTGCCACGATCTTTTCTGGTACTTTTGAAGAAGGGTGGTAAAATGTGGTAATTTTGGTAAAATTGTAGCTCGATGTTTATTTAAATTTGATTTTATATAATTGAATAATTTCAATTGGTATGCATTTGATAATGTACCCATGTGTTATTGCAATAAGGAGATATATAAATATACATACATATATAGGGGCGGGGGAGGGTTGTGTACAGAGAGGGAGGCTCCTAAAATGACTCTCGCATGTTCAAGCAAAACCCCTTGCACCAGCTCTGCCTACATTGGTTGTCTGAACTTGACACCAACTAGCCCCATCATGGTAACATGTAGAATATTGAAAAACGAAGTTAATTTTGTATTGTAATTATATTATATGAGGTACTTTTAAAGCTAAGTTTTAAGTTGATATGATAAATAGGTTCATATTTACAAAGAAAGTTTTTGGAGGATACAAAAATGATGAAATATTAACCTTGACTAAAAAAGCAAACCCAACAGCTAAACCTGGTTGCCAATGCCAACATATCAGAACAATATTTCCCTACTAGTTTGAAGGGTAACTTGGAAATACCAAAATATCCCCTCTTTATCCTTTTGGTAGTACTATTATGAGCATTTGAATATTTTTCCAAATTTTGTTGCTATTCACCCCCATTTTACGGTAATGAAAGTAAATACATTCAAGAAACATGTGTTGGTTCATCAGTCTAGGCCTAACCTAAAATTATTTTGTGTATTTAATTTTATGTACTTTTGATGCATTATTATATAAAAATATTAGCTTTCTGCATTTCTTCATCATTTAGACTTTAACTGTGCCAAATTTCATACTTCTCCGTCCGCGTAATTTTTATGAACAGCTGTAGAGCGTTTCAGAAAATGCGTGAGGGTAAAATACGATTAAATAGATCCGTGTTGCGCTTATAGAAGTTTACACTTAAAAAATCTGAGAGTGGGCCTCCAGGGCCCCATCTCCACTAGAATATATTCCACACAACATAACCCAGAGCCCCCTTCTGCGCGTTGGAACCCCCACCACAGAAGTTGGGAAATATGGTCAAAATTTTTGATTTTATCTCCCGCCCAATAGTTTGTTGTAGCAACGTCCGTGAATCCATAAGCTCTTTAGCTCTACTTCCACGGTTATTTAATTATCTTGTGTTTGTTACTATCCCCTCACCGTTGTAAGAAAATCCATTTTTCGTTGTAGATACTTTGTTTACATAAACATGATACAGTAACATTCGTTGTTATGTTTTGTTACTGCACTTTCCTACTTGGCATATGTTAAGTTTCTTGTCTAATACTTTATATTTTGTATTGTAATGATTGTGTACTTACGTAAACAATGACACTGTGCATTATTTTTTTATTAATAACCCGTTGATAACTGTATTTATAAAATGCACCTACAGTTTTAATTTAGACCACAAGAATTAATTGGGATTGTTCACATAATATATCAAACTTGCAATTTCTTTGATTAGGTATACTTAAGCTTATTCTAGCCGGCAACCGAGTAAGCGATTTGAATACAGTTAACGATAATTTGATTTCAAGCACACCTCAACTTATTGCGAAATAGTCGGAACCTCTTGGTATTATTATCTGGTCAGCGTCAGAACTACTTCAACTTTAAAAGCATTCACGAACACGAAATATTGCATTTATTTGATTTGGTGGGTTATTAGAAGGTTTCTTTAATCAGTGGTCTGTGTTTTTTTACCTCTTGTTTAATCTTCGAAAGTTCTGTTCTGCGACTTATTTATTTCACCTGTTTTACGTAGCCTACATGGAGATTGGAGAATATAACATAATAGCACAAACATTATGGTTTGTTAGGTTTTAACTTAGGCCAATCGGCCTATAAGGTTATTGGGAATTATTAATGGAAAATAGTGTCAATCATTATGAAGAATATTGTGAAAGTTAAGTTTAGTGTTTTATAGTTCAAAATTTTCTTTCAAGATTATTCTAATGGCTGAAAATAATGTAATGCCCAACGAAGAGACACAAAAGTTGCCAAAAATAACTCTAAAATTTAAAAACCCTTTCGTTCGTAAATCGAGTTCAAACTTATGTCTGTGTAAAAATAGCCCTGAAATGGACCCAAATTTAGAACAAGAGGATGGGTATTCGGCTATGGATTGTGAAAATCACATTCCTTTGCAAATAACAAATGAATGTGACGTTTGTAATCCCTGTGTTGACAAAAGGACTAAAGATACAAACAAGACGGGTTTGCTGAATTCTTTGAGACAACGTTTTTGGTTAGGTAGACAAACAAACTCTTTAAAAAGCATGAAGTGTCCATCTAAATCAAAAGTTATTAATGATCCTTCATTGAATGGCAATAATCATTTCCCATGTACCACAAGTGATGCTAACAATTGTGATGTAGAAATGAATTCTGTTGGTAGTGAAGATTTGCATAATCCTGTAAGCTTATTTAACTCAAATGAAAGCTATTTGATTGAGACTCCGGAATTGTGTAATAATGTCAGATCAACCGAATCTCCAATTAATATAGAGCAAAAAGAAAATCTGAATGGACTTTTGTTTGCATGTAATGGGTTGGCCTGGCATAGTGACAGTTATAGTTCATTAAGTAAAAATTCAGTGCCATCTTTTACATTGAAATCTAAATCTGATAACAATTTGTCTACAGCTTATCCCAATGAATCGTTAAAAAGGTCTAGTGTTTGTAATGTAAACAAAAGTTCTGATGGTAAAAGTGCATTTCAAAATGGCAACTACGATAGGTATGTTTCAGAAACCATAAAGGATGATTGTTCTTTGCCAAATCACAAACAAAGCTTATTTAACCAATTATTAAACCTAGCAAAGTACGGTTGGTACTGGGGTCCAATATCACGTGAAGAGGCTGAGGAGAAACTGCAAGGTCAGCCTGATGGTGCTTTTCTTGTCAGGGATTCTTCAGCTGATCGTTATCTTCTCAGCTTAAGTTTTAGAAGTTCGGGAAAATCTCTTCATACACGAATTGAATATAGTCAAGGTCTTTTTAGCTTGTATCCACTTCCAGAAAAGGAAGGATTTAATACCATACCAGAATTGATTGACCATTCTGTTTCAAACTCAAAGTCTGCTGTATTTTGTTATTCTCGTCCTCGATCTCCCGGTCATCCAGCTTTTCCTGTTCGGCTGACAAAACCTGTATCTCGCTTTACTCAAGTTAGATCGTTACAGTATCTTTGTCGATTTGTAATACGTCAATACACAAGAGTGGATAATATTCAAAAGTTACCATTACCACCTACGCTGAAGGATTATATACAAGAAGGACATTATTAAAATAATAACTTAGAATTGAAGTAAGAGGTAATTAATACTATATTAATAATATTTAATATCAAAATAAAGGTAATGGTTTAAACTAGGCCTAATAGGCACTTGGTGTTTTACAAAACTGTAAATCTAAATGTTCAACAGAAGTTTCGGCGCAAGTTTACTATTCGACCCTAGGCAACAGAAATACAAGAATAATAAATCAAAATAGCCTAAAGGTTCAAGCCTATGGTATTTAGTCACAGTATGTTTACCTGAATTCAACGTTTAACAGAACAATGTAAAACAACGCCGTTGTTTGCAAAAATATCAGCCTAGGGTTGAATAGTAAACTTACGCCGAAGTTTCTTACACAGTTATGGTCATGCTCATCTACACTGATACCAAATAACCAATAGGTTTTTTTAAGTAAATAGGCCTACTAGATAATTTTAAATTTTTTGTCATATTTTAATGATTTAACTCTGGCATCAGTCCCATGTTTGTCTTTTTGATGCTTTTGATTGACATCAGAATCCATGTTTCTGATTTTCAGTCAAAAAGACAGTATGCGACGATTAGTGATGTAAAATTAGTGCGATTGATGCCAAAGATAAAAACCGTACCATACTTTTAATTCATGTAGGCCTACTTATCCGATAATATAATACCTACTGCACGATATTTTTGTTGAATTTTCAAAAGGAAATGATTTTAAAGACAAGGTGTGTCAAATAACTAAGTAGAAATTACATCTCGTGGAATTGTTGTAAACAGACTTAGTAGCCATAATCCATAACTATATATCCCTAGGAGTGTGTTTGAAACACAATAATAAGTGCTTAGCCTACTTGGCTAATTTTTTCAAGAGTATGCTATTTGGGACTGCATTTAGCGGTATTGTATAGACTTAACCTATGGTACAATATGTTTCTAATTCTGCAGTTTGGCGGTACTTTGTGATAAAATGGCCTTACAAAACAAGTAAAAAATGAAATGTAGCTCATTTTAGTTAGTGTAAACACCTCATAAATACCTACGTAGCCAGCCAGTCCTATTGTTAGTGTTAATTATTGTTTGAGCTAACTATTTCGATCAAAATTAAAGTAAATATACATTTTTATAAAATTATCTTGTTCTCATTATTATTGCTGCTTTTGAAATTTTTGGTTGACAATTCAAATGGGGCAACAGCACTGTGCTAAAATTACACCTTAATTAGGCCTACTTAAAGGAAAATAGAAACATTGAAAATATTATCTACTGCAGCCTATTATAGACTATATTTGAAAATTTGAAATTATTCTAAAAGTGTTTAGCCTATCAGAAAGTTTAAATACAATTAAAATTTATTTTTATCATGAACAAATGATAATAACCTAACTTAAACAAAGAAGCAACTTTAAATTGTTTTTTAAAATTAGATTATGCAATAGGGTGTAGGTATGGTTTGTTAAGACAAAGATAATAAAAACTGCAACCTCTAAAATCAAGATAAAAATTATTTCCACTTCTTTTGATAGGTATGCATAGGCTGTATTTTATTTTCAACTACTTTAAAATGCATATATATTTGTACCTACTTCGGTTTGTCTTAACAATATCAGGGCAGTTGCTAAGTTTATTTTTTAGCAACATTTAAGTTTTGTTATGACTTTACCCCACAAATTATATTTCGTAGATGTATTAAAATCAACTTTTAATAACTTATTAAGTATGGCACATCATAGGCCTAGTAGGGCGTAAATTTACAATACGACCCTCGACTGATTTTTTTAATAGATGCTGACCTTGTTTGACTTTCTGCGTTAAATGCAGATAAACATACTGTGACTAAAGACTATATCTTCCAGGCTATTTTTTAATTCTTGCATTTCGGTTGGCGTAGGGTTGTATAGTAAAATTGCTCCCATAGTATCTACAAGTTGGTGTAGACCTCTAATTTATCTTGAACAACGAATTGTATAAAGAACCATTATGAAATTTATTCAATTTTAGAATAAACTACTTGTAAGACTAGGCTGGTTTACCTACATAGAATAAACACTTCTTTAAAATAAATCTTTTATTTTTGACCAGTTTATTAAATATATTTTTTGATTTCAAGTTTAAAGTTGTTTTTACTCTATAAAATCCATCTCATTTTTCTTATTCATGGTAGGTTTTTGGAGTAAGAACTCACCTTTTGGATCAATCATCAGTGGCTGGCTTAAGTTGTAATTAGGTTATAGTAGCCAAATATTAAGTAGTTATCTACAATTGGTCACTTTAAGCCTAAATACAGTTAAAACTTATTTGCACTTTATTCCTGTTGACCATTATTAATTGTAGGCCTACTTATCTGTATATAATTAGGTACTTATATATTAGTCTGTTCCCTGTAATTGTTTTTTACTTTTAGTAGCCTATTTCTTCCCAAGCAACTCCATTTTATTTGTTTTTGCTCTGTTTGTGTTTCAATCTCGTACATCAAGCTTGCACAAATTTAATTTTGGAAGACAATTTTTAAACTTTGTCAGTCGAGCGTCTGTGTTTTAACAAGTGAAATTACAGTTTAATGTAAAAAAACTATTATGGTATAAATTAAATTGGCAGCTTATTCATGTCGTCCTAACTTGAAAGAAGTTTTCTGTTCCTTTATTAAAGCTATTATTTATAATTTTATATACGTCGTTAAACTGTATGTGTTTACAATTATTATTGTTTTGTGATATCAGTTAAATTTAAGAACAATATTACTATTTTATTTTGTAGTTGTTGTTGCATTTATTTATTACTGTAATCAACTGTCAGTAATATTTATGACTCTTATTTATGTTGCGTTCTTTATGAATGAAACTGTTCTCTATATATATGTAATGTAAAGTATTATTGTTGGTTTTCTTGTTAAATGTTGTGTATAAATTTTTATGAAAATAAATTTACGAACTAATGAGTAAATTAGTAATTTTTATTTAATTTATCCTCATATTTTACTAAATGGAATTGACTAACAATATTTATTATAATGGCCGCCCACAAACACTTGTTAAATGACAAAAGCATTTTAGAAAATTGATCTAAACCATTTGTTGTAAGATTTTATAGGTATGGGACGTTGCTACAATAAATTGTTGGGGTGGAGTCAAAATCTAAAATTTCCTAAAAATGTTGACCATATTTCCCAACTTCTGTGGAGGTTCCAATGCGCAGAAAGGGGCTCTGGGTTAGGTTGTGTGGAATAAATTTCAGTGGAGATGGGCCCTTGGAGGAATATTTTTGAAAATGGACTTTTCTAAGTATTGTTTTTAACACTCCATTGAGTACTTTCAGATTATAACCATTGTTGACGATTTCAATTCATTTGGCATACAAAATTTAACTTTAACGTTTATGGTAAGTTTATACATATCTGTCGAAGCAATCAACACAGCATAGTAAGCTCACTTTTTATGATGCACTTTAGGTTGTTAAACATTGCTACTATTGTTTAGAAACTATAAGTACGGTTAGTCTATTTATATTTTACTTTATGATCTTGAAAATGCTAAAAGTAAAGTCCTTGGAATATGCACAGTGGATAAGTTTCTTTTTTTTTAGCAAAAGTTGTGAAATTGAAAATTTATGATTTGGAGGTGCAGATGTGGTAATAACTTGTTCGTTCTTGTATTTAGTTTAGGTAATAAACATATTGAATTAGTTTCTGCCAATAAACTATGTATGCAATTGGTGTTTTCCAGAGCAATCAACTGTCCTCTAACAAGGTTTATATCAGAGTTCCTATATAATTGAAAAAACATTCTTCTCCCTCCTCAACCTTTTAAATCATATTTTGTTTGTATCATTTGGGTTAGCCTGTAATTAATGTTTGACATGAGCAGGGCCACCGAGAGATTTAGAGGGCCTATCAAGGCCGGATTTAGCATTTTGGCGCCTTTAGGCCCAATAATTTTTTCCGCCCCCTAGTCTGGTTAAACTTACTTCCCCAAAAACCTTTATTAAAAAATTATATCAGGCCTATATGTTAATTGCTTAAACACCACTCCACGATGCAATTTTATCATTGCAAGTTTTTTGAGTAATTTACTTGGTTCTGGGCTTAACAAAATGCCGTCTTAAAACACTTTTAGTAATTTTATGTATTAAATAGTGAGCTCACGTTTGTGGGACTGAAACAAAACGACCCAACCCGCAGAGCATTCCCGCAACAAAGCATGTCCATTGCTATGTTAATAACTTAGGTTTTGTTCAATTTAGTCATTTGGGCAAATAAATAAAAACAACTCTGTAATACATTATAAAATAGGTTCAATCTCAAAAACACAGCTTGCATGAAGTATTTTGATAACGTGACACAAAAACTGTGATATAAAGTAAAACTAGATATTTTGTATGATTTCTTAAGGCAAAAAGATGTACAGTAGAATGGACGATAGTTGGGGAGGGGTCAATGCCAGTTCTTCCGTGTTTGAGATCAATGTTGTAACGAAGTTGATGCGTAATGTTGAAAAATAGTTTAACTTTACCAACAATTATTTGTTCCAATGAACTTCGAAATCAGAATGATTTTTTTGTTATCAATTCAAAAGATATGTTAAGTTACGGCTATTTATTTTTATTCCTAGATATTTTTTCTCTCGGCCGTGTGCACCCCCGGGCCTATTGGGAAATCCGGGTCTATGGGACATATTTAATTCTTGAGGTCCCCTGACTGAAGCTAAATGTTGGGGGGAAGGAAGGGTCATTTTTTTTCACACAATATTTAATAAATTTTTTTTTAAATAATATAATACACAATAAAATGTAGTAATACATAATATTAGAAATTAATGAAAATAATTGCTTATATTGAAACTTAGGATGTTAAAGACAAACTACGTAGACTCTTTAAACAACAAAATTCAAACGATTTTGTCTGAACCGCCGAATTTTGTCTCACTGCCGTTGCATCGTCTGTACTGATGAGCAGACTAAACACTTCAGTACTGCCTATCACGCACCTTTAATACCACACAAAAACTAATCTGTCCAAGTACTTAAAAATCCCACTTTATAACTAAGTTATTGTGGGTTTCATACAAATATTTTTAAACTGCAGTAATGCATTATGGAAAAACGTGAATTGACTGTGAAATTAACATATTCATTGTTTTAAATTTTTGAATCCAGGGGCCCTCTGACATTGGGGGCATTGCCCCTCTCGGCGGCGCTGGAAATGAAGATAATGGGCTGTGTATTTTTTATTAATGCTACCAAGGACTATGGTTTATGAAATGATCACTGATATGATGTACCTACTGCTTATTATATACGCCAAATTTTGGTATCACTACACTATTGATTCTGTTATTATGTTTGTTAGTACCTACTTCACATTTACCAGCTTATTAACCTAAAAATTTAGTCAAGCAGTACCGGTAGGCCTACTTTATTAAATTCTTGTACCTAGATTTATGATATCATGGTAAAGTGAAGGAGTGTTTTGGTTTGAAATAATATTCAACAAATCAAGTTCAAATATATTTTATTGGATAAAATATAAATTACATAATGCATATAATTTATCGAACTTGCTTTTAAATGTTAGATAGCCATGAATAATGAATGGTGCACAGTAAAAAATATTCAGTTAGTAGTTGCTTAGCTGAGATGTTTTTCTTGTATCCAAGGATGAAGAAGTTTGAAGGAGGACTTCCTAATACTAGATGGTAGCCTGCCAAGTAGAATCTCAACATCAAGTAGGCTAACTTGGTTCTAAAGGTTAGATAGCCATGAATAATAAATGGTGCACAGTAACAAATATTCAGTTAGTAGTTGCTTAGCTGAGATGTTTCTCTCGTATCCAAGGATGAAGTTTGAACGAGGGCTTCCTAATACTAGATGGTAGCCTGCCAAGTAGAATCTCAACATCAAGTAGGCTAATAAGAAACTTAGGACAAATCATTTTATTCCTTTAGTAATAAACGGTACCAGAAACTGGCACATACTTTCTCACAAACATATTTAAATTATTAAACAGCTTCACTGTGACTTCATAATTATTGTACTAAAGTAGGAGAGTAACTACCTAATAAATATTGTTAGCTAAATCAGAATTTTTAGAAAGATGCAGTTTTTTGAATATGGTTGGGTACATTAAGGGTTACAAATAAGCTAAATTTGATCAAAATCGTTAGAGCCGGGTTTTTTATAAAAAAACAACCGTTTTTTTGCGAAAAAGGGGGTTGTTTTTCAAAACCTGCACCAAACATGTCATATGTTATTAATAGCTAAACAAGAATTTTTAGAAAATTGTGGTTTTTGCATATAAGTAGGGTGTACATAAGGGCTACAAATAAGCCAAATTTTATAAAAATTGTTAGAGCCGTTTTTTTTATAAAAAAATAACTTATTTTTTGGCCAAAAAGAGGGTAGTTTTTCAAAATCTTTTTTTACACATCTATATAGGCCTATAATTGACATGTTTGGTGCAAATTTTTTCGAAATCGATCGGATAGTTTTCTCTCCAGCTTTGTATAAAGATAGACATTTTGTAAAAACCACTTTTTTGGACTCAGGGGGTCCCAAAACGAATATTTTCTCAAAAATCTCAACATTGATTTTTTTGCGACCGCTATACTTTCTCTATACTAGTATAGTGAGAAAGTAAAATCAATTATTTGTGTGCAGGCATTTTAAAATCATCTATTTGTAAATATTTAATTTTTCTAGCATAAAATCTTATTAGAAAATTTCCAAGGGAAAGATAAGCTATGTGCAGTGGCTCTTATGGTGAGAACTAAGGTCCGGGAGTAGTCAATGAGCATTGATCATAGCCCCTAGAACCAAGTAATCATGTAAAATACTGAAGTCATATAAATATAACTTGTAATATATTTACATTTTTTGTGGAGGTTCATAATAAATTGATTATATAAATAAATGGCTTAATTATTTTTTTAGAATTACTTTGAAATAAAACTGTAATTTTGTTGGTATCTCCACTACTAAAAACAAAAGTAAAAACCTGCTTTTAATATTCCAAATGTATGTGATAATTTTTATTTAACAAATAGCAGAAAACAATAAACTACACACCAAATCTCAGAGCCAAAGTATAAACTGGAATTGAATCATAAACAGCAGATTTTTTTCATTTTTGAACTGAGCATCAAAAACAAGTTATCTGGACGAAAAACAACAAGATACGCTGACATCATAGGAAGAGTAACTGTTACGCCCGACTGAAACCAAAATAAACAATTTGGGGAACACAAAAAAAACCAGCTCACATCTACTTTATTTTAAATAAGGAATAACGTAGGTGAAGAAAACTATATTTATCAAACAATTAGTAACACATTCTTCCTCATAAAAAGAAAATAATTATTTATGGTAGAGTTTGTGGAATATTTCAGCTCCATATTTGTAACATTTTCAAGAATGATTGAAAACAAATGAGTAGTTATCGATAGGGTAACAATAGCCTTATTGAAATGGAGCAGTGAATACTTTAACAACTGCAACATAATTTTATTTCTGATAATTCCTGAGGTTTTTATGCACAAACGGGACCTGTCCCCTCTCCCTCCTAGAAAGTCTTTTTAGTAATCTGCATTTTATTTCGAACTAATCGATCGTTGAATACGCAGTCGATATTCAATTAAAAATACATTTAAAATTGAATTCGTGATGTGATCATGAAAAAATAATTGTTCTTTTAGAAATAAATATGACTCCTAACCTACGCAATCATGATTTTCTAACAATGAGGTTTGAGTCCTGGAGGTGTGGTTAATGAATTGACGGTAAAAGGCGTTGCACTGGGGTGATGGCTAGACCCTCACTGAAGGTCAGTGCAGGGTGATCTAGTGGAAAGAATGTTTATAGGCCTACTGTATTGCACTATTGTCTGACTTAAGATTTAGGTTTAGTCTTGATTTGTGTTTTAAATTTAACTGTCAATATTTTGTAAATACATTTTTTCATTATACCTTTGTTTTTCATCAAATAAAAGTTATCTTAACTTGATTTGGGAACTTATTCCTTGTGTACTTGTGAATGGTGTTATCAAAACTTTTTAGTTAATTTTTAAACAACATTTTTAATCATTTCTAAATGTCAAGGTTTACATTTTTTAACTTTACCCCCCTTCCCCCTTCTCAAGCCAAATCCTCGGTACGTCACTGGCCGTGTACAGAATATACTGTTATTTTATTTAACGTTAACCACATTATTTCTCGTTAAACCAATACGTCCAATACGAATAAGCAAAAGCACGTGATTTGTAGTTGAAAGATTTTCCGCTAGAGTGCAGTGTCAACGTCTGCTACTCTGTGACTGTATGAAGCCTAGTCAGCCAAAGCCAACTGTGTTTTCGTCACAGTTCATGCATATGTTCACAACTTTGCGTTGATATTTTTTTGTCAGACTACTCAAATCAGACCAATCTTTTCTAATTTCCATTTTCAAAAGATTATAATTCAAAGGCGAGACAGTAGGATAAGAAATAACAACTCACACCAGTAAAAAGTTATCAGATATATTACAAAATTGCAACTATTTAGTAAAAAATCTTGTGAATATAGAATTTTGTTTTAACAACAATTAATAAAGCTTCTTTTTTGCCATCATTAGAGGTCTAGCCATTCTTACGAAAAAAAAATATTACAATTTGGTAATGGAAAACCCAACACCTTCCTTCACCAAAGCAGACCAGGAGAAATTATTTATAGAATGCGAAGAAAGTAAATACATGTGACACACTACAAGATTAATGAAACATATACATCGAGATTTTTAAAACAGGTGTTGCAAGTTGTATAGAAAAATATAATTAGACTTTAGCTTCTACTACAAGCTTGAGCTATTGTATTTACATGACTTTATAGTAATAATGTGATATCTTTCTCTTTATATACAAATAATATGAACTATTCTATATTTAAATAAACTTCTACAAAACAAACAACAACTAAATATTATGAATTAAAACATTTACCACAAATTGAATGTAATTTTAAATTCCGATATTAAATCAAAGAAAAATAAGGTATTCTTAGAGGATTCAACTTTTCTAACGAGTAAAAAGGTGTTTGAAAATATTGACTGTGTTTATATACATTGAATTTTAACTGAAGTTTTTAGAACACAACTTCCAACTTGATAAATCTTCAATGCTATCCCATCCATGATTTACCAATTGAAGAGCGTATTATACAGGGTGTTCTGTAAGCAAAGTGCCAAACTTCCGGAAAAGGTTTTATGGCTCAAATTAAAGAGAAAATCAAGAATAAATTTTTTCTCCAAAAACGCCATTTTGTTTCTTTTACAAAATAATTCATATCTGGAGAACGGTTTGACCGATTGACTTCAAACTTTACATGAAGTTTAACCTAACAATGATCAATTGTAAGAAAAATAAGCGATTAAATCAAATCATGCGTTTTGAAATGGCTACTGTTTGACAATTTCAAATACGTATTACCCAAAAACTGTACATTTTAACAAAAAATTTCACATCTTTTTTGTAGCCCTTTTAGTTTCCTATCGGCTTGTGCGACTGTCTGAACAGTCGGATGAAGGATAATAGTTAAGTTATGTCTAGTAATTTGTTCAACCCGGCATCCTTTACGAACACAGTAAACACAACAATATGGTGGGTACGTATGCTGTTCTTACAAACAAATAATGTAATGCATGTTTTAAACATAACAGCATATGTAAACACCAAATTGTATTGTTGTTTTTGTGTTGGTATAGGATGCCGGGTTGAACAAACTAATCAATAGACATAACTTAACTAGTTATCCTTCATCCGATTGTTTAGACAATTACACCAACAAGCAACTAAAAGGGCTACAAAAAAGAAGTCGTGACATATTTTGTTAAAATGTACGGTTTATGGGTAATACAAGTTTGAAATTTTCAAACGCATGATTGGATATAATCGCTTATTTTTCTTAGAATATATCACTGTTAGGTTAAACTTCATCCCAAGTTTGATCTCAATCGGTCAAACCGTTCTCCAGATATGAATTATTTTTTTAAAGAACAAAATGGCAGATATCTGGAAAACAAAGCGTTTTTTGGAAAAAAAAATGTTATTCTTAATTTTTGCTTTATTTTGACCCATAGAACCATTTACTGAAGTCTGGCACTTTACTTACGGGGCACCCCGTATATTTATGTGCAATTCGAGACGTTTAATTTACTTTATGACTTATATTTATTGGTTTTATAGACAGTTAGAAATGTTTTTGGAATTTACAAATGAAAACTACTGTAATGAAATTATGTGTGAAACATAAACTTGAGTAATTAATAAGAAAACTGCATAAAAACACTGTCTGCACACGTCTCAGTCACGTTAAACTTCCCTTTTGCACCTGTATTGTGTGTGCAAAGTATATTAAAAAGTTGATCGTCTAGGAATACCTTATAATCATCTTCAACCTTCTAATTTAAATAGGCTAGTACAGAATTTTACAAAAGCAATGAACTCATTAATTTAAAAAAAGTTCAAACTTAACTTGATACATTTGTTAGTTTTCACAGTAATTTGGTCCATAGTTTAATTTTCTTCCATCCTAAAAATTGTTTTTCTTCTGGCCAAACGAAAAGATAAGTTGACCAACAGCTCTTCTGTTTATTTGTGGTTATATTTAAGTAAAAAATTTAATGGACTTATGCCAGCCATACACGTTACGATATACTTGCGCAAATTTAGACTTGTACAAGTATGGAGTAACGTGTGTTGGAAGATTTTCGCACTAATTTATAGAACTTGTACAAGTTTTAAAAAAGTTCCAAATTTTAATTGTAAAACTTGTGCAAGTTGCGTTTGCGCAAGTTCACTTGAACGACTGTTGCAGTGCTGCCGGTTTCACGTTAAAAAGACGACAGAGAGATATGGAGTTCGACATTTTTTTAGGAATTTATAAATGTATACCCGAACAATATAAAAAAAAAACAGAACTAAACGCCAACCGTGATATGATTGTTAAAAAAAATGAATGGCCTACGTACGAATTACCGAAAAGTAAAGAAAAAGGTAGAAGAGTCTAAACGATCTGGAGCAGGCACCAATGACGTTTATGTGCATCGCTCAGGCGTACTTGAGCCTTTTGTGGTCACTTTCCAATGACGCCTATTTGCGCAAGTTTCAACTTGCGCAAATATATCGTAACGTGTATGGCTGGCATTACAATGCTTAAACATTTGATAAGCCGAACAGCATAGATTTTCTATATAAATAGACAATGTTTTGATAATAGAGTAGTTTACTCAATATGTTGTTTAGTTATTTAAATAAAACACATGAGTTCATTACTCGCATCGTTATATATTAATAATTTACTGTAAACAAACACAAAATTTCAGGGAATCAAAACGAATAACAAAGTTCAAGAAGCTGAAAAACATTTTTTTAGTATTTACATAAACTATTGGCCATATTCTGTTTAATGTGCAACAAAATAATAAATTCAATCCTTAGATTTTTGCAAATAATCCAGAAAAAATATTTCTGCGTTCAAATTATTTTAAATTTAACTCTTTAAAAATAGTAGTAGGACTTAAGGTTTTATTTTCTTAATTCTTCAACATAACATTTCAAAAAACAATTCTTTATAAAAAAAGTCTGTCTGTTAGAAATATTAAACGGACAGATTTTGTATGGTTGGACATTAACTAAGCAAACACAATCAATGTATAAAACTAAGAAACCAACAACTTTAAACAAATTTAAGCAATTGAAACTTTAAGTATCAATCAGCGCTGGCTTGAATTAAATTTCATTAAATTGAACTTTTTATTTTATTCAACAAATAATGAGCCAATATTTTTATTTGCTCACTAATCTAACGTGTGATGTAAATTTATCGTTAATAACCTAAATGAATACAAATACATAAAACAATTCAATATTTAATGCGCGTACACTTGAACAAAAACAAAATATTATGGTACATATGATAATTCACTAAACACGTACAGTACAATAAAACAATTGACTACAATGAACTAAGAATTTAACATTTACAACTTTAAACTTGGTAACATTAAGGGCAAATAATAAAAAATAAAGCTTGTATTACTGGATACACAATAACCGGTACTGTAGTTTGTTGTTGGGAAATTAAATCCTGGAAGTGGACGATAGAAATTTAGTACGAGGAGAAAAGTTCGAGGGCTGATAAAAGAGATAAATGAAAATTTACTTTAGAACTCACATTGAATTTCAACTGAATTGTAATATTCAATCCAGGCTATAGAGGAATCACTGAAAATTAATTTAAAATCAATAAAATATACTCTGCGAAATGAATAAATAAAGAACTCAAGAATTTATTAAATTTAGAAATTATGAATTTACTTTTAAGGGTAAGTCTTCGAGTATAAATTTTAAGAGTTAGAAGTGACTAAATATTTTTTACTAAAACTTAAAAACATATAATTTGTTCTGTTTAATTCTAACTTGCTATGATTTAACAAAAGTTTTCTTGTTATTACTGATTCTATTGGTTAAAATTAATTTTATTTTGCGGTAAGCAAAGAGAATGTGGATGAGATTATTGAAACAAGGTAAACATAATTTTATTTCCAAAATAAAATAGCAAGATTAATGTGCGTATTCTGACGTTCTATAGAACGAAAAACTTCTGGTTAGAAAAAAGAAAGCTTAAGACCATGTGAAAACATAAGCAAGAAATTATAACTCAATGTTAATGAAAAGATCAGTGGATCGCAAACAGAAAAAATTGTAACGGTTGAGCCAGAAGTACGATGGCACTCGCTATAAACAATGCCGAAGGTTCATGCAGTATTTTTCTTTGTTAATCTTGAATTCAATTCATTTCCTATTTTTAGTGTAAAAACTGGTGAAATTTCCTTATAGTTAAAATCTCCAACTTCCAACATTATAATCAAAAGTGCTTTAAGCGCTTCTGCATCGATTACAAACAAAATTGAACAGTAAATCTAATTTACCCATTGTTGTAACTACAGTATATTACCAAACAATTAACTTAATTTAATAACATTAAAATTTGACTTACATTTAAAAAAAACCATACACAGTTACAGGCTAAATCTAATTTGACGATCATTTTCTTTGTACTAATTGCAAAACGAACAAATTAAAATGTTTTGAACATTCATTTGCTTCTCTGAACGATACAAACGGTTTCTCTCAGTTACTTTGTCTTACGATGACATTATCGGCCATCGACACAAACGAAATTAAAACTAAAAACCTTTGCTTATTTCTTCGTGAAATTCAGTACATATATTTAAACTTTACATACAGTAAGAAATAGTTACAGTTCTATAAAGAGACACCTATATAAACTCACCGCATCACACTTTTAATGGCACTATGTTCTTAAGGCAAATTTGTATCTCTAAAAGTTGAAAATAATCTAAAACGCTAAAAATTAACTAGTATCTCTTTGTATTTTTGGTTCGTAAATAAATATTTGGTTAAACTTGTAAAGCTATTTCACTTATTATGTATTGAAATAAGTATTTAAAAAATTTTACTATTTAATAAAACTATTAGACTGTATCAGAAATGTAATTTAGTTTTTTGAATAAGATAATTAATCGCAATAGACTTTTAATACAATCTTAAGAGTTTCAATACAAAATTTCAATTAAAAATAAAACAGAAGACAGTACTTTTCATGCAGTCAAATATGAACATTTTATAAATTTATTTCAGTCTGTATGTGGATAACTTCACACAACAGACAGCTATAGTCTGCCAGGTGCTCTATGGACGCTGAGCGATTAGGCGACTGTTACTTACTACACACACTATCACGCAGCGCCTGGGATCTGACCTTATTTAATGGCACTAAACATTCCACTGTCTAGTCGCAACTTTTGGTTATCGAGATAGATAACTTCCACCCCCTCTTACTCAACCAAAATTAGACAAAACATATGTTTTATTTTAAACCCTTAACACGTTCGCTACCGAGCATTGCAAATACGCATCACGATAGACTATTGTGACATTCGCCACAGACGATGAGTACGATTTTGTTCAAATGGGTTAATATACTTTAGAACAACCTTAAACGTATGTCGAGCAATGCCTGTTTGTTTTTTTTAAATGTTTTCAGCATTTTTGAAGTCGTCGCTTTCAAAGGCGGAAAAACAACATTCCCAGGAATTGTTACGCGAGAAAGGGATGTAATTTTCCCGAGAACTTCGCGCCTTCACGTTCTCACGAAATGAAAAGGCGGGAAAACCGCCAGGAATTGTTGCGTGAGAAAGGGGGTTATTTTTCCTGAGAACTTCATGTCTGTGTGTTCCCAAGTAAAAAATCATTTAGTGCAATCCACATTATAAAATTTCTAGCTTTTAAAAACGTAAAAGTTGCTGACTGAGCAGCAGAGCTTCCTACATGTTAATACCAATAAATCAGATCTTTAAAATATACTAGTACTTCAAAATTATCTTTTAAATAACAAAATAATACTGCCACAAATATGCGACATCAGTCTATTTCTCAATTAGACTAGGCGTCGCACATTTGCGGCATCAGTCTGTGGATAGAAACCGGCCGTCGCATTCATGTGACGCTAGTCTATGTGTACTAAAAAATGTTACAATGGTGGTAGGAAACGTTTTTTAAAACAAGAATACATCAAAGAACACGATATTATAATCCAAATACTTTGCAAAAGATTCTTGGCTTATTTTTGTACTTTGTACAGTTTAATTTTATTTGATACAATTAAATTCATTGGAATTATGTCGTGTTTGGACTTGTTTTGTAGTTATCTTCAAACATTACCAGTAAAAAGAGAAAATTAATCAAATTGCAATGTTGCAAAGGTTTTAGTTGCCTGACGAGTAGCGAGTCGTAGGCCCCTTGTGCTCCTGTTGGAAAGTGTGTGTGCGTTGATGGAGGGTCGCCTAGTTACTCAGCATCCATAGAGTGCCTGCCAGACTATAACAAGATATCAATCCACTACAAGAAAACAACCCAGAATGCTGAGAACATACCTACAACGCAGTTAATGAAACACAGCTTTTGGAATACATTAGTGTTGTGAAGATTAGTATATTTGTTATTAATTACTGCTACATAGAATAGTAAGGTTCCAGAACAGTCTAATATTTTTATTCTGAGTTTCATAATATTGTTTTCATTATACTACACCGAAAACAGCTGTTGTCTATACCTGTTCATAGACAAGTAAGTCCTTATTTTCCATGCACTACACCATACATTTTCTGAGCACCAGCTGATTTTACAAATAAGAATAAACATTTCAGTTTTATCTAAACAGCTGATTTTAACCGCAACACATTTATTTAAGCGAGGTTAGTTCCAAAGCTAAAATAAGAGTAAACGTAGTGGTTTGTGCATCTTTTGTGTTCTAAAATTTTCCATAATGGATTTCAGTGATGGATATAATGAGCCTGACAATCCAGACATTTTAAAACAATCACAAGAAATAACTGCGAATTGCTGCCAAGAAAATCAAAAGACAGGTGTGAAATTGAATACAACCAATTTTGTCAACGGAAAAATAACAAGAAAAATCAAACAAGTGACGACATGCTGCTTGTTTATCGGAAAAAGCCAAGCACATCTTTGTAGGGTAAATTTTCAATTTTGAAGAATTGTATTTCACTAAAAGAAAATGTTAATAACTTTCGTAAAACAAATGTTTTTCTGAAAGACCTACACACCTCTCCATTAAGCAAAAGGCACTCAGCAAAGAATTAAATATCCAAAATAAAACAAATTGTACTATATATAGCCTATTAATTTCAAATAGTGTAATTGTTTAAATTAAATTATAGTTATGTACAGAGTTTAGATAGTTTTTTGAAATAAAAAGATGTTATGATTAAAAGTATGTTACTTTCTCGGTGTAGTAAAATGAAAAATATCGTACGAAACTCGCACAAAAAAAACGTATTTAAAACTTGTAATGTAATTTACTAATACATACATAAAGCCAGTAATTTTGTACTAAATAATTATAAAAATTTTACTTTTGTTTTAATGACTGATACCAATAACGTTTAGTTTATTAAAACATTGACACTATGTTATATACAGACTAATAATTATAATTGGCAATGTGTGATGCAGCACTCATAATTATTATCGATTCTGATTTGGAAATAACCAATTATTAGGGTATGGAAAGAAGTGACTTATACGAATGAACAGCTTGGAAATCATTTCCATATTTAAAGCTGGCAATGAAATGTCATTGTATGCAGATAAACACTCAATGACATGTTAGCGCCTATTTATAACTTGTTAGTTTCCTTTTTAGGTCAAGATAAAAACCTTCCACAT
The DNA here is from genome assembly GCA_018207615.1 of Philaenus spumarius. NCBI lineage: Eukaryota > Metazoa > Arthropoda > Insecta > Hemiptera > Aphrophoridae > Philaenus > Philaenus spumarius. Next base: position 141,504 of record JAGFPH010000787.1, read on the forward strand.
TAAAATGTTTCATAATTGAAATTTGAATATGTAAAATTATTATTTATTCATTTCATATATATTTTTTAGGAACATTATAATTTTTTTTCTAACTTATAAAAATTCTGTAAATTTTGTTAAAAGTAAATTTGTTTGTTGGCTTTATAGAAGTTTATTATTCTACGTATGAAAAAAGTTAATTTGTTGGTTAATGTTATTTGATCGGGAGTAAAGTTTATTCTATAGAAACACTTCTTTTCCCCTTTGAGACTGAGGGTAACCGGTCAGGAAGAGGGTTGGGAGACCCACATAATAACTTTTACAGTTTATGTTATGACTACAAAGAACATACGTGTAGTTTATTAAATATAAATTCTCCGATAACTTTTTAGTTTGGGTTATGTGTTTCAGTTTATTTTTGTATTTACTGCTTAATGTGAAACAACAACTTTACATTTTGTTGTAAGCGCGTATTAAAGCCGTTACTTAGAAAACAAATATAAAAATGTTTCCCCAAAATGGTTTAGTATCTTATGTAAAGAAAAAAGATTTTACATAAATAACAAAGTGCTATTATTACTGATAAAATAGGGTTAGATTTTGGAGGCTGATTTAAGAAACAGACCATAATTTGTTTATTATGAAATCATATCGGTAAGTAACTATTGAGCTGGACTTGTGAGAAATTAACTAGATAAAACAGACCTGAACACAAAATCTCACAACAAATACGTTTGCAAACTTCAAATGCGTTTCAACGGCTGAAGATGGCGACAGTGTCGTTGAAACGTGTTTTAAGTTAGTAAACTTACGTATTTGTTGTGAGATTTTGTGTTCAGGTTTTATTTATGTAAATCATATCAGGCAAGGTATATTTTACTGCAATAGACTTCTTGTATTTTTTAATAGATCACCGCGCGAATGCTTGCATTTGGCCTTGCCTTGGCACGATAGGCGAGGGATGTGGGGGGAAATTGTTTAAGTGGAGACAAAACACACTTTCCCGCGCCACTTTCTATTGTGACTCATCCTTTCAAGGAACTGGTGGAGGTTCACCTCACCCTTGAAAGGGTTATAAAAGTAATTTTAAATTTAATTACATCATTTACGTTAGTCTTTCTAGAGATAATCGCATATTTTAAAGTAAGTAAATGTAGCCTTCTTAAACCCACTTTTTCTATTTAAATGCAATTCTTTGGTATTTTAAATAAGATCAATTACAAGCTTTATTAACACATCAAGGTAATAATATGTTAAGTGTCAGCATTCACGCTGGGATCTGTATCATAAAAGCACAAAATGTTTTGCAAATTTGGTCTTAACTAGGAGTGATATAAAAACTTTTAAAGAGTCTCAAATCTACAAAATTATGATTCTGCAACCTTTTTGTAGTCATAACCAGTCTTCTCTCCATAACCACACCACATTTTTGAAGATCAAGGACACAACAATCGCTGAATTTAATGTTTACTCAGTCATTAATACAAAAGTAATTTTTTTAAAGACAGCAATAAAAATATTAAATAAGTCAGGGTGCCTTCGTAAAGGTAAAAAGCATTCACAACTAATTAAGAAAAAACAGACATAACTAGAATACTTTAAAATCACTCAAACTTTCTTAAATCAATGTATTTTTAAGGAACAGCGTAGTTAGAACGCCGAATCGGAAACTTTGGTTTTTTAGCAAAACTTAAATTAAAACTAAACACAAACTCGACAAATAAAACTTAAATTGACTTTTACTAATCTAAACCTAAAATGATAAAGAACGTCAAACTGTAAACATTTAAACAATAAAACTGTTTTATTTTTAAAATCTGAACTCGTTTAAGGAACTATTTCTTTGGTAAACATAACATTAAAATAACAAAAGCAAATTAAATTTGTAAAGCTTTAAAGTCTTGAACTATGGCAAGAATTAAGTTAAATGGCAAGGCAATTTTTGCAAAGCTATTCTATTTTAAAAAACCGCCGATGCAAACGATGCAAAACAACAAAACAAACATTAAAAAACCCTGCGAAATATACATGTGTCATGACGTCAGTTCTTCTAATAAATCTTCGGTGGACCTTTGTTCTTTTTTAAAGCGTTCCATATAAACCGCAGGAATAGTCCATTCGAGGAGAATTTCCACATTCCGTCTGAGTCTATCGGACTCGTCGATATCGACCAGATCGCAGGGAGTTCTGCCGGAACTTTCGATCGATGCGCACAAAACGTCATCGATCAATCTTTTCCCGTAACCGAGCGCTTCTAATCTAGTAGGGGTGGATATTTTTTGCAACAATACGGCTAAGAGCATTCGCATTCTGTCGATAGGCATCATTTTAAAATCTTTTGGTTCTTGTTTTATCTTATCTATCAAAACGCCCTTACAACTTTTCTCTTTGTGCTCCGCTAATTCCATTTTTGTTTTAAAGAACGAATGACATCCGATACACAGATAAGGCTTGTCGGTTTTATGAATCGTAAGCATGTGCTTTTTAAGATGAGGCAATTGACTGAAAGCCCTATTACAGATCAAACATTTAACCGGCTTTTCGCCCGTATGGCGGCGAACGTGCATTTTTAACGCCGTCGAATGTGCGAATGCCAAATGACACACCTGGCAACGGTACGGTCTTATTCCGCTGTGAGTCCGTTCGTGAACTGTCAACTGTGACCGCTGAACAAATTTCATTTCACAATGGGCGCACGCAAAAGGTTTTTGTTCTAAATGTATCAGCATGTGTTGCGTCAAATGACCTTTGTACTTTTTATTACAGATCTTACACTCCAACGGTTTTTCATCCGCATGGAAAGCCAGGTGTTTCTGCAGGCCGTCTCGTCGGATAAAAGCCTTTCCGCAAAGGTTGCATATGTAATCCGCTTTTCCTTGATGTCGTTTGATATGATTATTTAAATTACTTCGACACACAAAAGAGGATTCGCACAAGGCACAGCTAAATGGTCGCTGTTTGCTATGGGTTCTTGAATGTTGTAGTAACTGACTACCCCTGGCAAAGGTCTTATCACAGCTGCTGCAACTGCAAACATAACCAAAGGTGATTAGCAAAACAGTTTCGACAAATTAATATCTTTCTAAATGTCGATTTAAAACGGCACATTCATTTATACAAATGCAATTATCATTTTGACCATTGATTTTTCATGATACCAATAAATCTAAATTATTGTTGGTCAAATACAATCAGATCCGAGTTGAGAAGTCATTTGAAAGCCAATGGCAAAAGTTCGCTAAAGAAAACTACACCTGAACACGATTTGAGCTAATTTTACAAAACACCTTTTAAAAGTAATTTACACCAAAAGTAAACAACGTAAGTTTCATGCTAATTTTATGAATTACACATTAAAAATGTAAACTTTGATGGTGAATAGCTGCAAAAAAGATTTTTTTTTAAACATACATTTGCTCTAAATTTGCGATTTATTGTTAAAAAAATTATTTGAACCACAACATTACAATGAAAGTCAGCGCACGGTAAAAAGACACCTGAATAATTTTATGAAATACCGGCATTAAACGAAAATTTAAATCGCATCGGTTAAATTCCAATTTTAAGGCTTTATGCCAAGAATCAAACAGTGACCAACTACACTGAAATTTGTTGGCTCTCAAAAGGTAACATGCTAGCCAGATTATATAATACAAAGTCAGAAGTTCTAAGAAAGAAGAACTCTATCAAAGAAAAATATATCTTGTCCTTGGCCTATTTGTCGAACTTTTTGAATCGATTAACATTTTGAATATAAAACTTTGAGGATATAAAAATATCTTAACTCATGATGCCATTAAAGGCTAATTAGAAAAAAATATCTTTGTGTCTTCACAGTCGAGATACTAACTTTGCAACCATTACACCTAAAGACCTCTTCGGATTCTATCAGATTTGCTAAGTCAACTAAAAGGCCTGTCATTTGGTCAACTTAAGCCCTGTTTCCATTGCTACAAATTCCGTCGTTTGTTTAAATGGAAACAGTCTGGAACAAATACTGGCACAAGTGCCGGGGAGAAAAATGTGCCAGACGACCGTGGGACGTAATATGTTTCGACACTGAGGGATATGTGCCGGGATTTGTGCCACGGAGAATGGAAACAGCCTGCAACTTGTCCCCCGGAGTTTCAACTATGGCTTTGCACACTTCGGGAATAAATCTTGAAATTGCAGATTTTGAGATTCTATCAAGGTAGATATTCTATCAAGGTAGATATTCTATCAAGGTAGATTAAAGAGCTGTTGCTATCACCCATAGCTAAGAAACGATGGGTTACTGCTAACATTTCTCCAAGAGAAATTGGTTCTCGACATTTCCTGATTTTCACAATTTGCGGCCCTATAAAGTTTAATAAAAATTCAAAATCACTTGCTGTCATTCTCACAAAATTCTCGAACCCACTTTGGAGCCTCAAGGTAGTCTCTCATCAACAAATTGTAGGCACCTTCTGACCGCCTTTTGGCTAAAAAAAACTTCTTATCCACCATCTTGATCGTTTTTTCCTTTTTTTCCTTATTTCATAGTACGCCCATGCCACTATCACAAAAAGTAAATGTGGTTTACTTTTCACGAAACGATAGGTTGAAGTTTTTTCTACAAATCGATATAAAAATATCTATACAAAAATCAATATTGAATTGTAATAGATATAATCGATTGCAAAATGTGCTTTTCATTGGTTGAAAACTGTCCAATTGCAAGGGTCTACAGAAAACTTTATATTTTCGAAACTATAAGAGTGACGTCCGATTGGAAGCCAGTTTTAGAAAGTTCAAATCTCGACGAATCCAAAGGTATCTGTATATTATTTTCAAAACAATTCTGTCGAGCAATATTCAGCCTTTTACAGAAAGAAATTAACGTATTTGTATAATTTCTTATTGCTTTCTCGCGCAGCATCTATCGATTTTTAGGCAAGTACAATTTTACAACGATGTTTACATTCGTAAATATACGTTTTAGAAAGAAATTGTAAATACAAAAATTAAAGTTTGAAACAATACATTCTGTCACTTCTAGGGTTTTAAAAATTATGATTGGCTTAGTGAGGGGAACAGAATGTCAAGACTCGTTACACAATAGTGCAAGGTCGTAGCCAGGGGCGGGGGTTAGGGGGTCAAACTTCCCCTCGCCAAAATCCCAAAATTTAGTAGTAAAAATTAATACTAGATTTTAAAAGTGCAAATTAAATTATAAAATATACAACACAACAGAGGATCCAACCACATACTGCATTTTACATCATTGTGCATTGCATGCACACTGATATTTAGATTTACTTGATTAAACTACAACGTACAATACACATGGAGACAGTAGGTTACAGCCTTACTCTCTTGTGAGCTTGATCTGATCTATTAAATAAGAAAACTATGAAGGTTCAACAAAAATATTTTACTCTAACAAAACACGCAATGCATTGTGAATTGAAAATTCTCCCAATACGGGGTTGGCGTGCGAAGCACGCAATGCATTGTGGGTTCAAAATTCTCCCATTAGGGGGTTGACGTGCAAAGCACGTAATGCATTGTGTATTGAAAATTCTCCCAATACGGGTGGTTGGCGTGCGAATCACACAATGCAATGTGTATTGAAAATACTCCCAATATGGGGTTGGCGTGACTCGCTTCTCATAGTGTTCAGTGTCAAGCTCACACGTGCGTCCTTAGCAGTGAACGTGTTAAAAAGGTTTAGATTCAAAACCCCAGACCTCACCCCCACCCCTGGCTATGGCCTTGCAATAGAGTAAAGACAACATTTATCCTTACCTGTACGGTTTTTCTCCTGTATGAGTGCGCAGATGGAGTTTCAGCCTATCCTTAACGGGAAATCCTCTTCCGCAGTAATGACACGTAAAAGTCTCTTCGCGTTTATGCACGCTGAGCGTATGCGTACGCAATCCTCCGCTCTGGCTGAACTTTGCTCCGCACTGGGTGCACTCGTACGGCCGTTCTCCGGTATGCGTCCTTGCGTGTTTCTTCAAATGATACGGCACTGGGAACGACTTGCCACAGAATTCACAGAAATGTTTATTCACTTTTTTTTTAAGACCCACACCATCTCTACCAGTTTTTAAAACCTTCATTCTAGTAATGTGTTAACCCTTAACCAATATTATGAACCAAGTTATTACTTATTACACATGCACAAGCTAATTTACAGTTTCTACTGAACTTTGTATACACATTGTTTTGTTATCTTTGGTTAGGTTTTCATTTTAATAAATATAGTACATTTATATAAATAGAATTTGGCAAGATATCAGTTAAGTTGAACTGTTTAACAAACTGTATAATCCAACTCAAAATTGTTAAATTTCTAAAATTGACAATATTGTTTTTTTTTAATAAATATACAGTCTACTATCAGTTCAATCTGTACATTTAAAGTCTACGACTTTTATCATAAAAATCAGTTCTTAATTGTTGTACTTTGGTAATATAAATAAAGCAATGGCACCATTATGACTAGAAAAATTAACCACCATCATTTACATAAATTAGAAGACAGTACAGTAAATAGAGTTATTGGTGGCGGAAACCTAACCTAACCATACACCACGTATCTTTGAGCCCATAGCCACATTAAATCAATAACAGTTGACGTGCGAAGAATATTTAATGTTGAACGGAACACTTATCTGGTTTAAAGATGATTGTATCGGCGGTGAAATTCGTTCCCAAGAGAATAAAAGCATTTTGGTGGAAGGCTATTTGACTAGAGTATGGCACCTTTTCTGTAACAATACAAAATTAAGGAAGTTACAAAATACACGGACAAGTGATATCTTATCAGAGATATTTTTCAGTAATAAGCAAACTCTTAAATATATTTTTTTATAATATTAATTTAATTTATTAAAGTTGAACTTGGTTGTAACAGTCTCGGCTAATGCGTCAACTCGGACATTGCATCTTTTTTTTTAGGTCCGGTCTAATCGTTAACTTTTACGTTATTATAAACACCTGTTTTAGCGTCAATAAATATTTTAACCACTCGGTTGTAATGGCATAAATCTACAAAATATCAATGTCAAACTTTGAATTTTCAGTTTTCTAAGAACTCGAAAAAAGTTAGAATTCCCCCTTTCCTTTGACTCCAGGCTGCCTGTTTTTCTCCCACCTCAGAACCAAATGCGAAATAAACAAATTACGTATTTTTTTCACACATGAAACCTCCGGCGGATCCCATCAAAGTCGGTAGAGTTGTGATTTCACTACAAGCAACACTGCTAACTCTCCAACCCCTCTCTAAGGAACAAGTCACACGCTATGCAGTGTCAGTTGTGTGGTGAGTGTAGCTATACCCATGACCTTGCCGGGAAAGTGTTCGGACATTACAATGTGCGGCGAGACTGGATCGTACGGCCTGGCGAGACATTTACATAGTGTTGATCAGACAGTTGCCCCCCCCCCAAAACAATAATGTTGATACTTTAGAATTGTTCCGTGTTTTTTAATACAGTCTGTTAATACACACTACATGTATTTACTGTTTATGAATTATGAAAAGTATAGCGTTTTTTCTTTTCAGTTGAATCATGAATAATGTTGCCAATAATAATACTGTATAGGCCCTAGGTAGTTGTTTGTCCTTTCACTCAAGATAGCAAAAATATGGTTTCCTGTTGGTACATCTTTATAATGTCACTCAGACGTAGCATCAACATTCGTTCGGCCCCTTCGTTGACGCTATAACCAAGTTCAACTGTATTTACTATTGTTAAATAAATTTGTAAAATAATTTGCACTGGTTTGACTAAAATTATATCTTACGGATGGCTATCTAGGCTATAAACAATCTAATAAATAAAATAAGAAATTTTTTTATGATGAGCGCAATTTGCATTTATTCACAATTAAAATATAATTTGTCTGATACATTTACATCAGACAAGTACTCATTGAGAGGTTATCGAGTTCATTTTTTTTTTTTTTTTTAAATAAAGTTTATTTGCCTTTGGCATAGCTCTGAAATCTTTATGCACAAAATAAAATTATAAATTTAAATCTGAAGAAGTCTCGGGGTAGGCACTCGGCTTGCCATGATGAGCATACTTTTAATTAAAAACGAATTTTGAAGTTATTATGGATTACTGAAGTTAAGATGGATAAAATGTTGGTGTCGGTTTTTGAAAAGGCTATACATAAAAGTTCATAATTTGCATTGTCTATTGTTTAATTTTATCATTCAATTGTTATAAAATTGTTTAGGCCTATAGCCTACCTACAGTGTAGCCTACACCAATCTCCGCAATTCACTCCACTGAATTTCCGATTCGTAGTAGTTCAAAATTCACATTAATATTGAAACACTTGATGGTCTTTACTGATCGATGTCCTGACACTAACTCTTTGAAAAGACACGGTCTTCTCCAAATTCAAAGATGGCTTGGTATTGGGATTCGCATCCGTCGTGTACGCTCCAGTCGAAATAGTACGGTGTTTATTTTAATTTCCATTTTGTTCGTAATTTTTATAAATGTTAATTTTGTATTGCAAGCACCATCTGATTTCGTAGACGTCAAAATAGTATTTAAATAAAAAGGAATTAGTTTAATATCTCGAGACAACAATTTATCTCTAAAGTTTACATTTGGATATGGCGGTGTAGGCCTATCACCTTAGACTAGGAACTTAATATTTATGACCTCAATATTACATCATTGTTCTCTGAATATTTAATTATGAGAAACGAGTTTTTACGTTTGAATGATAGTTCGTAAACATCCAGTTCTGTTCTTATGCTAAATAATGAGTTTTGTCTACCTTTGCGTAGGCAAGATTTCTATTTGGAATTTCGAATTGATCTACTATTGAAGTGTTCTGATAATACTTGCAAAACAAAAAAGTTGAATGTGTGGTTGTGTTGAGAAGTGATTGTTTTTCTGTAAATTTTTATATAATCTGGAGGTTTCATTTAGCCAGGTTATGAAAGTTTTACCTACTTGTGAAAAAGCAGTTTGTTGTTATTTACATAGAATCTAATTATACATATTTTTGGTAATTGACGGATTTAATAAATAGGTGGATTACTATTGGACATATTTAGATTAGTTTCTCTGTTTCCTGAATATTTACCATTTCTATGGTTCAATAGTCTAGGCTATATCAGATTACTTGTTCGTTCAGGTTAGGTTGACATGCATTGACTTAGTAGTGAATAAATAGGTCAAGTATTTCGCTTGTGATTTGTAGGTTATTTGAATTTAGTATTTAAATGGAATTTGGACTGCTATAATTGCTATATAAAATTTATGTTTTCTTATTTGCAAAAATATATTTGGGTTTTTTTTAATAACATTCTTAAAGTAGCAACTTTTCCAGTGAATCCTATACTGCAGCGGTAATCAACCTGGTCCCTAGAGTCCAGCTAGAGTGGTTGGACGTTCCAGCTTTCATGGTGGGCGGTAGGGGTTTTAAAAATATTTTCATTGCGTTATCATAAAATTCCCCGTGATAATTTAAATTTCAGAAATATACTATTGTAGCCTATCCCCCCGCTCATAATTTAGTTCATGTTACATAAGTGACCGTAAAAGCCTCTTCTAATCTTGATCATCTCCTTTCACACTACCCAACTGTAACAGACAAGCAGAGCTGGCAATCGGCTCCTCCAAACCCAACCCACGATACATGCAGACGGCAATGCACGGCGCAGGATCTTTTGTTTGCGGTCGCACTGGTCACAGTGCACAGTTGGATTTGTAAGAGTGGTTACATGCTTACAGCTTAAAAAAATGTAGTGAAATATTGTATGAGACCATGTCTCAAAAAAAGGAATACACTAGTGGCTATTTGCCAGAATATCTGAAGATAGGTTTTATAAAATCTGTTGTAAATCAACAACATCCGATGTGTTTATATTGAGTCATAAAACATCCAATGAGGCAATGAGGTAATTGTATACTATTTCCCCCACTTTCTAACTGATGTCATACAAAGAAATATGAACTATTTTCATTTGATTGTTTTTAGGCCGGCTATTTTAGACCCACTGAAGCGATTAAATATATATAGTAGCCTACTATACGTAAGTTGTTTAGTATTGTAACAAAAATGCAAGCATTAAAAAAATAGCCTGAAATTCTAACTCATAGTCTTTAGTCACAGCACTCAGCACTAGTTGATGTGCTACAAGCCATTGCCGACAACTCACTAACGAAACACCAAACTCTCGTCGGACCGAATACTGATAAGACACTCAGGGATAAGATAATGTGGCTATCTTACTATAATCGCATCAGCGGGTTTAAAATAGCCTGTCTGAACAACAAACGAAAATAGCTCATATCTCTTTGTATGACATCAGTAATAAAGTGGGGGGGGAAATAGTATACAATTACATTACCGGCAATGAAGCTAAGTCGATTGTGAGAACATCTTTTTACAAAGCATCCAAATGATAAATTTTATAAAGTAAAGTTACTTCCCTACTTTAGCCATTACTGTGGAACCAGTAGGTGGTTAGGAAATTTTACTTTTAACAGATATACAAAACTGGGCGGTAGGTATAAAAAGATTTACTACCGCTGGTATACAACATCTACACAAAGCATAATGAGATAATATCCTTTAAATTACACATCGCGGTTGATCAGATAAAACATCACTAAACAAATCTAAAAATTCAATGATACAAATTTTAGGACAAATAGATAGGCCTTAAATGAAATTTGTTATATATGCAGGCTATTTTATGAAGTGATGTTAAGCTTTAGGAGTAGTGGAGTCCGCCATCAATAGTGTTTATTTATGTGACTCGTATGCGCAGTGCGATGTCATTGAAAAGACACGAGTGTCTAATATTTCCTTAGTTAAATAACTTAAAATTGAGTTTAAAGTGTTTTATTTTCTGCGTAGAGTCGTAAAATTCTGCAATATGGTGTAAGGTCGCAATGTAAACTTTCACCGATGCCATTTATACTTACCGGTACATTAAATATTTTGCATTTTCCTTTAGTTTGTGTACTTATATGTTGGCAACCCAGTAGAACAAGTCAGGGTATGTATAATTTTAGCCATTAAGAAACAGTTATGGTAGGCTAATTTGGCGCAAGTTTACTATTCGACCCTAGGCTAACCTATGGCAACAGAAATTCAAGAATAAAAAAAAACCTAAAAGGTTCTAACCTATAGTATTTAGTCACAGTATGTTTACCTGCATTCAACATTTAACAGTAGAATGTAAAAAAACGTCGTTGTTTGCAAAAATATTAGGCTAGGGTCGAATAGTAAACTTACGCCGGTACTTTTACCACCACCACAAATTAATATAACTTAATACCATTGTAGCCTAACTCATATTTAAAGAATTTGTTAGTTCTAACATAGAACGATTATATTACACAATGCGAAGCCTGTTACTGATTGATGTCATGAAATCAGTAATTAGATCATTAGAAGATATCAATTAAACCTAGCCTTTGCTTAACTTACACATCAAACGCCAATAACTCACCCATAACATGGGTTTTAATGACTAACTCAAAAGTATATTACTAACGCTTTATTTCCTTCAATTATAAGTTAACTTTTTAGAAATAAACGATAATATCAATAAACTTAGGCCTATCAGCCTATCAATAACTAATTTACCCTTAGAGTCTCTTAATGTAGACAACTAAATAGTGAGACCAAAATTAATTGGTTCATTTATTATTTAATTAAAACCGATAAACTTGATTAGTAAACACATATATAGCCTACTTACAGAAAATATTTTCTTCAACAAGGCACAAAATTAAAACTAATAATTGTTATAAATATTTAGTCGCCACCATTTTGGATTTATTAAAAATATCACTGCCTTAATAATTTTAATTTCCAGATTTAAAATGTTCCATCAAAAATAAAATTTTATATTAGAGTAGATATAGGTAACATAATATTATAATTAATTATTAAATAAATAATTAACATGCAGATTAATTAGATACACATCAGAAATAGGCTAACATTATTTTACTTTCTCACTATATAGCCCAGTCGGTATAGGTTACAACTACCAGTAATTTGCAATACGGCTGAATTTTTTTTTATAAGTACAATAAAGTATGTAGATTAACATAAAAAAAGTTTACCAGTCTATCGATTTCCCAAAGTCGAAAAAAAATCGATTATAATTTTTTTTTCGATTATCCTTAATATTTCGAGCTGAGATCGAGATGAAGATAGAGGAAAATAAAAAAATACCACCGTGTAGGGGAGGTATTTTTCAACAAAAAAGGTCATATGTATTTATTTCGTCCGAGCAATGGTTTGTCTGGAAAAAATTCGATAATGTAGGTATGTATTTTGCAGCAGGGGAAATCACTAAAAGGGAACATCTTATTCATATATGAAGCGTTGGCTCATTCTAAATTGGCCGAATTTTAATATATCGAATTGAAACTTAACATAGGAGTTAAAATATATATTTTAAACATTTATGCTGAGTCTCAGCTTGTTATCTTGAAAATGACCGAATAGTTTTCTCTCTAGCTAATAATAACAATAATATTTATTAGTTAATCGCCTACTTTAATAAAAGTATACAAAGCTAGAGAGAAAACTATTCGATTGATTTTAACCAAATTTGCACCAGACATGTCCAGTACGCCTGTATAGATGCACGAAAAAGGGTTTTGAACAATTTTGAAAAACAACCCCCTTTTTGGCCAAAAAACCCCCAACAAATCAGTTATTATTTTTTTATTAAATAACGGCTCTAACGATTTTGATAAAATTTGGCTTATTTGTAGCCTTTAATGTGCCCTACCATATACAGAAACCCGCATCTTTCTAAAAATTCTCGTTTAGCTAATAATAATAATAATAATAATAACTGTTTTGGGGGTTTTTTTGGCCATAAAGCGGGTTGTTTTAAAAAAAATTTCAAAACCATTTTTCGTGCATCTATGAAGACCTAATTGACGTGTTTGGTGCAAATTTTTTCGAAATCTATCGAATAGTTTTCTCTCTAGATAATAATAATAATATTTATTAGTTAATCTCCAACTTTAATAAAATACTCTCCTACCCCAACCTACAAGTCACAGTGAATCTGTTTAGTAATTTAAATGTATTTGTGAGAAAGTATGTGCCAGTTCCTGGTACCGTTTATTTTTTATTGCTAAACAACATACTTTATCTAGGCCTACCTATTCTGAGGGGAATTTTAAACTCGGTAAATGTATACAATTGCTGTATAAGGATAACTATCGGTAGATATATTTGTAAAAATGTGTTATTTTTACATAAATATTATTATATATTATATAAAAAAGAGAAAAATATTATTCTTTACTTGATTTTTATTTCATACTGACATATCAAATGGTTTAAAGGTTTCAATATTATAATAAAGTCAAATACCGTACTGTAAAATTTATGTATGATTTTATAAAACTGTAGGCCTATTTGTTAATAGTTTGTATTTATATAAATTATTATAATAGATCAAAATAAAGATACAAATATTATCGATTAATTGCTTCTTATTTCATATTAATATACCAAATGATTTAGAAGTTAGTTATTAATATTATAATGAAGAAATTGATAATGGAAAATAATATTACGATTATGTTATAAGAAGATGTCGAATGTTTCCGAAGTTAAGCGAATAAACGCCTACAATAGTTCTATAACTCATAATATATATATAAACGGTACCAGGAACTGGCACATACTTTCTCACAAACATATTTAAATTATTAAACAGATTCACTGTGACTTCATAATTGTAGGTGGGGTAATAGAGGTGATATCAGGGTGGGATAACTAACATAGGGAAACGTGTTCCATGTTACAGATGTAATTTCAGTTGTGCTTCTGTCCCACCAAAAGCGCTACCATCGCACAAATTGCGTATGACGTCATTAAGAATAAATCGTTTTGTTTATTATTTCAAAATTAACGGTTAGCAAACGATTGATATTGTAAGAAATGAGCAGAATTAAATTGTGCTACGTTAAAGGGTGCTTAAATGCGCAAACAAATAACAAAAGAAGCACTTTTTTCAATTTCCCATTGAAAAGTAAAGAAAATGGGTCACTGTAAGTATGATTTGTATACTAATAGCACAGGAATTAATTTGTATAGACCTAGCATTTTAATCTAGGCTGTGTTAAAAAGTACAGTATTTTTACATTTTAGACTATAATGCCACATTATTACAATAATGTAAGTTCCAATTATTAATTTTAATAATTACCTTCAAGTATTAATATCAACTTATTCTTGTTTTAATAACCATAACAGTGGATAATCTCTAAATAGCCTATGAGGTAGGCCTACCTATAATTTTAACATCAGGTTGGTACTTACATGTTTTAGATAAGGCCAATTAATAATTTATGGTTAAGCTTTCTGAGTGTTACCGTACATTATTGGGTGCAAGTTTACTATTCGACCCTAGGCTAACCTATTGCAACATAAATGCAAGAATACTATTTTTTTTTAAAACTGAAAGGTTCTAACCTATTAGTATTTAGTCACAGTATGTTTACCTGTATTCAATATTTAACAGTAGAATGTAAAACAACGTCGTTGTCTGCAAAAATATTAGGCTAGAGTCGAATAGTAAACTTACGCCCAATAATGTTATAGATGATGCGTTATACTTGATGCACATAAAACAAGTTGTAGAGTACACAAGATACACTAAATAAATAACATTGCTTTTTCATGTGACAATAGGAAAATATACATTTGTATGTGGAATATACACTAAAGGTTGTAATGATACCTACTGAAAGTTTGTAGGGTCAATCCATATGAAATAAACACATGAAGTAGGCTATTTGTTTTCAACCTGACCTCTTCAGAACTGCATTAAATTTTGTAGTACACTTATTCTAGTCCATAAAGTAAGGTTATTTCCAAATTTAAATTTTTTGTCAGGTATATTTTGAGACATAAAATTACAAAGTTTGGGAAAAAACGCTAATTTTGGTAAACGTCAATACCTTTAAATGGGATTTTCTCAGCTCTTAATTGAGATAGAATACCTTAATTTTAAGAAGATATTATAGCTCAAACATATTATAAAAGGCTCAAATTTACTATACGAATGTACACCATATTGCGGCAAAGGTGACAATGTATACACAAGAAAATGCTCTAGTACGTAATTGTTATGTTCAAATCTATTTCTAAAAGTCTTAAGTTATTAAAAGTTCTATGTCTTAAAATATGATTTAAAAACAAGTTTTACTTAATTTATATCCTAACAATAAAATAACGAAAAAGCGTTAGCCCAATTTATATTGTAGATAGGCTAATTAAATAGCCTAACATACCGCTAAATAAAAAATATACAACATGTATGAACTAAACGAAATTTGAACGGAATATCTCTATATACTATTTTATTTTATTTTATTTTAGATGTCAACAATGGATTTCGTTTACTCAGAACAACTCCATTAATCTGGAAGCGAAACGTCCATTTGGCTATATTTGCGACCAGCATTTCAAAAATGAAGATTTTTTGGACGAGACAAGGCAGAAGTTACACTGCGGAGCCATTCCTTCCTTATTGCCACCCTTGACTACAACATCTACTTCTGCAACATATAATCTTGTTACACAAGAGACAGATTCACTTTCTCTTTCTTCTTCCCCTACACTTGAAAATCATGGAAAAATTCCTATCTTATGTACCACGCCTGAAAACATATTTCTTCCATCTTCCTTAATTTCTTCTACACCAATTCCCCCATCCAAATGTTCAACCCGACTGTCTTTCAGCACACCATTAGATCAAAGTACTTTGCTAGATTCATATTCTTGTTCTTCTGGTATTGTTGAATTACAACCTGAAGCCAGTGATATTGATAAATCTACCCAACTGAATTTAGATTTATCAATAACACCTAATCGCTCTTCCTCTTTGACTTTGTCTTCAGTAAAAATGACTCGTTTTACGCAGTTAAATACGCCAAGAAGGCAATTTCTTTTTAAATATGGAAGAAACAAGGACAAAGAGTTAAAACGATTGCAAAGGAAATATAGGAATGTAAAAATGCAGTTGACTAAATTGTCTGACAAAGGTCATTCGGAAAAAGAGCTAAATAACTTCTGTCAAACAATTTCAAAAGTTTCAGCTGTATTTTTGTCTTCGTATATAAGAAATTCAAAAATTAAACCAAGAGGTAGAAGATGGACTAATGAAGAAAAGGCATTGGCATTATCCCTTTATAAGAAAAGTCCCAAATGCTACTCATTGCTGCGCAGTATTTGGGCCTTGCCTTCTAAAAGGACATTGTTAATGTTGCTAAACAAAATTCCTTTTTTGACTGGGATTAATGAGCAGGTACTATCTGCACTAACTGATGCGGTTGGTAAGTTGAATGGTCGTGATAAAGTTTGTGCTCTTCTTTTTGATGAGATGTCAATTAGAGAGAATTTTTATTACAATCGTTCAACTGATCGAATCGAAGGTTTTCAGGATCTTGGACACTTAGGTAGGAATAGCCTGGTTGCTAATCATGCCTTAGTTTTCATGGTTCGTGGGCTGATTAAGAAGTGGAAGCAACCTGTTGCTTACTACTTCACTAATGGTGGTACCTCTTCAAAAATCTTAGAGGAACTCATAGTTGTTGTCCTTGATGCTTGTCATAAAGCTGGACTATGTGTCATAGCCACTGTCTGTGATATGGGCTCAACAAACGTCAAGGCCATCAAATCTATGGGTTCTCGCAAAAGTAAACCGTATTTCATGCATAAAGGCAATCCTATCTTCACCATTTACGATCCTCCTCATCTGCTCAAATGTACAAGAAATATGTTGCTGAAGCACAATGTGAAATGTAGAGTTACTTCAGGTAAGGACAAAGTTATGGTCTTATATTTTATTGCAGTATTTGAAGTATTGTATGTGTATAAAATTATGTAATTATAAACAAATTTGTAAAAGCATCCCTTGTGCAATTACGTCACCACCTTCTCTTGGCCTATATTTCATACCATCAAGTTTTCTATATACGCATGGATTGTTTTTGAATTTCAAATAGGCTGTTTTTTTTAAATTTATAATATATTGTTGTGAATATTTTAATAATTATAATTCTGTGTTTATTTCATTTTAAAATTGCTAGAAATATAGTTTTATGTACAGTTTATTCGGTAATTTAGCCAGCATTTTACATTAGCCAGCAACAGAACCTTATACTACAACATTTTACTATTTAATTATGTATAATTGTGTTACATTTGACTTTAGGCTTGGCCTAATTCATGAATTCAATATATTCTCTGTTTGAAACAAAATTGTACAACTCACTATATTAAAGCATGGTTATACAATAATTTGTTATTTCTAAGTAAAAAGTCCCATGGTTACCAATAATTGCAATTTTATTTCATTTTAAAATTTATGACATACATGTACAAAAAAATCATTTTCCTAGAAGTCCACTTCCAGAACTAATATAAAAAATATTAATGTAGCACATATATATAAATAATTTTTACATTGTCTGTATTTTTCACTAATTACAGGTAGTCTGGACTTTGATGGAGTTGCCAGATGGGATGACATCCAAACTGCACACGATTTGGATAAATCTTCAGCAGAGTTCCGTATGCTACATAAGCTGAAAGATTCGCATTTGGAGCCTATAGGAGCCCAAAAAATGAAAGTCGGCAAAGCAGCTCAGGTTTTAAGTCACTCTGTAGCAGCTGCTATTATGGTTTATGTTCAATTTGGTAAGTTTGTTATAATTATTTAGGTTTTGGTATGTTAAACATGTGTAAGAGAAAGTATATATTATAATGAATTGATTAATTTTATTTATTGCGACAGAAATTTCTATTATTATTAGATTTATTTTGCAATAATTTTTGATTAATAATAACACAAAATAAAAATAAAATAAATTTTTTTACTTGTAATGTAGATAGAATTTTTAAGTTAAGAAAGTAATCAAACTATTTATAAAAGCAAGCCTATCTATATATAAAATTCAAATAAATATGGCCATATATAATTCAAACTAACATTAAGTATGACATATACAGGCAATAAACAATGTCCAGATTAAGATACAAACACTACGTTCAAGGTATTGAAACATTTTAAGCCATGAGAAATCATAAAAGGGGTTGATTTGTATGTATATATTGAAACATAAGAGTCTGGTTTTTTTTTTTTTTTTTTTTTGTAAAGAACAGTGAAATGTAAGTAATACTAATTATTTACCTTAAGTACGTCTGGTGACTCCTTGTCGTTTAGTTTAAGACGACATGTTTCGGAGCCGTAACTCCATCATCTGGTCATCCTTCTGGTGAGTTCGTCGAACATTAAAATTTTATAAACACACATTTACACACACACGTCACAGTTTGTCACACAAATAAATACAAGAAATAAGCTGTATCTCAACGTCCGGTCAGTATAATGCAGTGGAGTTTACTGATGAATAATGAATGCTGTAGAGGAGTTTTAAATATATAAAACATTAAAAAAAACCCAGATGACGTATTAAACGACAAACTTACGTTCAACTCCCACTATTTGTACGACACGGCTATCAACCATTTGTATAAAACATACAGAGATAAAGATCAGTAATCTGCACTGCACTATACTGACCGGACGTTGAGATGCGGCTTATTTCTTGTATTTATTTGTGTGACAAACTGTGACGTGTGTGTTAGTGTGTGTGTAAATGTGTGTGTTTATAAAATTTTAATGTTTTTAATGTTCGACGACCTCACCCGAAGGATGACCAGATGATGGAGTTACGGCTCCGAAACATGTCGTCTTAAACTGAACGACAAGGAGTCACAAGACGGACTTAAGGTAAATAATTAGTATTAATTATCTATGACTCGGACCAAAATTATGCAATGAAATGTAAGAGTCACAAAATTTGTTAAATAGTCTAGAAGATAACATTGCACTTTCTAACTATCAAATTTTGATCAATACAAACTAAAGGTTTATTTACAACTCAAAAAGGCGACTTGATTCCTCCTATTTATTCAAAGCCAAATTGTCACATCATTCTACTTTTTTATCCTTTTGTTGCTCTCTTAAATTAAGCTTCTAACACCATTTTACATTACGTAATACCTTGTTTGAAAAAAATTCTAATTATCTGGTATGTTTGTTACAGGTTCTCTACCGTCATCGGCTCTGGCAACTTCAACATTTATAAAAATGTGTGATGATCTTTTTGATTCATTTAATGGCAACTCTTACAATTTTGAAGGAGGTAAAAAGTTAAAAACTTTTCTCCGAGATGGGAGTGCCCACTTACAGTTTTGGACGAATGCATTAAAAATTGTGGATAGCTGGCAATTCCAATTTGAAAAGGTAAAGGATGGAATATCTAAACAAGTAATTTTGAGGCCACCTTCACAGAATGGCTGGCTCATTACTATGAGAGCAGTCATGCTGTTGTGGACATACTTGAAAGATACTCTGTCCTTGGACTATTTATGTATTCGAAATCTGAACCAAGATCCTTTGGAGAATTTATTTGGTTCAATTCGTAACAACTGTGGGTCCAACTACAATCCCACAGTTGGCCAATTTGTAGGTAGTCTTAAGACCTGCATTATCAATGGTCTTGCATTTAATCTTATTGTTAAGAATGGTAATTGTGAAAATGATAATGCAGATATTTTGAGCACTCTTCAAAGTTTTCTTGGTTCAGATTGTTCCGATATGGAAGTGGGTGCTAATCCAGAAAATCCACTTACAATGGATGATGAAAATCACGGCCCTGCTGCTTGTAGCGCAGCACCAGACATACCAAGTGACATGGCCTTGATGTCAACATCCTATGTAAGTGGGTATATTGTACGGAGGCTGCTTGCTAAATACAATTGTGATGATTGTGGAGCTGGTCTCTGCTGTAAGCCTTCTGATGATTTCTATCATGCAGGAATTTCATTCAAGGAGTACAACGAAGAATACAATAGGCTAACTTATCCATCTGAAAAGTTTGTCTATTGTGTTACTCTTTGTGCAAACTTGGTTGACAAAATTCTTAATGAACGTGGTCATCAGAATGATTTATCCAAAATCATCAATGATTGTTTTCGGCAAACAGTAACCTTTGAATGGTTCAAAGACTTCTGTGTAGTCCACTGGGAGGACGTTTACACCACCTTTATAGAATCTATTGTAAAACTATGTATTCCTTGGTGGTGTACACGCTCTAATAGACAGAGGATGTCTAAGGCTACGCAGAATAGAAAAAATAGAATTTTAAAACACTGCTAAATTAAATTATATATTTTTGGCCTAGTATTTAGATGTCTGTAGTATTGTATATATTTATATTTTATAAGCACTCCTGATTGTATATATATTGTTAATATTGTATATACTGTAAATATTGTATATTGTCTTTTTATCCAGAAATGTCTGGATAAAAGCGCTTGAACTATTTTGTAATTAAGACTCATGGATACATTCAAGTGAAAGTACTGAGTCGTAGAAGTTGTACAGAGTCTTGAGTGAAGAGCATCAATCTGATTTGGTGATTTTGAGAGAAAGATATTTTTAATGCGATCAATATTTGTTCAATCAAGTATATATTCATAGCTTTACATAATAGTTGATTTCGCTCTTGCTTTTTAAAAAATATTTCTTCAGTGATTAACTGTAGGAGTACAGTGTATTATTTCTCTCCTCTTCTTTTTTTGGTTAATATTTAAACAAATCTTTTATATTCTTAAAGCATAGCTTTACCAATTTGTTTATTTCAATTCTTTTTTGTTTTATAAAAAAATAATCATAGCTTGACGCTTTGTTTTTTGCTTTTGTAAAAAAGCTTTTTTGAGAGGATTGTATATATATTGTAAATATTGTATATATTGTAAATATTGTATATATTTTTTCTGATAAATAATATTCAAAGAATAATTAGTGACATATAAATTAAACATACAACTGAATCATTTTAGTAACGTAATACAAACCAACCCCTAATTATGTTTAATTTTTTTCAACATTTCGTTTCCATGTTTTGGGATGGTGCAAACTTTTCCTTGCATTTTCTGAAGATAGAGTTATTATTTGTTGCTTCATTGCAATGCATAAAGTAAGATCAAATTAAGTTTAAAAAGAAAATATTAAGATTCAAAACAATGTATTCACAATAAACCTCACATGTGTGTAGCAAAAAAACCGCCATGACACTTTCACAGGTCACATGACCTATTTTGAGCAATTCCATTGGTATATAATGGAGATGGCCACTTTTGAAACAAACCTCAGCTGTACTTGTCCGTTTTTAAACTAATTTTATATTAAATCGTTAAAAATAACACGTTTCTGAAACAAATAAATATCGCCAATGAAAAGAGCAAAAAAAAAATATTAGAAACAGGTGATACTTCAATTTTGTCCAGGAACACAGTTGTCCGTCTTTGATCCCATGCTACTCATTTAACAAAATATCAATTCATTTAAAATATACTAAAAAACAAATGGGATTTAATCGATAGATCGTAACCATTATGTCAACTGTTTTTAACAGTTTGTTGAAAAACATTTGAAGTATGTAATTACTTTTATTATAAACAATTATTCAAGCTTAAATGTCTAGATTGATAAAATTTGTCTATATTTTAACATTTGCATTTAGTTATACATGCAATAATTTTGAATGATAATGTATATGTGAACTTGAGGGTTTATACTTAAGAGTAAAAGTATGAAGATGATTGGTAATTGTAAACCTTTCAAGATAATTTTATGTGAATATTATTGATTATATATCTAGGTGATATAATGTTTTAATAAATTTGTCTTATCTAAAAAATGTTATTATTTGTTTATTATCCTTCTAGTGCTTTCTTTAATGGCAACAAAAATAATGCATTCTCTTTTATTTTTATAAAGAAAAATTATGATTAAAAATGTCTAAAACCATTATTAATTAAAACCATTGTGCATCCACTTAATTAATTTGAGTGTACATTTTAACAAATAAGATTTCTTTATCTACAAGTGGTCAAATATATTTCAATAATACTTTTACCAAAGTTATTTTCAAATAATAATATGTTAATTTATAAGTGTTATAAATTTAAATAAATATTACATTATTTTAATTTTTACAGCCTAATATTATGTGATTACTTTTGAAATTAAGTATTTTTCTTAGATTACTACTGTGTTTTAAATTATAGACAAAATGTATTATTAAATGACAATTTAGTTACTTTATTCTAGAGTCATTTAATAAACTTTTGTTTAACAAAATAAATTTCACAGTTAGTAGCCAAAGAATAATGCTTAAATATGCAAAAGTAATGATTTAATAGTAGGCCTATAAATTATATAATTATATACTACAATACCGGTTAAAATAGATACAACGTACTACGTTTAGTAAAACTTTCTTTGTTAGGTTGCTTCTATCCCACCAGAAGCGCTGAAGATAGTTTCAACTTATAACATTGAGTTGCCTATCTCCTTTTGGTATCATTATCTCTGGGTGATATTAAAGTAGGAGATTAACTAATAAATATTATTATTATTATTATTAGCTAGAGAGAAAACTATTTGATCGATTTCGAACAAATTTGCACAAAACACGTCTATTAGGCCTATATAGGTGCACGAAAAAAGGTTTTGAAAAATTTTGAAAAACAACCCTCTTTTTGGCCAAAAATCCCTAAAAATCTGTTATTATTATTAGCTAAATGAGAACTTTTAGAAAGATGCGTACCCTATATGGTAGGGTACATTAAAGGCTACAAATAAGCCACATTTTATCAAAATCGTTACAGCCGTTTTTTTATAAAAAAAATAATAACAAATTTTTTGGGGTTTTTGGCCAAAAATGGGGTTGTTTTTAAAAAATTTTCTAAACTGTTCTTCGTGCATCTATACAGGACTACTTGACATGTCTGGTGCAAATTTGTTTGAAATCGATCTAATAATTTTCGCTCTAGCTTTGTATACATACAGACAGACATTTTTTTGTATACATACAGTAAAAACCACTTTTTTTTATTCAGGGGTCCCAAAACGAATATTTCCACAAAAATCTGAACATCGATTTTTTTTTTGATCACTATACTTTCTCTATACCGGTACTATAGTACAGTGAGAAAGTAAAAAAATGTACTTCACCAGACATTATATATTATTGATTGAAGTTGTAAAAATATAACTCCAAAGTATAATCTACGCTAGGTTCTGTATTACAGATGATGGGTGAAAACAGCTGTTATATATATTGTTTTTCACGTATGTGCACTCGCTTTTATGAGTTGATTGATTTTGATTAAAATTTAATACCGGTACACAACCTTTGCGTACTATGCATGTGAGCCCCTTTGATACGATACTGTACTGTAGTATTGATATTGATAATAGTCCAGAAAATGCCATCTCGCATCTCGGAAGCTGGATTGGCATAATCAATTTCTATCATTAGTACTCATAAAACTATCGATTAATATGGGATATGGATTTGAATTTTTTGAATGAAATCATTTGTATTTTTTCACTGGCTCTCGCTTTATAACTTAGTACCTGGGCGACCGAGCATCGCTCAGAATTTTTTTTTGTAAAATTGTTTTTGAGGAAAATGTATGTAAATACGAATCACATACTGAATAAATATGAACATTTTTCGATCCTACGTACATATGAACTGTTTATTTAAATAAAAAAACATGTAAATATTTGCCTACTTAGTGACTTCAAAGGTGGTATGTAAAAAAAGTTCAGAGTTTACATAGGCGAAAAGAGCTACTTAGTACATTTTTGCAGACGTCTAGCGCATTCGATTCCGACATAAAAAAAACCCTATATGCAAATTTTCATCCAAATCGTTATAGACGTTAGCGCGATACCCGAAATAAATTTAAAAAAAATTTACAAGAATAATTGCTCGTTTAATAAGAAAAGGTAGAGTCCGAAATGAATTTACTTGTATCTTATTTCCGAATCATTTGGCGGGAATATTGTACTTGTCAGTCAGATGCGCGGGTAAATAGCGAAATAGCCATTTATTACCCCCACCACCAGCTCCCGACTGACCGGACATATTGTACTGTATGCCTTATTGCCTTTACCTTGTGCTATTTATTCTATTTCCTTTTACAACCAAAGAAGCCAGCAGTTAATATTTCTTATAATTCTATTTCTATACTGCCACATCGAACTTATATTTGAGCTTAGTCACTCATGTGAATTTGTGTTTTTTTTGGAAAGTGTGTAAAATAATCGTGCCAATGAATAGTGTTTTATTTAGGGTCTACTGAGTTTTATTATATTATCAGGCTAGGCTTAGTCTTATAGAGAAAACAGTTCGTTGTTTTATTAGCCTAAGTCAATTGAATAGCTTCTGTACAAATATTGTCTTGATTAATAATAAGTAAGTATATTAAAATGGCGCTTCAGCCTACTGTTACCCAATATTTTGCTAGTAAGAAAAGACCAGCAAGTGATGTTCTATTGAAGAAGAACAATTCATCAAAAGTTTTAGTGCTTGATTCTTTATTGGCACCTAGTACTCAAGTAAATAATGGACACAAAATTGATCAATCGGCACCAAAAATAATTTATGCCCCAATACAAAATAGTAGGCCTAGTTTATCCAAATCTGGACAGCCGAATCCATCAGTCAAAAAGTCTGTTAAAAAAGCTGGGAGTTCAAGTAAATCAGGTGTAGGTCTAAATGGAAAGAAGGCTGCTAAAACTTCTCATGGCACCAATCAAGGAGATATTAGAAAAACATTTCTCAATTTCAAGAATACTGTTACAAACACTGGAGGAGATTATACTGAACCGAATTCCGAAGAGCAGGTAAGGGTTTGTATAGGCTAAGTAATAATCTTGGTAAAAGTTTACAATACACCTCCCTGGTTATATGATAGGCAAAAGTATACATTAACCCGCTCTGCCTAATATTTCTGTTGTACAAAACAGCTAATTAGATTTAAAAACTTACATATATGTTAACAATATGGAATTATACGGTTCTAGTGAATGACGCGTTGATCGCAGGTTTTAATTGAATTAGGCCCTACACTAAATTTCTCTGATTGATTGCGGGAAATTAATTATAAACAATCTGAAACAAATACAACAATAAAAACGTAACAAAGGACCAAACGTCGCTTATGGGATTTAACATGGAGAAACTTTAGCCATTTTTATACGCGAAAGTGATATGGGCTAAAGGGTTGCCACATTTGTTGGGACTATAATTAATTAATGTAAGGAAGAAGTGCTAAAAATATAATATAGGCTAATTACAGTATAGGCCTATGTTTAGAAATTAAAAACCTTTTTTGTAAAACTAAGAATTATTACAAGTTTATATATAATGTTTAGGCTACATAGTCTTGATATGTGTAGTAATTCAATTAAACATTAAAATAACATTTTATAAACTTTCCAGCGCATAATTTGACTTCCATACCATAATTTGCCGTGGGTACACTAAAATTTAGTCTAACAGCTTTTAAATATATATCAATTTAGTAAGGCACCTTTAATCAACTTAATGTAATTTGAAAAAGACATTTTTGAAAATAGGCCTAGTTTGATGAGAATAAAATGTATGTTACAAATATAGAAACTGCCAGATTTTAAACTGGCAATATAAATTTGGTCTAATTTTTGGATTTGTATTGTCTTACTTTAGGGCACGGGATCCAAAGAAATGTTTCCATGTACGCCTACTAAAACTCAACAAAACGTTGCTTTCGTGAAGAAGAGTGTCTTATCACCAAAGAGGATTATGCCTACGAGTTCATCAGAAGAGCAAAATGAAGAAATTTCAGAAAAAGAATCAAATCATATATCCGAAAAAGAATTAGATAATGAATCTAAGGATGAGGAAGTTAATTTGAAAATCGCAGTGGAAAATAAATCTGATAAGGAAGTTGAAAATCTACAAATTGTTTCCAGAACAAATCTTTTAAGGAAAGTGAGTTGATTGTATATTTTTGAATGCTTGGAGTTGTCTAAACTTTATTAATTTAATGTTGTAGAAGGCTAAGTAGGTCTATAATTATTTTTTCTCAGTTTAAGCTATACAATTTCTATTGCTGGTTAAGCGTTAATGCATTGTACATTCTACCGAGATTTGGTTCACTTGTACTTTTGTTTTGAATTTTTCGTCTAACCTTTTTCTTTATAAATGTAGTATTTTAATACACTTCACTGATGCCGGGAAAGTAATATCTAACCATCTTCAACACTTACAATATTAAAAACTTTCAAATCAAATGTGCCTTATGGGAATTTACATTGTAAAGAGCCGACATGTTTTTCTCATCGTTCTCCCAGCGTTACCGTATTTGTCTTGTTCTTTTTTGTGTAGAAACAAACAGTTTAGCCAACTCAACTAGAAAGTTGTCTATACGTTTTTAAAGTACAAACATACTGTGACTAAATACTATAGGTTGGAAACTTTTAGGTTTTTTTTTTTTAATTTTAATTATATAATGTGTTAATAACGAAATATAATCATACTATTATCGGCGATATTAAGTAAAAAGCAAACATACTGTGACTAAATAGTATAGGTTAGAATCTTTTAGGTTTTTTTTTCTTTTAATTATATAATTGGAGTGATGATAACGATGTTTTACTAGTCCACAGGTCACCGATTTATACACACCCCATTCAGTACAATAACCTATTGTTCGATTTGGCAACGTTGATGAAATTCCATTTTAAATACGCAGTTATATTGTAGTTTCTATTGTTCTTAAAGGTAGGCCCTACGATGTTATTGTTTTCGTAATTTACGTTTTGTTACATTATTTTAAAATTTTCTTGCTTTGTGGACACTTTTGGAGTTAATATTGTTTAGTTATTTAATTCTTACGTGTTTGGTGTATGTGAAGTGATTTATTTTGTTATAATTACGTGAAATATTGCGGAAAAGTCGAAACTTAACCTATACAATTTCAACTTTTATTTATTTCATAATTCTTATAAATAATATTTCCCAGGAAAATTTTTGTATTTTTACAATAAGTTAGATGTGTTTTTTCGTATTATTTCAAATTCCCTTATAAATCGATTGACAATCTATATAGGCTATTAAAAGAATTTATGAAAACTTGTGGCAGTCAGTACGGCCATTCTATCCGGCCGATTTCCTTATTTTTTTTTTTTTAAATTGCAGGTAATCATTCACAGATATGTCATCAAACATTACCAATCATGTATCTTTCGCCTTACAAACGTTATAATCAAATGCAAATTTCTGCTGTGTATTCCTTATTGGGTTTTTTTTTTTGTTCTTTGTCCACTTTGCGTTTGTATACCATCCATCCGATTGCTTTTAAATTTTGCATAGTAATACAGGTTAACCCTGGGAAGGTTTTAGGCCATTTACCAAAGTCCTAGGACATTAGGGCTACGCCCCAGTGGCCCTCAAAGTTTCA
>JAGFPH010000787.1:189915-213651 GCA_018207615.1 Philaenus spumarius
AACTAGGGTTGAGGCTATTAAGAACTAGGTTTGAGGCTATTAAGAACGGAAATAAGAACAAAACAAAGGATAGGTATTAATGAGTAGAAGAAATTGTTAGAAATATAGCACAAAAAAAGTAAGTAACAAATATTTGAGCAATGTCTTTCATAGACTGTCTGGTTATTTTGAATTATAATTTAATACTGGTATTTCATAAAATTACTATAAATTGCGCAATAGGCTGTCATCTTTTTGCAGACTTTACCGTTGTTTTTTTTTTTGATACTTTGAACCTCCACATTGTCATGCGTAGCTACTCAGGGGTTTTTGTATTATTTTAAAAAAATCTCTGTTACCTTATTTAAAAGTATAACATTATTGTATATCATTTTAAAGGCAAAAGAATGAGCTTTAAGAAAATGTATATACTTCAAAGGTTTATTAAAGAAACAAAATGATAACAAATTATGAAAAATTATGAAAAAATGTAAAAAAAAAATTTTAAACAAAAATAGCTACATAGCTATTTAGTTTGTCACCCATCTTATGTTTCTATAAACTAACAAATAAAGTTTGAAAAATCAATCCTACGGCTAAAATAAACTGTAACTGTAAAATAAATATAAAAAATAAACAATAAAACAATAAAAACACAAGTCAAAATTCACAGATAACCTCACAATTTCTTCACTCCGTTTAGTGTGAGGAACACTATTATTATTTACACTTTATAATTACAAACACAAAATATAAACTGTGCATCAATAATAAACCACTGATAAATGGAAAAACTTAGAACACAATCGGAACTAATGACAACACATCAAGTTACTATGCAGGCAAACGTCGATTGCAGAATGCACACAGCTGATCAGACGCGCCTTTAGTACAACCATCTGATATTTATATAATATTTTGTTGGCCAGTGTTATAAAAATTTCAAAGGTCAAAGACATACGAACTAATAAATAAACACGACAAAAATGCCTGAACCCGAATATATGCCGACTGAGCTGAGCTGAAGAATTAAATAGAGAGGCCCAAGTATGGGCATCGGTAGATGGCCCCGCGAACCCGTCCCGACCAATACTCGGGCTCAGGATTCAAAGTGTTAAATTACATTTTAACACGTGTAATTCATAAGATAACTGCAATTGGTTTTTGCGTATTTTTAAAGTTTTAGATACTATTTGAACTTCTGTATTTTATAAAATTACTGCAAATCGTATTGCGATATTGTTTTTTCGTGGATGACGCACTTGTCAGGAATGAGGCATGATGGTGGAGAAGGGAGCGGCAACTCCTGTGCATTAATTACAAGTTATGTTAAGGGTCGGCTCTAGTAAAACAGAAAGCAACCTGCGACTCCAGCGTAGCAGCGGTAGGTTACTCGGACATTGCTCATCCTAAATCCATTTAGAACCCGCAATTGTTCAAATAGCGTTATTTTAAAAATACTAAAATCTTGGGGACAAAATTCTTCATCCGAATGGCTTGGTAATTTTTCGCTATAATTAATAGTTACAACTTAAAAAATATTTAAAATCACCCTATAGCGGCGGTAGGTTACACGGACATTGCTCAGCCTAAATCCATTTAAAACCCGCAATTGTTCAAATAGCGTTTTTAAAAAAATACCAAACTCTTGGGGACGAAATTCTTCATCCGAATGGCTTGGTAATTTTTCGCTATAATTAATAGTGACAACATAAAAAAATATTAAAAATTAATGTTTTAAATTGTTAAACAAAATGTTTTTCTTAGTTTTGAAAAAGCCATTTGCATGCATATTGGCCATAGCTTTAAAATGACATATCGTTCATAATTATCCGATAGTTCATAATTATCGACATGGCCGACACTAGAGCCTACCCTTAACTTCAACTCAAATAACAAGAACCTTGAATTATCGGGGTTTGAAATACCTACTCTTTTTTGGAAATTCAGATTATTTTTTGGTTGTAGATTAGGAAATAAATAGAACAGTTGTCTGATACAGAACATGTGATTTTGATTGATAAACTAGAATTTTAAAACTACAACTACAATGTGTTTGAAATTCCTTTATAATACCAGTTAAAAAATAAAAGTAACGAAAAACATTAAATTAATTACTTAAGTCTTGTACTATATTTTACTTTTTTTTAATGTTTTTCCTTCTTTTCTCTTTCTTTATTAAATTCATATTTTCCATAATTTCCTTAAAAATTTATCCAGATAATTTAAATTTTAGTTTTACATTATTTTGGTTTTAAGTTATTTCAACTTATTTTCTACTAATTTATTCACTGTTATTGTTTTTTGATGACTAAAGGAACTTGTTTAATGGTAACTATAACCATGAGATAGAAGGACGCATCGATATACGTTAGGTTAGGTCACTAGTTTAGATAATGTCGCAAGTTGATTTTTAACAGGGGTAAACTGACTTATCACTTTAGCTATTTAATTGTGGGTTTATTTATTATTAAATTATTTTTATATTTTTTTAAAATTCATTTTTACTTATATAAAAACAAAATTCATTTGAAGAAAATCCTTGATATTCGAGGAAGAATTTTAAATAAACATGTCGAGTTTTTGAGATTTTGCAGGTTTTTTAAAGTCTTGGAAACACCTTGCCTTCATTGTTGTTATAATGTATATGTATTTATATTTGTTATTGATATGACTGAAGAGTGTGCAAAGGGTTTAAACTAAACCTTATTAAAAATATACTTCCACAATACATTCTACTGTTTTATTATTTTACCAATGTACGCTGCTTCACCGTTGGTATAAGTAAGGAAATTTTCCTGGGAATCATTAACTTATGTACATATTGTATGTTAAATCAAATACAGACAATTGAATTGAACTTCCTTCTAATGTTGTTTGTTAAGTGACACAGTAATACTTTAAAATTCTTTTGAAAATATTTGTATTATTTCTTCCGATACAGTAAGACCTCGATAATCCGGCAGACCCGATAGTTCGGCATCCATCATCTTGAAAATTGGCACTTATTATAAATTACAGTTTTTGTAATTATTGAGTGATTACCCGGTCTACACTGTCTGTTGGCTCCGCATCCGTCAAAAACAGTGTGTAAAAATCTACTGCTTGTTCAAAACAAGCACAATCAACATTTCTCCTACAAATCGAACCGATTCAAAACAATGTGCTCTCATCGTCCATTAAAAACGTTCCCGGTTAAAGGGACCATTTAACACTTTCGTTGAATTATTTTGTTGTACGTATTCCACTTAATGAAGATTATTTGAACTAATTGAAGTCTTTGGAAAAAGGTACATTGAATTTCTTGTAAATAGTTGTTCGATTTAAAACCGCTTAGTACGGTTTAGAAGTGAAAGGGGTGCGAAGAATTTGTGACAGGCTGGAGTAAAAATAGCAAACCCCCACCACGTACTGACTAACTGAAGCCAACAACAAAGGGGAATGGAGCCGTCCCTACCTGAGGCCCATCAGTTAGCGGCAATCTCTCTACGCAGTTATTGTTAGTCGCCATACCGAATATTGATTACTTATTATAAGATTTGTGACTTACCGTCTTCAATATTCCTATTCGTCGCTAAACGACGGCCGTTTCGGCTATTCATAATAATAATTTACATTTTTTAAGAAACATAATTTTTAGTATTGTAGTTTTTTTTATGTATTGTAATGTTTTTGTTTGTGTATTGTAACAACCCAATAATAATATATATGTACAAATAGTACATGTGAGTTTATTTATAGTTTATTCCCTGTTTGAACCATTTTAAAGGAAGACCTCGATAATCCGGCCTCACCGGATCCCCAAGCGTGCCGGATTATCGAGGTCTTACTGTACTTTAAATTTGACTGTGGCTTAACTTTGTAGAACAATAGTTTTTAAAAGTTCAGTTTCTAAAGTAAACATATTTCTTAATTCCAAGTTCAGAACGACATCCCAGGAAACTTGAAAGACAACACTTTTGATTGTAAGCTTATGGTGTATGAGTGTGTGTGTGTGTGTGGAGATAATGGTTGTATCAAATAAAGGTAAAAAGATTTTCAAAAATTTTAATAAATTTCACAATAACTTGGTTGAATAAATGTTTCAAAAGAGTGACAATACTTTACATGACTTTAAACTTGACCTGTACTGTATTTTCATGTTAACTAATTCCATCAAAATTATTTTAACCATTTAAACGGTTTTACTATGAAAGCTTCCTGACCCAGAAAACATTTATCGTCCCACAATCCTGGTACATGTTTTAAAAAAACTCACATGTCCTAATACACGTTAGTTGTGATTGATTCTATATGAATATGATAGTGGCAAAGACAAGATCTGCATGTGAAAAGTGTGTAGGTGAGCATGTACATGACGTCACACCAACCCCTGATCAACCCTTCAGCGTAGTATTGAAATTAATTTTTCATGTAATTCATTTGTAAGATATTGGCTAATTAGTTGGGTGGGCGAGGGTTCTCTTAGGTGTAGAAAATGGAATAGCATTGCACTTAAAACTTTAGGCTTCCTGGGATAAAACAGATGTGGGCCTTTTTGTTGTTCATGAAAACACAAGTGGTTGTCTTAAATGTCTGTGGTTTTTGTTATATTTTATAATAAATCCAACAAACAGTATATTGTGAGTAAATGCATTCTAAAATACTAAATAAAAGAAAAAATAAACTCTAATTTCTCTATATAAAAATGAACGTTTCTTTGTCCTATGTAGACTGAAAAGCTATTAACCGATTTCACGAAAAATTTTACGATTTATCAATATCATTGCCCAGGAGTGTTTAGACGTTACAATTACTACAGTCTAATAGGAAGAAATTGGGTTTTGATACCTCTATACAATAAAAATAAATTGCACTAACTTCCTACAAACTATAAACCTAAAATTATTCTTAATTGATATGAAAAACCATTTGCAATTCAATTACCGTACTTTAGTCAAAGGGATGAATTAAAATTAAGTAATCATTTATGCACTGACTTTTTCTTTATGATCAAAAATAGCTCGATAAATTTCACAATTTACACATATTAGTAGCAGGATTGTTTAGAGAATATGGTCAGTACAAACAAATATATTAAAACAGGGTAGCTACCCCTATACAATACATATAAATTGCACTAACTTTCTACAAGCTGAAAAGCTAAATTTGTGTAATATTATTCTTAAGTGGCATAAGAACCTTTTACATTTCGTTTAATTACGGTACCATTGATGAAACGAGAAAACTACCCTAAAAATTAAATCAAGCAAAAGCGAAGCATTGCCAGGTCCACTAGTAGCTAATAAAATAAAAGTACTTTGAATGTTTTTACTTTCTCCACCCTATACGTAGTATATGGAGAAAGTATTGTTTTTGTAAAAATGTTCGAATTTGAATTTTCAGTTGAATTATCTGTTTTGGTGCTCCCAGAACCCCAAAAAATTGTTTAGTGCAATTATCTGTGTTGGTGCTCCCTGAACCCAAAAATATTTTTAGTGGAATTTTTTGTTTTGGTGCTCCCTGAACCGAAAAAAGTGTTTTTAGAGTGGTGTCTGTTAGTCAGTCAGTATGTATACACGACCGGAGAGGACACTATTGGTCCGATTTTCATGAAATTTGGTATGTAGGTACTAAACCCTAATATCTCCAGGCGTTTTTTTCATTTTTTGGAATTTTTAATTTTTAAGGGTAATTTACCCCTAAAAACCCATAAAAAACGACAAAAATGCAAATTTCTCAAAAACGGCTTTAACGATTTTGATCAAATTTTCAGTATTTATAGTGCTTAACCCTTAGTGTGTATGCTACATTTTCCATGGTCAGGGTGTATGCAGTGTCTGACAGACACCGTCCTCCTATAACCCACAATTTGACATATATTTCTGCTCTGTAATCGTAAAAGGGAGCAAAATAGAAGTATAAACGACTATTCAGAATATGTTTAATAAACTAAAATTATTCATATTTGAACAATATGTAAGTCAAAGTAAAAATTGGCTATTTATATGACCACCTATCACATTTTTTTCTCTTACTACTAAATATTGTACTTATTATTCTAATACTGAAAAACTAGAAATATTTGAAAATGAAAACGTTTTACAAATAACGATCCATTTTACGCATAAAACGTTTATATTAGAAAATAGAAAAACAAGTAGGTGTCAAGCAGATGGTAATTGTTCTGCCTAGTAAGAAAAATGAAAAAAACGAAATTGACTTAGAATAAAAAATTTCAGCGAAAAACACTAAAAAGTTTTACAGGAAAATCATTTTTTGAAAATAAAAACAATAAATTTGACTGATTTCGAAATAACACAAACAAAATTTACTTAGAATAAAAAATTGCAACAAAATACACTTAAAAAATTTTACAGGAAAATCCTTCTCCGAAAATAAAAATGATTATTTGACTGATTTTAAAATGACCCCAGTTTCTGTGTTTTGGAGGAACGTAACTGAGGAGCGTCAAATCAGGTGTGAAGCCGTATAAGAAGGATCCAGGTTCTCGTTTTCGGTCTGGGAGAAATTCTTTTGGTATGTCTCTTTTGCATTTTCTCAGGGTGCCCACAAGGGTAAGCCCCTTCTCCTTCAAGATTTCAGCCAATTCAATGGAAGTGAACCAATTATCCATCGTGATGTTACGGTTACTCCCAATTAGAGGTTGTACCAGCCGGAGGACAGCTTGCGTTGGCTTCTGAAACGTTTTTTCGTGCTGAGGTAAGCCATCTCCATCGGTTCCTTTTCCAGCATATATGTAGCCATTATAAAAATATCTGGTTCTGGCATCACACAACGTAACAAGTTTTATCCCATACTTGTCTGGTTTGTTAGGCATATATACTATAAATCCACAGTTACCTCTGTACCCGATTAATTGTTCGTCAATAACTGCATACTCTCCGATACAATAGAGACTTCTGCAGTTTGCTGAAAACAACTCAAAGAAATCAGCAATCGGAGCAGTTTTTAAAATTTTTTTTCGCTGCTCAGTTGTAGCTGGGTCATCAAATCGAACAAATGCGAGCAGTGTTTCGAATCGTCTGGAGGACATTATGGCTCGATAATGTTTTGGGCCGCTGCGGCGGGATCAAGTTATTTAACTTGGTTGTCGAGAGGTTGAGGAGGTGAGCGTCACAAGGGACGTGACACTCATTCCCTTGCCCTCAGGGGTGTATCTGCACTCAAGACCGTTGGAGTTGGCTCACTCGACTGAAGAGTTGGGCCTATGCAATGAAGAGTTGCATCCTGCACGAGGTGACCCTGCGCTGGACTAAGGTCTAGGCTGAATTCAACGGATCTAAGGGAGTAAACCCTGAAATAAAATCCCCAATCCGAAGGTTTTTCACCCGTGCTGATAGGATGAATGGTACCAGGGTAATGGTGCATTAAACGGGATACCTGAGATACCAGGCGACCTCTCAGGGAAACTTAGCCTTACCGTGCATGCGGGCTCTGTGCGGCGGACCTCTTTACTACCCTGCTCTACTCGTGGGAATCATATGGACCCAAAACAAAAAACAAAAAAACAAAACACGGCAGAGAACCAGCCAACAACTGGAAACTCAGCCGGTCACTCAGGACAGGTAGCGGCCTCAGAGCATGCTCACCTTGTCCAAAACACAGAAGCACCCGAATCTGCTTCTTTTGTCGACAGACGAGAACCAGCAATCGAGCAGGGTTCTAGATCTGTCGACATGGAAGTAGATCCTAGTAAGGGGGATGTTGAGTCGGGCTCTGAGCTGGACGAAGACCTCCTCCTGAAAAATCCTGACACCCCAGGTTTCTCAGGTGAGCTGACGGACGCTACCAAGCAGTTGGTCTCGCTCAGGGTGGAACAGAGGCGTCCTAGGATGTCCAAATCAGATAGGAGGCGTGCTCTCAAGGCCAAATACGGCAGGGAGTATGACCCCAAAAAATTTGATAAGCGTAAGAACAAAGGTGCTGCCTTGACAGCTGCCAATGTTCCCGCACTCATGGAAGGGGGTCAGAAGCGCGGCAGAACCGATGCTCCAACTCCCCCATCCACTGAAACACAGAGGAAGCGACCTAGACAATCTGGTGAGCACGGTGCATCGACATCGGCGCAACCTGGATCATCGTTTAAGGAAGCTCTCTCCTCCATCAAAATGGCAGTTGTGCCCAAATGTTTTCCCGAAGAGAAATTCTCTGAGGAACAGGGCACAACATTAGAAAATGCCATTATGGATAAGTTCGAGTGTCTGGAGGACGGCTCATACCCAGTCTTCTCAGACTCGTACATGGAGAAAGGAGCACTCATTATCTCGTGCTCCAATTCTCATACCAAACTCTGGTTGACGAAAGTCATTTCCAGTATTAGACCTCTGGGCGAGGATGTTGAGCTTATCGTTGGTGACCGAAAGGATATCCTGCGGGCTACCAAGGTGTTCCTCAGAGCACCTGTCAAGCTGGCAGGGACTCCAGAAAGGATCCGGGATATGCTTGACAAGCAAAACCCGAGCTTCAGGGTCAAAGACTGGAAGACCTTGGCGACAAAGGAGGACCCCAAAGGCCGTACCTTTGTCTTCCTGGTTGACGACTCGTCTCTTGCAGCCATCAAGGCAGCAGGATGCAAGGCGCATGTAGGACTGTGGCAAGTCTCTCTTGTCTTGTTGTCAGGAAGAGACAATGCTGAAAGTCCTGCAGGTAAACCTCCACCACAGTAAGGCGGCTTCGGCCTCCTTCTGCCAAACATTCCGGCAAAAACACATCGACCTGGCGCTGATCCAGGAGCCTTGGCTCCATCGAGGTCGGATCGCAGGACTGGGAGATGCCGAAGGTAAGCTTATTTTTTGTAACTCGATTAATAACAACCGAACCTGCATTCTTGCAAGGTCGGGAGTACAATGCTTGCCTTTAATCGATTTTTGTTCCAGAGACACCACTACAGTGATAATCCACTGGCAGAATGGGAAGGACAAACAGGGCCTAATTTTGAGCTCCGCTTACCTGCCATATGATGCCAGTACACCTCCTCCATCTAGAGACCTGGAACTCCTGGTGGAGGCTTCAACTCTCAGAAGGCAGCAGCTTCTGGTGGGGTGCGACGCCAACGCGCATCACCATCTAGGATGGGGCAGCACTGACACCAACACAAGGGGTGAGTCATTACTAGATTTTCTCTTGTCTAATAACTTACAAATTGTTAATGTAGGCGATACACCGACCTTCTCCAATAAAATCAGGAGTGAGGTCATAGACATTACCTTTTGTACAGAAAATACAGCAAATCTGATTAGGGACTGGCACGTATCAACAGAAGCCTCCCTGTCAGATCACAAGTACATAATGTTTCAACTAGAAACACACAACACAAAAGCACTATTCAGGGATCCGAGGGCTACCGACTGGGGGTCTTATTCGGATCAGCTGTCGGCGGTACTCGGCTCCATGACGGGGGCGATTGCAACCTTTCCAGACGTGGACCGAGTGGCCTCCTCACTTCAGGAGGCCATAATGGACTGCTATCTGGATAACTGCCCTCTGCGATCTAAAACTGGTAGATCTAATACCAGATGGTGGTCTCCGGACCTTGGTCGCAGAAGGAAACAATTAAGAAGGCTGTTTAATGCCTCCAAGCGGAGCGGTGATTGGAGGGAGTACCATCTAGCTCTCACATCATACAGCAAAGCTATCAGGCAAGCCAAACTTGATTCCTGGAAGGCATTCACCAACAAAGTGAATAGCCAAAAGGAGGCAGCTAGACTGCAACAAGTAATGGCTTCAAAACCTCATAATCCTGTGGGCACCTTAAGGAAGCTGACAGGAGGTTACACTAAAACAGCGGAAGAGACGCTCAAGGTACTACTTGAAACTCACTTCCCTGGATGCATAAATAGTGACACTGCAGACGGTAGTCGGAGTCAAGCTGGGGATAGTTCTTGGCCGAGGGCATCCCGGGCTGATTGGAAACTGGCCAGAAGCATTGTCACTATTTCTAAACTAAAATGGGCGATAAACAAATTCAGCCCATTTAAATCACCTGGCGGAGACGGAATCTATCCGGCATTATTGCAGGAAGGACCAGACTCCCTGATTCAATGGATCTGCAAGCTATCTAGAGCCAGTGTAGCCTATGGCTACATTCCAAAGGCGTGGAGAGCTAGCAGAGTAACATTCATTCCTAAGCGCGGCAGAACAAATTATTCTGATGCCAAAGCTTATCGACCTATCAGCTTATCCTCGTTTCTCTTAAAAACAGTGGAGAGGCTAGTGGAAAGATACTTGAGAAAAGGGGTGCTCTCTGAGGTACCTCTTCATCGAAATCAACACGCCTACCAACCGGGAAAATCCTGCGAAACTGCTCTACACAGTCTGGTGGGCAGAATCGAGGATACCCTGGCAAGGAAGGAAATAGCCCTGTGCGCTTTCTTGGATATAGAAGGCGCATTCGATAATACTTCGTTTGATTCAATAGTGCGGAAACTGCAAGAGCGAGATGTGGACCCGGCCATAACAAGGTGGGTGCACTGCATGCTACGAAGCAGGCGCATACAAAGCTCCCTACTTGGTGAATTGATTGAGGTCACGGCTACGAGAGGGTGTCCACAGGGAGGAGTTCTTTCACCTCTGCTGTGGAGCTTGGTGGTCGATGGTCTCATTACAGAAATTAGCCAGTCAGGAACATACATCCAAGGCTATGCAGATGACATAGCAATCTTGGTTATTGGTAAAAATGATGACACTGTCTCAGATATCATAAACAGAAATCTGAGATGTGTTAAAACATGGTGTACAAGGGAAGGCCTCAACGTCAATCCCAACAAAACCACTATAGTTCCCTTTACAAGGAAAAGGAACTTAACAGCCCTGGAGAGGATATCCATGGACAACATCCGGTTGAATATTTCCGCGTCAGTAAAGTATCTTGGAGTAATTCTTGATCAAAAGCTGACATGGAATGCACACCTGGACAATCTGATTCTTAAGGCAAAATGGGCGCTACTGGCAACCAGACGCTTTATTGGAACTACCTGGGGTCTCAAACCTCATATGGCTCTTTGGCTGTATGAATCTGTGATTAGACCCCAAATTACATATGGAGCAGTGGTTTGGTGGAAGAAATCATGCCAAACTGCTGCTGGTATCAAGCTAACTGGTCTACAACGACTTGCATGCTTATGTATAACTGGAGCTTTCAGAAGTAGCCCTACAGCAGCTTTGGAGGTGCTCCTTGGACTTCCGCCCCTAGACATTCACATAATGTCGGAGGCAAGGAAGTCGGCATACAGACTAATAAGTGTGAACGAATGGCGGAGGGGCATGCCAGGAGCAGGACATTCCGACATTGTGAACACTGTACTTAAAAACTCGGTGTTAGACATGGTGACTGACGCAATGCATACCGAGTACGTTTTTTATAGACCCTTTACAGTAACCCTCGGAACCCGAGAAGACTGGGAAGGAAACATCAAACCGGGATCTGCTACAGGAACTCTAGTCTGGTACACAGACGGGTCTTTGATGGGCAGCAATTCTGGCTATGGCGTATACAGCGCTTCACCAAGGACTAACATTAGTGCAAGTCTTGGGACGTTCTGCACAGTCTTCCAAGCAGAAATCTTAGCAATTACTGCTTGCGCTCACTTAGGATTGTCGAATGGATACAGGAACAGACATATCCTAATACTTTCTGACAGTCAAGCAGCACTTAAAGCGCTGGACT
Source organism: Philaenus spumarius (assembly GCA_018207615.1). Classification (NCBI taxonomy): domain Eukaryota; kingdom Metazoa; phylum Arthropoda; class Insecta; order Hemiptera; family Aphrophoridae; genus Philaenus; species Philaenus spumarius. The sequence continues at coordinate 201,563 of JAGFPH010000787.1, forward strand.
CAGTACAAGTCACATCCAAACTGGTGAAGGAGTGCCTCTCAACACTAGTCAGACTCTCCACATTAAACATGGTGGAATTGAGATGGGTGCCAGGACATCGTGGCATTCCAGGAAATGAGATGGCGGATGCTCTTGCAAAGAAAGGAGCATCTACACCATTCACGGGGCCAGAACCAATGTGCTGCATTAGCCGTAGCATGGCAAAGAGCGCAGTAAAAAACTGGGCCAGGGAAGAGCAGCGCCAGAGATGGTGTAGATTACCTGGGCACATTCAGAGTAAACGACTGATCAAGGGACCAAACGCCAAGCTTACTAAATCCCTAATCAAGTTAAACCGACCACAACTCAAAAGAGTTGTAGAACTCATTACTGGACATGGCCAGTTCAGGAAACACTTAGCAACAGTGGGAATCCTTGAAGGCGACCAACGCTGTCGGCTTTGTAATCAGGCAGAAGAGTCAGCAAGCCACGTCTTATTTGATTGCGAAATCCTGGAGCGTAGGAGAAGGAGGCTCTTTGGAATCCAGCAACCAGGAGACGAAGAAGACACATACTTGGTGGAGAAAATCCTGGACCTCACAAGGGATACAGGCTTCTAACGTGCTAGGCGCGGTACATAGGGGGCACAATAAACCAAAGGTTGACGTGCAAGAAGGCCTTCTCAAAGGAGGAATCCACCCCAATATAATCTAATCTAATCTAATCTAATGGCTCGATATATGGGCCTCCCAAATAATTTAGAGGTGTACGTTTTTTGTAAATTTTCGTTGCTAGCTTTGTACACCATAGTGAACTTTAGATATCCAATGAAAGCTTTCATCTCATTTACAGAAGTATCTTTGAGGTTGTAGCAAGCTTGTCAGTAATTTTTTTCAGCTCGTAAGTTAGCAAATTTGTTATTTGTCCAATGTACTATTTATTCAATCATTAGGTCAGTTATGAGCATTGATCAAATTTCTGAGGGTATTGGAATGGGACCTAAATTACGCACCTCTGCACTCATTCCAGGCAAACGATTCCCCAAGCGAAGGATATTATTGAGAAGGAGTACGACGTCTTGCAGAAGGCTCTGCAGAGGACCATTTGAACGGATCAGGATTGGCCCTTGTGGTTCTGCCAAAATAAAATTCTGACTCTTCAGGTAACAGAGGTTCAAGGTCACCCCTGATATCTTCTTAATCTTCACTTGGTTGATGGTCCGAATCAGTCGTTGCTCTTGAGACAAGGTCAGGTAAGGGAGGATTGATCTCCTCAAGCTCGGGTGAAAAAGTAAGGGGCGCAGTCGGGTCGTTGTCTTCACTATCACTCCCGTAATTTTCAGGAGAATCTAGAGAAACGTCTTCAAATAACACGCGACGAACTTTTTCCGTGAATCGTCTGTATCATAAATTTCTGGTTCACAAGTGACCCTTTCGCGAGAACAACTAGCCATCGGTATCAAAAAGAAAAACTTAATTATTCCAACCCGGTGTGTGTGTATTCAGTGTCTGACAGAAACCGCACGGATCTTGGTGGCTGTGTATGCAGTGTCTATAGGACACCGTAATATTTCACTAAACTGTTGACACGTTTATCACACGAGGTTCACGGCACTACTGAAGGTTACAATGTACTTGAAAGTGGTAGTGGGGAAGCTATTGAGCAGCTGGGGTCAACAGCCTCATACATTGTGGCCAACTCACCCCAATGAAAATCCGTAGGTGTCTGTCAGACACTGCATACACACTGAGGGTTAAGATGCCAAACAAAATGACACCACCCACTTTTATCAAAACTTCGGCGTTTTATAATTATGGGGAAATGTTTAAAAATAAACAAGTTTGTGTTGTTTATCTAGCATCGCGACGGCGACCGCAAGGGGTAGCACAACGGTAGCGAGCACGGCCAGTAATTCAAAGGTCGCGCGATCGAATCCCGCCTAGGACAATAATTTTTTTATACGATTGACGTAGGTAGAATATTATTTTTTTGTTTTGTTCTAAAAAGTAATAAATAAAATGATTGAAAACAATATTATTTTGACTACAGTAAGTTGGGAGAAAGTTTGTGTCAGTTAACTGATACCGTTTATTTCCTTTGCTGCGACAGAATAATCATTATCGCATAATCGAGATTTGTAGCCAAATTATTCTCAATCGACAGCCTTTCCAACTATTTTGATCTGTGGATATTTTTTACTAACACTGGATTGCTAAACCCCCTCTCTCTATGCTGATGCAACAATAATTCGAACTTGTAGGAAAACTATGTAGCCTCATTTTCTCTACTTTTCCCCTTTTTTATTTTTTCAGGTTGTAGAAAATGTTGATTCAAAACAGATTGGTGATGATACTACAAGTCTTTGTGTCTAGAGTAACTTCTGCCGCATAGTAAAGTAAATGTATTGTGTATATTGTATTATGATTTATCTTTGCCTCTGCACAATGAATCTGTGTGCGACTAAATCCAAATACTGGCCACAGATCAATATGATCAATAGTGTTTGTAATTGTCTGTGCCATGCGAGCTATAGTTAGTCAATCTGGTGAAATTCACAGAAACAGAAGGAAAATTCAAGACCTATTTTTACTTAGTTCTCATCACGACACTACTCTGCACTGGTACTGATTAGAAAGCCTTCAAATCAGAACAGAAAGCCTTCGGTGTGCTTCAAAATATCTGCATCCAGCAATTATGAATGGAACATCATTCTCTCTAAAGCTGGGGTTCCACCAAACGGACAGTTTTAAAAACAGTTCTGTTAAAAATAAACTGTACCAGATAACTGCCACATACTTTCTCATAGTTGAAACTTTATACCTTCCCAAGAGTAGCATAGGAGGTGGTTATTTAGAATTGCAAAAGTATGACATACCATGGAAAATATTAGATGCATGTAACACACATCCATATTATATTATTATTATTTAAACTATTATGGTAGGGTACATTAAGGGCTACAAATAAGCCAAATTTTAGCAAAATCGTTAGAGCCGTTTTTTTATAAAAAAATATGTAGCCTTTAATGTACCCTACCATATGCAACAAACAGCATCTTCCTAAAAATTCTCGTTTAGCTAATAATAATAATAATAATAACAGATTTTTTGGGTTATTTTCCAAAAAGGGTGTTGTTTTTCAAATTTTTTCAAACCCGTTTTTCATGCATCTATACTTGTCTACTTGACATGTCTGGTGCAAATGTTTTTGAAATCGATCGAATAGCTTTCGCTCTAGCTTTCTATACATACAGACATTGATACAGACATTTTATAAAAACCACTTTTTTCGACTCAGGGGGTCCCAAAACGGATATTTCCGTTTGGGCTTATATGGCTTGAAACCCGGCATAATTATTAATTCATTATTCTGACCAGCAAGTGTGCCCAAAGGATTATTTTATTAAGGCAAAGTATAGGATGGTACCGACTGCTGGGATAGAATTGAACATGGAAAAAAAACAACTATTGGGTAGTATATTTGAAGGTTGTAGAGTGCCTTTAAATTCTGGAATAAAATGCCATAGGCCAGTCGGTAGGGGTAAATTTAGACCAAAAGTTCCAGTAATTTACAATACGGCTGATTTTTTTTGTATAAGTACCTTAAAGTATGTAGATTAACATACAAAAAAGTTTACCAGTCTATCGATTTCCCAAAGTCGAAAAAAAAAATCGATTATCATTTTTTTTTATTATCCTTAATATTTTGAGCTGGGATGAAGATAGAGAAAAGTAAAAAATACCACCGTGTAGGGGAGGTATTTTTCAACAAAAAAAGACATATGTATTTATTTCGTCCGAGCAATGGTTTGTCTTGAAAAAATTCGACAATACAGGTATGTATTTTGCAGCAGGGGAAATCACTAAAAGGGGACATCTTATTCATATATGAAGCGTTGGCTCATTCTAAATTGGCTGAATTTTAATATATCGAATTGAAACTTGACATAGGAGTTAAAATATATATTTTAAACGTTTATGCTGAGTCTCAGCTTGTTATCTTGAAAATGACCCGATCTAGGAGTCGATTTCGATTATCGATTTCAGAAGTACTGGACCCACCAATTCAATTTAAACAGCTCCAGTTTCGTCAATTTTTGGAATATCAACATCAAATTTGTTTTAAAAGTTGAGTACACCAGTATAAATATTCTTAGTAAGTATGAACGATTTTTGTCATGCTATTTTTAAAAACGAGGCGCTTGAAAATAGTCTTCTGTTTTACCTATCGCGTTTTAACTATAACACTTTTGGATTCAACGACTCTATTTTCGACATTTTTGAACATATCGATTTAAAAATTGGTACAGAAGTTAAAAACACAATTGTTTTTTGCTATACTTATTTTAAAAACTATATTTAAGAAATTGACAATCTGCAGCCGATTAACTCAAGCGTTTTGATGAAAAATCTAAAAAGGTCTAAAATTATACTTTTTTAAGTTACTTGTGCTTTGAAAAGTAAATAATAAAAAAGGTTTATACTCCTTGATCTTGTTTGAATCTATATATTTAACTTGTAAAAAATCTTTCAGGTTGATATTTTGAAAATTTTCTAAACTGGAGCTGTTTAAAATGAATTGGTGGGTCCGGTACTCCTAAAATCGAGAAACCCATTGATAAGTGAAGTGGCTCTAGATCGGGTAATTTTCAAGATAACAAGCTGAGACTCAGCCTAAATATTTAAAATATGTATTTTAACTCCTACGTCAAGTTTCAATTCGATATATTAAAATTCGGCCAATTTAGAATGAGCCAACGCTTCATATGTGAATAAGATGTACCCTTTTAGTGATTTCCCCTGCCGCAAAATACATACCTGCATTATCGAATTTTTTCCAGACAAACTATTGCTCGGACGAAATAAATACATATGACATTTTTTGTTGAAAAATACCTCCTCTACACGGTGGTTTAAAAAATTTTTTTCTCTATCTTCATCCCAGCTCGAAATATTAAGAATAATCGAAAAAAAAAATGATAATCGATTTTTTTTCGACTTTGGGAAATCGATAGACTGGTAAACTTTTTTTTATGTTAATCTACATACTTTAAGGTACTTATAAAAAAAATCAGCCGTATTGCAAATTACTGGTAGTTGTAACCTATACCGACTGGGCTACCAGGCACTTGTCTTTGATTAATGTACTATATTTTATACAAACTTCCATATTTCCATATTTGTAAAAAAACATTTAGGAAAATATTTTAAGTATGTTTTATCTTAAAGTAGGCTATCTATGTGATGAAATATATTTATTGTAGAATTTTGCTCACTTTATTTTTGGCAGGCTACGTACTTGGTTTAATCTAACGCCCAACATAACACAATTATTAAGTTTTCTCTTATATTCTTCACTAGTGGACCCGGCAATGCTTCGCTATTGCTTAATTTTAAGGGTAGTTATCAAATTTCATTCTTTTGACTTAAGTTATTGAATTGCAAATGGTGTTTATGTCAACAATTTATATATAACATTTATATAAACAACATTTTAAACAGCATATATGTAAGTAAATAGATATGTAATAACCGATGTTTGAATTGAATTATAATACAGTAAGCATTTTTCGTTGATTTTTGTTTGTGTTGTTTGGCAATCTAACCTAAAAAAGCTGTTTTGGTTTTTGAAGAATAATAACCCAATTATAAATTAGAGAAATTGGTTGCAAATAAAAGTGTTTTGGTTCATTGTAGGCCTAACCTAAAATTATGTTCAGTTTTTGATCCATAACAGTTGTTTTATTTATAATAATATGTAACAACCGATGTTTAAATTGAATTATAATATAGTAGGCCTAAGCATGTTTTATTGATTTTTGTTTGTGTTTGCTTTTAATTTGTCAATCTAATCTAAAAAGCTATTGGTTTTGAAGAATAATGAACTGATTATAAATTTGCTAAAGTTGCTATGGTAATGAATGTAAACAAACATGTGTAAGCATTTTATACGAACAGCTGTTTTTGAGCGCTATGGTCTTGAGTCCATACAAAAGAGGCTGTTTAGTTTTTTCCAAATTTGAAACTTTTTCGGGAAACTTTTCAAATTTTTCTTTATATAAAAACCTAGTTCGGACTATTACGAACATTTTAAAACAAAAAATTGCCAAATTGGTCCAGCAGTTCTCAATTGATGCGATTTCAAAGAAACAGCAATTCATTTTTATTATATAGATTATTCACTTATAATAATTCCCAAGAGGAAATAAGACACTTCAAACATTTTTGGTGAAAAAATTTTTATTTGTAAACAAAATACAATTGGGTTTGAAAAGAGAAGTTATCAATTCCGGTTTCTAAAGTTGCGTTTCCAACAGCCATTGATGCGTCTAGTAAACTACTGGAGGATGGACGATAGCCGGGGTATTTACTACTGGAGCTGGAGCGTGTACCGGTACCAGTGGTACAACGGCCGGAGAATTTACTACTGGTGCTCTTACGACGGCTGGAGTTTGAACTACCGGAACGACAACGGGCGACACCACCGGGGTGTGGACTACTGGAGCATAAGGTGCTACTACCGGGGCTGCAGGGACGACAGGGGCTACCACCGGTGCCGTAGCGAATGGTTTGACTACTGGAGCGACGACTGGAACAGAGCTGACGGGGACGAGACCTACGGGTGGGACAGGTACTGCAGCGGCGATGGCCAGGAGGGTAGTGAATGCAATCTGGAAAACATAACAATCTGTTAGATATAATAACAATGAAATTGAACACAGTTTAGTATAGGCCTAATGCGAATATTTCACAAGTTACGACTACTTACCTGATTTAATTCGGTTAATTACGTTTATTTATAAATGACAGTTTATAACGCTTTGCTTTACGTTGATTTAATTCGATTTGCATGATAGATTACACTTGCATATAAAACGTAAACAATATAACAGCTGTCATGTTAGTTAAAGAGATTGTTAATAGATGGAGCTTTTCATTAGGAATCATATGAAGTATAATAAACATTTTTTTTAATCCATTTTTGTAACGAAAACATGAATTTTAAGCTGTTTGCCTATTTTTACTTTCTTCATCCTATACGTAGTATATGGAGAAAGTATTGTTTTCGTAAAAATGTTCGAATTTGAATTTTCAGTTGAATTATCTGTTTTGGTGCTCCCAGAACCCCAAAAATTGTTTTTAGAGTGGTGTCTGTCTGTCAGTCTGTCTGTATGTATACACGACCAGAGAGGACACTATTGGTCCGATTTTCATGAAATTTGGTATGTAGGTACTAAACCCTAATATCTCCAGGCATTTTTTTCATTTTTTGGAAATTTTCAATTTTTGAGGGTAATTTACCCCTAAAAACCCATAAAAAACGACAAAAATGCAAATTTCTCAAAAACGGCTCTAACGATTTTGATCAAATTTTCAGTATTTATAGTGCTTAAGATGCCAAACAAAATGACACCACCCGCTTTTATCAAAACTTCGGCGTTTTATAATTATGGGGAAATGTTTAAAAATAAACAAGTTTGTGTTGTCAATCTAGCATCGCGGTGGCGGCCGCACGGGGTAGCACCACGGTAGCGAGCACGGCCAGTAATTCAAAGGTTGCGCGATCGAATCCCGCCTGGGACAATAATTTTTTTATACGATTGACGTAGGTAGAATATAATTTTTTTGTTTTGTTCTAAAAAGTAGTACAAAATAAAATGATTAAAAACAATATTATTTTGACTACAGTAAGTTGGGAGAAAGTTTGTGTCAGTTAACTGATACCGTTTGTTTGTTAATAGCAGGGAACATAAGCTTAAAAATGATTAAATAAACTTGTTGAACTTACCGTCCAATTTTAATCGTCCAACGACGGACGTTTCAGCTATTCAGCCATTTTCAAGTTAAGAAACACACGAGCCTCAATTAAAAATTACACGATAGCACATTTATAATTGTGGACTCTTGTGTATAAGTGTTTTTATTTTTATGAATGACAAGGACAATGGTCCTTAACTTGAGAATGGCTGAATAGCCGAACTGGCCGTCGTTGGACGTTTAAAATTGGACTATTGGACGGTAAGTTCAGCAAGTTTACTTAATAAACAATAGTCGGTATGGCGAACATAAACATGAATAATTTAAAATGATGTTTGAATAATTAATTTTGACGAAGAATTAAGGGAGATATCGCTTAGGGGCGAAAAAATATCTTTGAGAAATAATATATAAGGATGTTCAGAGTGGTCCGTTTTATTTTGAGCCTACGAACCTATCAATGTTGTTAATATCGTGTAAAATTTAAGAAATCATCTACTTATATAAAGCTAGACGGGTTCACCGATTCATTGACATGAACTATGAGGCACTACCCGTAATCGTACCCACCTCAACCTCAACCTTGGATTAAAGCTCTCGACGAGAAACCTTCACGAAAATTGCCAAAAGTTAACATTTTTGAGTTTTGCAGGAACTTTTCGGACGGGAAAGATTTTTTCAATTTTTTCATTTTTCCACTTAGAGCGAGGTTTGTAAGAAAACGATAAGAGATAGCAAAAAAAAAATGTATATACAAAAGTTGTAGAAAATTAAACTTCAAAGATTTTCCATCAGATTTAAGATCCAGTCATCCGTTTAGCCGCTATTCACTCGAGAAGGAACTCCGGCCCACAAGCCTTCAAATTTCCCATGTTAATCTTATGGAGATAATGTTTAATGAGTTTGAGTCAGCTGCCAAATAAAACCAGCCATCTGAGGCAGTAGGCAATACCCTCTAGTTCAATGTGTATGAATTGAGTGGGGTTTTCTTAATTGTTAAGAAAGTGTATGTAAAATTTCCAAACTTAATAGTTTCCGAACAAAAATATAATACGTGAGAAAAACAAAATGGCGCCAGCGTAAGTAACTGGAGACTTTCGGACGATTTCAATATGGTATTTAGATTTGCTTTTGGCCCGGAAACAATGCCTTAAAATATTGGTAGATAGTTCTGGAACACTCTGTGTAATAAAATTAACTGAAATAATAGATACAATAGAAACAAGTTTAGCTGAATTTAAGTATAAAAATATACTGATTTTAAAGGTAAAAAGCCTTTAACGTTATTAATAATAAAGCTTTATTGTGCAATGAAGGTTACAATCATGTCTTTTTGCAAGCTTATTATACAATGGTTTTTCCATCGTCTGTCGGTTGGAAGACCATTAAACCTTCTTACTTTAACACCTCTAGCTCTATGTGTTGCATGCATAACGCTAACAAAACATTACAAAACAATAAGAAATAATTAACACCCATACATAATTACATACGTACACACGCACACCCTCACACACACACTCAGAAAATACTATATTGAGACGACAACTAAAAATGTATTAAGTATGAAAACTAGGCAAAGATTATAAACATTAAGCAAAAACTGCCAACAACAACACAAATATTAACAAATGATTAACAAATGATCGAGGGGGAGCAAAGACATGGAAACAAATACAAACTAGTGAAAAGATGGAACACTTTTTCGAGACTTCGGTTCGTCCGGACAGAACACACGAATTGAAAGAAAATTTAAGTCAAAAATTACTTTTTATTTGTTACATTTAGTTAAAAAATAAGTGGGTGAAATAACACAATAAAACGACCCCACACTATATTTTCGAACTTTTTATCCAAAAACGTTACCATGACGCGCTACGACTTTTTAACTGTCAAAATCTGGTTTTCCATACCCAAAAACATATAAAACAATACCCCACACTGTATTTTCAAAATTTTGATCCAAAAACGTGACCCCGACGCGCTATGACTTTTTAACTGTCAAAATCGGTTTCTCCCGTACCCAAAAACACATACAACGATACCCCACACTGAATTTTAAAAATGTTGATCCAAAAACGTGATCCCGACGAGCTACGACATTTTAACTGTCAAAATCGGGTTTTCCATACCAAAAAAAAATACCCCACAACTGTATTTTCATAATTTTGACCCAATATTTTCAAAATTTTGATCCAAAAACGTGATTCCGACGCGTTACGACTCTTTTCAACTCTCCGCAATAAAATTACGAAGATTTTGGTACCACCAGAAGTTTTCTACGACGTCTGTGAGTGCTTATATAGTGTTTACAGGAAAACAGACACACACAAAATTATCGCATGATTTCAATAGTTCGGCATTCTGATGCGAGCCGAAGTAATTCCCAACATTAGTAGTTGAATTCGCGGATTAATTCCCATCTGTATTGCCAAGCCTGTTGCACGTACCAAGATACTTTTACGTACGTAAAAAAAAAATTTCCCCGTTAAGCTGTTCAAGTAGTTCCTCCCAACTCAACTCCAATTTCCCAAATATTGTTTCATAATTAATTGTCCCCAAGATTGGACAAATCGCTAAACATGGAAACTATTTTCTTTAGCCTTCAAATTATTGAATTTAAGTATAAAAATATACTGATTTTAAAAATTAAAAGCCTTTAACGTTATTGGAAAAACTAGTTTAAATATGATTTTATGTAATACTAAAACGAAATAAAATATTTATTCTCACTTTACATTACGTAAATTTAACGTTAAACTCACTTGCAATCTATTTTAAAAATGTTCTTTTGTATGAAAACTTTAAAATAATCAGCTGAATACAAGCTTTTTCTTCGTATCACAGAAAGAAAACCACTAGCAGATGATCAAAATTTTGAAAAAAAAAAACAAACAAACAAAAACTGTAGTTCCTTTGTTTTTATTGGGGGTGTAAGTAGGATGCATTTTTAAAAAAATGGGCCACCGTTAGTATCTTGTAATCTATAAATCTGACAGCAAACTTTAAAAGAGGAACCTTTCCTTGTTTTTTGAGAAATTAAAAAATATTTAGTTAAAATATTTGTAAATGGCTGTCATTATCCAATATCCAATTTGAAAGTTGGCCGCCAATTTCCAATATAAAACATAAAAAACTGAACTTTAAAATAATGAGAACTTGTAGCCTAATAAATAGAGGGCTTTCGTTAAACAACAATTTGCAACAATGAGAATCAACAGCTGATATTGAACATCGGTTATCAACTTCGTTTTTCATGTGTGATAAATTTATAGTTTTGTCACTTAGTCCCTCTGTATTATAGTTAAAACAAGTTAAACTGTATTACAGTTTATGTTGACATTAAAAACTTATTTGTTTGTCTAAACAATGCTTTAATAGAGTTTAGGGAGTTTTGATTGGTTCAAAAAGTTTCCATACAAAAATACCTTTCGCTCAGTTAGTTTTAAAACTTTATACCCCTCTAACTTTGAAAGGGTTAGTAATATATATATATATATATAAAAAAAACACAAAGAGCAAAAAATCTTACAATAACTTACAAAATCCTAAATTATAAGATACAGAGTATTTCAGAAGAAATTCGAAAGTTGACCGCTATTTTCCAATATTTACAATTTTAGCTAAATAGTTTTTATTTGTAAAAAAACTAGGAAAGGTTTCCTATTTAATGTTTGCGGTGAGATTTAAAATTTACAAGATACCAATGATAAAACATTTAAAAAAGACACCTTATATACAATCATGGGAAACACTGCAGGTGCTAATTTACCCAGGCTTTGCAACAGTAAATATCAAGCACGAACCTATGGTTTGTACTTGGAATAATTTCAAGCTAGGGAAGAAAACTCTGAATTCTTAGTTACATTGTAATAACAGGAGAAAACATTAACATTTAAATTATATATATTTTAGTTGAATTAGGGCGATATAAAACCACACAACTAGTTTTCCTTTAGAGTTAAAGTTATTAGGAAATCATTTGACAAAACCGCTTTCCTATCCTAGTATTTAAATCATTTAGAAAAGTGTAATTATTAGGCATAAACCAACCGTTAAAATCACTGGGTAAAAATGAAAGACTCACATTTCCGGGGTGTAAATAGGGAATACATTCGCGTAAAAGTAGGTAACGTCTAAAATCATTTTAGAAATTTAATTGTTTTAATAATTTAAGTTCATTTAGTTTATTATTTTAGTTAGTTTTCAAAATGAGTTAAATTGCTATAATTTTATTATAACTTTTAGAACAATCCTTCAACTTTAACGTTCAAATGGCTCGAAGTAATTTATTTAAACATTCTTTCCTATCCTAGTATTTAAATCATTTCCAAAAGTGTAATTATTAGGCTT
>JAGFPH010000787.1:213661-230906 GCA_018207615.1 Philaenus spumarius
TTTCCAAAAGTGTAATTATTAGGCTTTAACCGACCGTTAAAATCACTAGGTAAAGATGAAAGACTCACATTTCCGCGGTGTAAATATTGAATATATTCGCATACAAGAAGGTAACTTCATCAACGACAAAAATTTAGTTTAGTATTTTAGTTAGTATTCAAAGTGAGTTAAATTTCTATCGAAACTTTGAATAAGTAAAACAATACTTCAACCGTAACGTTGAAATCACTCGAACATAAATTAAAACGTTCTTTCCTAGCCCATCGTTAATCTCACTCACCAGTTTGTACATGTTGTCGGCTGAAGAAGTTCACCAAAGTGTCGTCCAGAAGCGATCTGCGAGTGAGTCCGGCATCCTCCGTTTATATAGCATCCTCCAAAGGTTTCTGCCAGGACTGGATGCTATCCTGACCTTCAACTTGGACTCCCGGTCATTGCCGTCTGCGCGTCTGTACCGGTTTAAGCCGGGTCGTCGGATGGGTCAGGGCATACGTTTAAAGATCGGCCGCAATAATTTTACACTTAAAGAGACGTCGCGAACCCTTGTTTTTGTCACCGGCAACGGGTTTGTAATTGTTTTTGGCTGGAGGATTGTTTTCTTATTAGCTGCACCTTTAATTAGAGAATTTGCTACTTCAGAATAATCGGTGTTCAGGTGCTCTTTAACTTATCCGCAAAACAAGGCTTAAAATCGCAAACGCAATAGGATGAAACTGACGTCTTAAAAACGTATACTTAACTATATATATATATATATACTAGCTGACCAGTACGGCGTTGCCCGTGGTGGTTGGTATTTTCAGTCTTTTTAACGTAATTGTATTCTTTTTAAGTGTTCAGTCAGTGCACGGTATTTGGCTTTTATATGTATATAGATCTTAAACAATAAAAGCACTATTGTCATAATAATAAAAGATCTGAAATTATGATTTTAGTAACTTTGATCCCCCCCAACCCCTCCTAAAATTTCGAAATTTTTCATACCCTTTCTTAGCGAGCGCTTATGGCCCAAGAGGAAGCTACATAAGAAATTTCATTCCAATCCGTTCGGTAGTTTTGAAGAAATCGTGATTTAATAACTTTGATCCCCAAAACCCCCTAAAATTTCGAATTTTTTGAAACCCTTTCTTAGCGAGCGCCTATGGCTCTAGAGGAAGCTACATACCAAATTTCATTCCAATCCGTTGGGTAGTTTTTGAGAAATCGTGATGAGTGAGTCAGTGAGTGAGTGAGTAAGTGGTATTTCGCTTATATATATAGATTATAGTAATTTTTGCACCCTGTTTCACAGGTAAACTAGAGAACACTAATTTGGATTAAAATTGTGAAATTAAAAAATTATTTAGTTGCCAAAACTCAAATAAAACAAGCAATACAATTTTACCCTAATACGAACAAACAAAATAAAATAAGTTAAATCTATATATAAAAAAGCCAAATTCACTGTCTCACTGATCACGATTTCTCAAAAACTACTGAACGGATCGGAACAAGATTTTGTATGTAGCTTCCTCTAGGGCCATAGGTGATCACTAATAAAGGTTTTCAAAAAATTCGAAATTTTAGGGGAGGTTTGGGGGGGGGTTGTTGTCAAAGTTACTAAATCACGATTTCTCTAAAACTACTGAACGGATTGGAATGGAATTTGGTGTGTAGGTGCTCGCTAAGAAAAGGGTTTCAAACAATTCGAAATTTTAGGTGGTGGTTTGGGGGGGGGGGGATCAAAGTTATTAAATCACGATTTCTCTAAAACTATTGAACGGATTGGAATGAAATTTGGTATGTAGCTTCCTCTAGGGCCCTAGGTGCTTGCTAAGAAAGGGTTTCAAACAATTCGAAATTTTAGGGGGTTTGGGGGTATCAAAGTTATTAAATCACGATTTCTCTAAAACTACTGAACGGATTGGAATGGAATTTGGTATATAGCTTCCTCTAGGGCCCTAGGTGCTTGCTAAGAAAGGGTTTCAAACAATTCGAAATTTTAGGGGGTGGTTTGGTGGGATCAAAGTTATTAAATCACGATTTCTCTAAAACTACTGAACGGATTGGAATGGAATTTGGTATGTAGCTTCCTCTATGGCCATAAGTGCTCTCTAAGAAAGTTTTATTTTTTAAATTCGAAATTTTAGAGGGGTTTGAGGGGGGTCAAAGTTACTAAATTACGATTTCCCCGAAACCACCGAACGAATTCGAATGAAATTTGGCATGTAGCTTCCTCTAGGGCCATAGGTGCTCTCTAAAAAAGGGTTTCAAACAATTCGAAATTTTAGGAGGGTTTGGGGGTCAAAATTAATAATAAAAAAAAAACCACCGAACGGATTGGAATGACATTTGGTACGTAGCTTCCTCTAGGGCTCTAGGTGCTCGCTAAGAAAGGGTTTCGAAAAATTAAAAATTTTAGGGGAGGTTTGGGGGGGGGGTCGAAGTTACTAAAAATCCCCATAAGAAATACATAGTGTAATTTATATTTATTGATATAATATATTTTTTGTTAATGTACATTTTGATTTGTCTATCCGTGCAAAGCCGGATCGGGCCAGCTTGTAATCACATATAATAAATCTTTGAAACGCTGCCATCGTAGTAAAATGGTGTTTATACCTCCCCATTCCCATCTTATATTCCTAAATGACTAAAAATAGTTTATTTGTAAATATTTTCTCGAAAACGGCTCTAAGAATTTCCTCGAAATTGGTTATACTATTTTTTTTTACCCAAGGAGTCGTTGAACTTAGTGAACATTTCTGGAAAATTAGTTTTCAGCAAGTTTTCCAGAAATTATACAGGGTGATTCAGGAAGAAGGAGGAACGTTCAAGACGTGTTCTACTAGTGAAAATAAAGAAAAAAGTTCGCATAAACACAAGTTCGGAAATGCTTCGTTTTTCAGATAACCACCGTTTAAAATTTTGGGCACATATTTGGTACGACATCCTTTACCCATGTCCATATTTATCACAACATTTGGAAATATGATTTTATCAATTCAGGTCATTTTATAAGATTATCGTGGAAAATATTGGTATATATATCTGTTTGATTTGTTTCAGAAAGTGACGTAGAATTATTTTTATCGAACGAGTTTTGCATTTTGAGTGAGCTTATAGTTTTGTACTTTGTGATTTCTGTAGTAAAATTGTAAAAAAAGAAAGCATTGTGGGATTGCCGATAAAAGCGAAAACTGTCATGTTATTTTTTATATTTCAATTTTAAATAGGACAAGATAAAAATAATGATCCAATTTAGGACGAAACCAACGTAACAAACGATTATAGTCGTGACAGTTTTCATTCCTGTACTGAACCAACACATGTTTCTTGAAAATCTTCGCTAAGCGCTTACTATATTATAATTTTAATATCTGTTGTTAAATATTAAAGTTTAACAACATAATTTTAGGTTAGGCCTATACTGAACCAACACACGTTTCTTTAATGCGTTTACATTCATTACCATAGCAACCAAGTTAGCAAATTACGTTAAAAAAATGAGAAAGTACTGTCTACTTTAGAGGAATCACCAAATACACTAATTTAATACAACTTACAGTAGGAAATATAAGTGAAGAAGCGGTGGCTGTATGCGCAGAAGCGGTTGCCTGTATGCGCAGAAGCAGGGAGGGCCAATGCGCATGCGCTAACAGTGTAGCGAGTCAGTCGGTGACTGAGGTTAGTCGCGTTATCTAGTGCACTGCCTTTTCTAAAAACATTGTAGTGTTTTATTATTTCTGGAATATAACCAAATTAATGCAATTGTTATAAATATTGTATGTATTGTTATAAATATTGTATATATTATTAGAAATATAGTATACATTATTTATAAATATTGTACATAACTTTTAAAAACTTGCCGTAAAAAACAGACTGGGTAGTAGTGTACTCAGCAGGCAAATCCCCCACCCCACCACACATAACATACCTCCTCCCTTCCACACTCACATCCCTACCTGCGCGGCCCTCTTCTTCACATATACTTCCATCTGAACAGAATTAGGTAGTGCAATGTCCATTTCATCGGTAGCAGTACAAAAACGGTAGTATGACGTGACTAACGTCAAGTCCATACAGCTATTGAGTTCAAACCTTTGAATTTACGAGTTAGTATATTCCCCCCCCCCCCCAAAGTGCTCAGTAAGCCTAAAGAAGTTTTCACTGCAAAAAGAAAACTTAAACCTCACGTTAAAATTGTAAGAAAAATACCAGAAATAGTTCTTAATTTCTTATTCTAATTCGAAAACAATTATTACATAGAAAATGTTATATTTTAGAAAATACCTACCATACATTTTAGTTACCTCTTTCGGTGTACTTTACACCTCTTTTAAAAATGCATTTTTTGTGCCGGGATTGTCAGAAACGTTTGTTTCATCATAATTGAAGATGTTTTCTTTTGGGTCACTTTTTACAACTTCATCCAAATTATCAAAGAAACTATTTACAACATTGCTGTCTACAGCACCACGCTTTGGAGTTATATTTGAACACTTCCGAACTGTCAGCTTGTCTTTGTGCCTTTTAAAAAAGGAAATTGCCCATTCTGTACCAGGTAGATTGTCTTTAAACTTTAAAACATTTTTTCCACTTCTGGATAAGAAATCCTTAGCAATGAAACGTAAATCGTCATATGACATGGGTTAACCCCAAGTAGATGTTTTAATGATGGCATCACACAGCAGTTCCTCCTCTTCTTCACTGAAAACTGTCTGGCCACCATGATTCTTGAAAGTAGTTTTTTCCTTCACATGTAAACATAAAGTTCCTTTGGGAATACCATACTTTTTGTGAGCTTGGTTTAGAGACATTTTTTGTTCCTTTATTTCCTTCACTGCTTGTTCTAGTGATTTGGGGGATTAAGTTTTTATGGTTTTAACGCCAACACTCCTCTTGTAAGTTCTCGGCATTTTTATTGTACCAATCTACACACTAGTATACAGTATCTCAATGTACAATACCTTATAGTTCTTTTTAACCTAGAAAATATAAATTAAAAAAAAAATAATTTGCAAAAAAGTGGCAAACGGAGAGAAAAATAGTGGATATACAGTGAAAACAGTTTCGACAAAGCAGTAGGTAAAGAACATTAAAAATTAAAATGGTAAGTTGGGGTTAAAAAAGGCACAGGCTCTGCTTAACTATATAATAAAGCAACAGAAAAAGAAAAAAATACCCCTGTTGGTACACATCCCAACTGTGCAGACATAGATTAATGTTGATGTCGGTTTTCTCGTAAAAAAAATAAGCACTTATTTGTATTTTTTTAAATATTACTAGTAGGTTATTTCATGTAAAGTATATTTTTATGTATAGAATAAATACCACAGATTCTCCTGGAATAATTAGTTTTTTAATATTATAAGTAGTTCTCAAACTATAGTCGTTATTAAGTTTTCCCATTGATTTGTTCATCTTCACCCCGTAGTTCATCTTCACCTCGGTTGATGGTATTAAAAAAAAAAATTAATTTTAATTTGTAAATCAGCATACACGATGGAATTTTGAAAATCTGCATTTAAGAATAAATCCCTAGATATTGTTACTGGGCACGGGATTGATTTCGGTAAAGCTAAAACTGTTACAACTGTGAGGTCCTACTTTTTAGCGTGTCAAACACGCACTCGGCCTTTGACCTTCGTGATTACAATTTTTTTAACGGTGTCAAAATCAATATTGAATTGTTTTATTTGTAAGCTCTCTACGGATTCTTTCAACAGTCAACTTCTCGCTTTCCAAGCTAAGTCGTGCAGAGAAAGGATTCACTGGGAACGCAGAGATTTTTCAAAAACTGGTTTCACATACGTTATAAAAATGTGTAGGTCGCTTTGGCCCCCCGGCAGGGAGCGCTACTATGAAATCGTGGACTGGTATGTTTGTAAAACAAAACATTTAAATTGACTCCGTCGGCTCGCACATTTGTGAAACTATCTTTTTCAGCTTGTTAGATGGCCGACAGACGCTCGGTTGGATTTGGGTCTGAAATCAAACATTTTTATTTTTATTAACATTGTATGATGTTATCTTTTAAGTTTATTGCGGTTTAGAAGATCTAACCTCTTGTGTTTCATTTAATAGCATTAATTTAATTTTATCGCAGATACAACCTTAATTGAAAACACTTTTAAAAAAACAAAATATAATTCGACCACGCAGCTGAACCGCTGACGTGAGTTGAGCAAATTTCCAAAATTAAGTTTATAGGCCTATGATTTAGGGTTTCAACCAACAATTCGGGAAATAGGTCTACTCACGACGGTGCTGAATAGATGCCTATTTGTATGAAATATATTAGTAGAGTTTGTCTGCTCCTAATCTCCAGCATCGATTCACACGCTCCTTTGTTACACTCGCAGTGGAAGAAATCGCTTTGCGAGTTTGCACCTCGATCTTATAGCCTCGGGTTATGAGCTTCGCTTCGCTTGCAGCGTAAAAAATCACCCGTCGGCCTCGGATGAGAAGATGCCCCCAAGGTAAAATCCAACACGTGGCTTTGAACCGGGTACTTTTATGATATTTTACGTTTTTATAAATTTTCGGGGAACCAAGCGAGCAATAAGGTCGTGCACAAAAATAAAATGTGCAGAATAACATCCTACATTTATATATTTAGGAAATACTCTACAAAAAAATCATTCTCGCAGGAAAAATCTAAAAAAATAGTTACTTTCAATAAAAAAACGTGCTTCCGGTTGGTGGAGTTTTTTGGCTAACGAACTCGTTCGAACGACGTAGACAAACAACATGTGAACTAAATTTGGACAAAATCGGACTTAAAATGCGGCCGCTTTAGTGCGAACACATATATACATATGTATATGATTTTTAATGACACCCCAAAACGTGTTCTGGGGACCAGGATCGGTGCTCATTTCCCGACCTTAGGTCTTACCATAAGGGTCGCTGCAATAGCTCATTTTTACTATGGAAATCCGTTAACAAGAGGTGTCGGAACGGTTGAGCAGCTGCATGGGCAATAACCAGTTAGTACACTTTAATCTGTAACGAACGTCTGGTTACGCGTTTTATTGTAATATTCATATATCAACAACACCTCCAGCAACACAGCCTTTATAATAAACAGTACGCACGTCGATTCTTGTACGTCGCACACACAAATAAGCCGATACGAGAGTTACGGACAATCAGCTGTTTGCCAACGAGTCGCGCAAATTGGCAGAGCATCAGAACACACCTAACCTAGCTAGACCATTTGACAAACATATTGGCACAATCTTCAGTTGATCTCAATGCGAGTGCTCTAGTTCACCCACGAATCACAGCGGCTTAGATTTGTCAGCTGTTGTGACCGGCTTCGCTAGGGTTAAAGAGAAGCAGGATGTAGAATCACACGAAAGAGTGGTATTAAGTTGCGTACACGCTTGCGTGCCGCTAACAGCGCGCTGCTCAACAATTCCAACGAATCTCCGGCGATCTATAGGAAACCTACGACCCATTTTGCGGAGAAGTTGCAAAAGTGTTGTACATAAGGGTTTCTATCAAATAGTGGTAGGACTGAATGTCTGAAGCGCGAACGGAGTGGTGGAGGGTGGTCGGACCACCTGGGCGTGGCAGTGGGGAGCATTCCGAAGAGACCGACATTTTTTCCAGTCGTCTGCGGGCGGGCGGAGTGTAAGTACGTCGATTTCCGCGAACCTCTGTTAAGAAGTGTCGTCGCGATGCAAGGTGGAAAGAAATCTCGAGCAGCGCTACACCATTAAATTCTGCGTCAAAGGTGGGAAAACCGCGAAGGAGACCCTCGGAATGATTAAGGACGCCTATGGGGATGCTGTCACGAGCTCCTTAACAGTGGCACACCAACAACTCCCCGCGTCCGAAGAAAGCCAGAATGAGCAAGTGGCAAATCCATGCTCATCTGCTTTTTATACCGTCGTGGTGTGGTTCAGAAAGAGTTTGTACACCCTGGACTAACTGTGAATGCCAGATTTTACGCGGACGTGCTTGACAGGTTGCGCAAACGCGTCCTCACTTTGCGCCAATTCTTGGAAGCTTCACCACGACAACGCGCCGTGCCACACCACGCTGCTGGTGAGGGAGTTTCTGGCCAAGCACAGGGTTGCCACGATGCCCCACCCCCCCTACAGTTCAGATCTGGCAACGCCGGACTTCTTCCTCTTTCCTCGGCTCAAGGGAAACCGATACAGCTCCGTAGAAGACTTCCAAGGGGCCGTGACTGCGCCTCTGAAATGGATCCCGGAAAGCGAGTTCCAGGAGGCGCACGCGCAGTGGGAATCGCGTTATACGCTTTGTGTAGGAGAACAAGGGTACTACTTCAAGGACTACTAAAGATTTATACCTAATTGTGCAATAAAAAAATTTAAATTAATTCAGTTCTACTACTTTTTAATCCTTCTAGGTAATATTTCAAAATAGGCTTAATTTGGTTCTCGGATTTGAAGTAGGAACTTAAAAACTGGTGTTTTCTGAAAAAAATTGAAAGTGATGAAAGTGACACATATAATTTTATACACTTCTATCTATAACTAAATTACAAAACTTTTGTATATTTTGAAAAAATAAAAATAAATGTTTACTAATTTTCATCAAGTTGGATTTTCCCATTACTGAAAAGTTTTGCTTCCTGAGTTAATTACTTAAAATTTTACATCAATCAGTTTTTTAGTTGCATATATGAAATAGTTGGAGCATTTTCTATAAAAAAGGTGTCAAACACTTTTAGTCCAATCAAATTAGCTCTGGAATAGCTTCATTTCAGAAAAAAATGGAAAGAGCTCTGAATCGAACTGAAAATGATTTCAACCGGCTCAGGACCAACCCCTCTACAATTCCTACAGTCGATTAGGGGTGAGCGATAATAAGGGTTGAAATGGCAGGGGTGAAAAGGGGTAACTTTTTTAATCGACCCCCAAAAAAATATTTCTTAGTGCCAAACTGTAGAATATTAAAAAATAAGAAACTTTCAAATTAAAATTTTTTTGACATAACCTCAAAATCTGGAGATAAATGGATATACAATTTTTACGAAATTATTTTTTTTCTCGGTCAAAAATACTTTAATTTAAAACTTTTTTGGAGAAAGTTTGTCTTTCAATGACACAAATAAGCTACATTTTTTTCGTAAACAAAAATTATTTTGATTTTGCAATTTTCAAGTTTTTTGAAAAATATGAGGTCAAATTCAAAAAAATCGGTGAAGCAGGGTTTTCATTGTAAAAAGTTGATTTTGGACTCATTCTCTTTGTCGTTTTATCAACTTTATGGAAAAAAATTGATCATATTTTTTTTCGAATTTTAAAATATCAAAAATAGGAAAAAACTAAAATCTTGTATTTTGAAAAAACTTAAAATTTCGTATACAGTGTCCAATTATATTTTATCGATAAATATGGTATAAGTTTTTCATAATATTGATATTATTGACAAAATAGTAGAGTCAGAATTATTTTTTTCAACAAAAATCACAATTTTATTTAAAAAATTCAATACGGCCAAGGTTTTAGAAATTCAGAGGAGAAAATTCCCCAAAAGTAACCCTTAATAGTTGAAATTAAATAAATAGTATAAATAATAATGCCAACCATCGGATAGTTTGGAAAAAAGATAATATGGTAGGCCTACTCACAGAAAATGCAATAACAAAATTCAAGCATATTTTATTTTACAATGTACATACGTTTTACAATGTATTTATCGTATAGGTCTATTTATCCTATTCTGAATGTTAAAGTTTATTAATCCTAAATTAATGTCTAATAATATAGTTTTGTAACAAAATAATATTATAAGTCATAGTAATGAAATGAGAAGTCAAAAGACAAGTCCAAGGCCAAACAGAATGCTTAACTTACATGTTTCATCTATCAAATGCTGTGAATTCACAAGTATTAAAGAAAACAATTTGTGTTCTTTTTTCATACAACATTTCCATTATTTTATGTTAAAATATTTAAAAAGGTGTTGAATAAAATGATGCCCAAAAAGAATCTATGACGTTGTTATATTGCAAAAGTTACGTAGAAAACATTTTGAAAACATAATATGTCATTTAACTAGAGATTTTGAGGTTATGTCAAAATATGTTAAATGAGAAAGTTACATAATTCTTATATCTATAGCTTCGCAGCGATAAATATTTTGTGGGGTTGATTGAAAAGTTACCTCTTTTCACTAGTACCATTTCAACCCTTATTATCGCTCACTCCTAATAAATTACTATAGGAATTGTAGACGGATTGGTCTTGAGCCGCTTAAAATCATTCTAAGCTCGATTTAGAACTGTTTTGATTTTTTTCAGAAGAAAACTTAATTTGATTGGACAATAACTAAAATGTTTAATATTGTGTAATATTTAGTTTATATTGTATGCCCTAGACGGAGTGTTATACAAAGTAGCCCAATATATATGTATATAAAAAAGAAGATACTGTAAGTTATATTCTTCCAAATGTATAATCCATTTCCAGTTACAGAAAACATTTTGTCAATTAGTTCTGGAGTTATTGGAGGACCAACGATTAATTATCATAAGGCTTATGAAATCGGTCTAAATTGCGTTAGGTCAATAACAGGCAAGGATTTTGAAACAGTAAAATTTGAGAGAAAAAATAAAGTTTTGTCATTGTAAACTGTCAATTCATCTATTAAGGTAAATGGTGAAATAATAGCTGTTGACCCACTTTTGCTGTTCCAAAGACTTTCTTTAAATATTAATTGTAAGGATGATATGAAAAATTTCTTGAAGTACGAACTAGCTCCACTTCCTCTTTCTCTTTTTAATGAAAATGGTATGCGTAAGACTGAAAAAGCTAAATTTTATGATTACTTTTTGAACATCGAATCCATCCCACATTCACAAAATATCATTCATGTAATTGATGGTGGTTTTTTGTTACATAAAGTGGTTTGGCACCAAAACGACAGTATTCACGACATTTTGAAACAGTATATTACATTTGTTCGGAAACATTATGCTCATAGTAGTTATATAATTTTTGATGAATATCCTAATGCTGAAAATTCAAAAAGTACTAAATCTGCTGAACGCTCACGTCGTCAAAAGCTGAATATTGGACGAGAAATAAATTTTGAAAAACATACGAAAATAACTTTCTCTCAAGAAAAGTTTTTGTCAAATGAGAATAATAAGAAAAGATTAATAACTATGTTATCTGAAGAATTTGAACTAGCAGGATTTAAATGTAAGCAAGCTGTCGAAGATGCCAATGTTTTAATTGTGGAAACAGCAATTGAAATCGCGAAAAATTATTCAACAGTTGTCATCGTAGGTCAAGATATAGATCTCTTAGTTATTATGCATGAACTAGCACCATCAAATCCCAAAATTTTCTTGTTCAAACCAGGCGTACGAAACAAAAAAGATGCATATTACAGTTCTAATTGTTTCAGACATCAATCATTACGAAACATCATTGGATTCATGCATGCTTTCACTGGTTGTGATACCACCTCATGTTTTTATCAACAAGGAAAGTCAAAATTAATTAAAGTCTTGAAAGCTAATAATAATTTACAAAATTTTACAAAAATATTGTATGATAAAACTGCTGATGCAGCCACAGTTGCTAAGAATGAAAATGAACTCGTAGCTGCAATGTATAGTACGAAAAACCAGAAAGGGTCCTTAAATAAGTTGAGATTTTTACATTACAAGATCTCAACCAGTAGGTCATCGTTTAAGTTACATAGTTTACCACCTACAGAACAGGCTGCCGAACAACATTCTTTTATAGAGTATATTTACAAGTTCAAAAATGGCTCGGAAATGATATGGATCCATTGAAATGGGGGTGGAAGACAACGGCTCATGGATTAGTGCCGAAATATACCACAGCAAATCTTATTCCAGACGAATTATTGAAGAAGATAAGTTGTCGATGTGTAACTGGCTGCAAAGCAATATCTTGCAGTTGCCGAAAGCATGGAATACCATGCACCAATTTATGTTTGAATTGTTCTGAAACAGAAGTGTGTAGTAATTATGAAAAAGAAGAAGTCGATGAGACAGAAGAAATGTTAACAGGAAATTACTTTTGAAAAAGAAGAAAATATTATCAACGAGGTCGATGAATCTGCAAGAGAGAATGAAATCGATGATTCTGAAAATTCTAACAGGGAGTTTTGCAGTTCATTATCGAAAAGACCTAGACTATCGACTAATAATTAGACCTTATGTATATTATTTCTAAATATAGAATATTATATATACCTCTAAAATGCGATCAATATACGATAAAGTGTAAAATACTGTAAAATAGAGCATACTTGATTTTCTTTTATATGCATTTTCTATGAGTACCTCTATTTCTAAATCATCTGAACTTTTTTATGAATTAATTGATGGTAAGTGTTATTATTTGTAATATTAAGTTACTATTAAGGGTTACTTTTGGGGAATTTTCTCCTCTGAATTTCTAAAACTTTGGCCGTATTGAATTTTTTAAATAAAATTGTGATTATTGTTGAAAAAGCCAAAAAATAATTCTGACTCTACTATTTTGTCAATAATATCAATATTATGAAAAACTTATACCATATTATCTATCGATAAAATATAATTGGACACTGTATACGAAATTTTAAGTTTTTTCAAAATCTAAGAATTTAGTTTTTCTATTTTTGATATTTTAAAATTCGAAAAAAAATATGTTCAATTTTTTTCCATAAAGTTGATAAAACGACGAAGAGAATGAGTCCAAAATCAACTTTTTACAATAAAAACCCTGCTTCACCGATTTTTTTGAATTTGACCTCATATTTTTCAATAAACTTGAAAATTGCAAAATCTAAATAATTTTTTTTTACGAAAAAAATGTAACTTATTTGTGTCATTGAAAGACACACTTTCTCCAAAAAGTTTTTAAATTGAAGTATTTTTGACCGAGAAAAAAAATAATTTCGTAAAAAATGTGTATCCATTTATCTCTAGATTTTAAGGTTATGTCAAAAAAATTTAAATTTGAAAGTTTCTTATTTTTTAATATTCTACAGTTTGGCACTAAGAAATATTTTTTTGGGGGTCGATTAAAAAAGTTACCCCTTTTCACCCCTGCCATTTCAACCCTTACTATCGCTCACCCCTAATCGACTGTAGGAATTGTAGAGGGGTTGGTCCTGAGCTGGTTAAAATCATTTTCAGCTCGATTCAGAGCTCTTTCCATTTTTTCCCAGAAGAATCCTTAATTTGATTGGACTATTTCGGATTGGGGTATAATTAATATATTTGGCGAATTTTTGAAAAACAAATTTGGTCCAACCACTCAAAATCAATTTTGAAAAAATCCAAATGGCGGTAACGCTAAAATTTCAAATTCGCCCAAATATAGTTGTGAGGCATATCGTTTGAAAGCTTATTTAATTCTGAATCCAAAAAGAATAATAATTAGTTTTGAGAAAAAAAATAGTACAGGAAAACGGGGCAAAATCGGAAAACACGATTCCGTTGGTTTTTGGCTGCCATTTTCAATCGGTTAAAGATATCTATGTGCAAGTTTTACAGTTGGGTTTCTCTTGGAATTCTAAATCGAAATGATGTATCACATGACCAACTTCCCATAAAAATAGTTACATTCAAGATGGCGAATCCCAGACGGCGGGTACATTTCTTGAAATTTTAATAAAATAGTATTTTTATACAGAGTAGGTTCCTCAATCACATCTAACTTAAAATTTTCCTTATATACGAAATAATAAGCCGCTTCCAGACTTTCAGAACACCCGGTATAAAGTTTTTAATGACACCCGAAAACGTGTTCTGGGGACATGATCGGTGCTCATTTACTACTCCCAACCTTAGGTCTCACCATAAGGGTCATTTCAATAGATCATCTTTCCTATGGAATTTGCTAAAAATGATATTTGTCCATTGAAAATAAATAGCTCAGCCGAGTGAAAAGGTTGCAGCAATAATCAGCTGGTCACTCTCAACACATCTAGCTTCCGTATAGGCTATTTTTTCAGAGGTATTTCCATTAACAGCTGACTTTTGTATGTCTAATTTTTAGGTTAGGTCACTGCTGTACACGAGTTTTAAGAGCAAAATTTTGATTAATTCTTAACAGTGACGTAGTCGCGAAAAATCGTAAAATATATACAGAGTGGAACAAAGTTAGTGTTAAAAACTTCGGAAAATGGTTCTATGGGTCAAAATAAATAGAAAATCAAGAATAACATTTTTTCGAAAAAAACTTCATTTTCCAAATATCCGCCATTTTGTTTTTTTACTAAATAATATATAGAGAACGGTTTAACCGATTGAGTTCAAACTTGGCATGAAGTTTAACCTAACAATGATCTATCTTAAGAAATATAAGCGATTGTATTCAATCATGAGCTTTAAAATGGCGGCTGGTAGAAAATTTCAAACCTAAATTACTCAAAAACCGTACATTTTAACAAAAAATTTCAGGTCACCTTTTTTGTAGCCCTTTTCATTCCCTATCGGTTGGTGTCAAGCAATCTGTCAAAGCAATCGGATGAAGGATAATAGCTAAGTTAAAGATAATGACAGCAAATGTACACACATTATTGTATTATTTACTGTGTTGGTATGGGATGCCGGGTTGAATAAACCAATTATTACACATAACTTAGCTTTATCTTTTTTATTTGGGGTTTAAAGGCGAAAAACGCTTTATCCTTCATTCGATTGTTTAAACAGTTACACCAACCGATAGGGAATCAAATCAGCTACAAAAAGTGTCTTGACATTTTTTGTTAAAATGTACGGGTTTTGAGTAATTTAGGTTTGAAATATTCAAACAGCCGCCATTTTGAAATGCATGATTGGATATAACCGTTTATTTTTCTTAGGATAGATCATTGTTAGGTTAAACGTCATGCCAAGTTTGAACTCAATCGGTTAAACCGTTCTCTAGATATTAATTATTTAGCAAAAGAAACAAAATGGCGGATATTCGGAAAATGAAGCGTTTTTCGAAAAAATATTATTCTTGATTTTCCATTTATTTTGACCCATAGAACCATTTCCCGAAGTTTTTAACACTAACTTTGTTCCACTCTGTATAATTCGATAACGCAGCTGAATCGCTGACGTGAGTTCAGCTAATTTCCAAAATTAAGTTTATAGGCCTATGTTTTAGGGTTTCAACCAATAATTTGGGAAATACTTTAGGTCTATTCACGACGGTGCTGAATAGCTGCAAAATGGTTCGCACTATCTTCAATACACAAAACATTGCGTGCTTCGCACGCTAACCCCCGTATTGGGAGTACCTTCAATACACAAAGTATTGCGTGCTTCGCACGCCAATCCCCGTATTGGGAGTCTGTTCAATACACAATGCATTGCGTGCTTCGCACGGCAACCCCAGGTAGAATCCACCACATGGCTTTGAACTGGGTACTTCTATGGTACTTTACGTTTTGATCGATTTGGGGGGAACCAAGCGAGCTATAAGGTCGCGTGAAAAAACAAAATGTGCAGAATAACATCCTACATTTATATTTGTAGAAAAAACTCAAAAACAAATTCATTTTCGTAGGAAAAATCTCAAAAATAGTTACTTTTAGTCAAAAAACGTGTTTCCGATTGTTGGATTTTTTGGCTATGGAACACGTCCGAGCGACGTAGAGAAACAACATGTGTATCAAATTTGAACCAAATATGACTGAAAATGCGGCCACTAGAGTGCGAACACGTATATACATATGTATAAAAGCGAAATACTACTCA
Source organism: Philaenus spumarius (assembly GCA_018207615.1). Lineage (NCBI taxonomy): Eukaryota > Metazoa > Arthropoda > Insecta > Hemiptera > Aphrophoridae > Philaenus > Philaenus spumarius. The sequence continues at coordinate 229,347 of JAGFPH010000787.1, forward strand.
CGATTTCTCAAAAACTACCGAACGGATTGGAATGAAATTTGGTATGTAGCTTCCTCTAGGACCATAAGTGTTCACTAAAAAAGGGTTTAAAAAAATTGGAAATTTTAGGTTGGTTTGGTGGTAAAAATTACTAAATCACGATTTCTTCAAAATTACCGAACAGATTGGAATGAAATTTGGTATGTAGCTTCCTCTAGAGCCATAGGCGCTCGCTAAGAAAGGGTTAAAAAAAATTCGAAATTTTAGGAGGGTTTTGGGGGGATCAAAGTTACTAAAATCATAATTTCAGATCTTTTATTATTATGACAATAGTGCTTTTATTATTTAAGATCTATAAAAGCCAAATACCACTCACTGACTGAACACTTAAAAAGAATACAATTACGTTAAAAAGACTGAAAATACCAACCACCACGGGCAACGCCGTACGGGTCAGCTAGTATATTATATGATTTTTAATGACAACCCAAAACGTGTTCTGGGGACCATGATCGGTGCTCATTTGCTACTCCCGACCTTGGGTCTTACCATAAGGGCCACTGCAATAGCTCATTTTTCCTATGGAAATTCGCTAATAACTGTAAAAATCTTGCAGGTTAATGTGTCAGAAGCAGACAGAGATATATGTAACATATGGTGTAGAAGGAGATAAAAGAACCGTCAAGAGCATGTGTTAATGCATGTAGGTGGTTTTCGTCAGATACTACGGACTTATTAAATTATACTGCGTACGCAATGTATAACAGTAGTAGAAAGAGATGCGAGAAATGACGTGTGACCAGTAATCCTTTATGACGTAAAGAAGTGGGAGGTTAGGATGAAGTCTTTAGTGTGTCTTTGGACTCTGCTCTGGAATTGGAATTGCCGGTGATATTAAATTCGAATATACAGGTGTCCCTCTTCGACTGTCCGAAACTTTTCGGGATTATTGAAGTAAAAACTTCTATAGGGGCACCGCGTCCAAAATATTTTGCGGGCAGTGAACCGGATTTGACCTTCACGCTCTACTATATATTGTACACATGTGTATATAGCAAAGTATATAGTTTACTTAAGTAACACCTCTGAAATTGACATTGTGCTTCCTCATGTCTTAAGTTATTTTACGTTTACTTGGTAATACCTTTGAAATGAACATCGTGCTTCCTCATTTTGTAAATTGTTTTAAAACAGTTTACTTGGTAATACCTCTGAAATGGACATTGTGCTTCCTCATTATGTAAGTTTTGTTAAAATAGTTTACTTGGTAATACCTCTGAAATGGACATTGTGCTTCCTCATTTCGTAAGTTGTTTTAAAATAGTTAACTTGGTTAATACCTCTGAAATGGACATTGTGCTTCCTCATTTCGTAAGTTGTTTTAAAATGGTTTACTTGGTTAATACCTCTGAAATGGACATTGTGCTTCCTCATTTCGTAAATTTTTTTAAAAATGGTTTACTTGGTTAATAACTTTGAAATTGACATTGTGCTTCCTCATTTCGTAAATTGTTTTAAACTAGTTTACTTTGTTAATAACTCTGAAATGGACATTGTGCTTCCTCATTTCGTAAGTTGTTT
>JAGFPH010000787.1:244782-257222 GCA_018207615.1 Philaenus spumarius
AGATTTAAGATCCAATCATCCATTTAGCCACTATTCATCCGAGAAGGGAAGCTCCGCCCAACGTTCTTAAAGCTAGACGGTTTCACTGATTCACTGACATTAATTATTAGGCACTTCATGTAATCGGACCCCCCTCGACCTCATACTTGAATTAAAGCTCTCGACGAGAAAATTTTGGGAAAATTGCCACAATTTAACATTTTTTAATTTTGGAAGCACCTTTTGGGCGGGAAAGAATTTTTAGATTTTTTCAATTTCTTCATTTTCCCACTTTGAGCGCATTTAGTAAGAAAACGGTAAGAGATAGCAAAAAATGTTAAATACAAAAGTTGTAGAAAATTAAATTTCAAAGAAGAGATTTTCCATCAGATTCAAGATCTAATTATCCCTTTAGCCGCTATTAATCCGAGAAGGAACTCCACCAAACAATCCTTCAAATTTCCCATGTTAATCTTATGGAGATAATGTTTAATGAGTTTGAGTCAGCTGCCAAATAAATCAGCTGATTTGTGCTCGGTCACCTATGTACAAACGAGCCAAAGATTAACGAGATTCTTTAACGAATTTTCCAACTGCGAGCGAAGCGAAGCAGCCATCTGAGGCCGAAGGCCGAGGCGGGGTTGGGACGCGAAGCGTCCAGGGGCACAGCCCCTAGTATTTTTATAATAACTCTACTTTTATAAACAGCTACCAATGGAATACGTACTTGTAACATTTGATGCCCTGCACCCCACTGCTTTTTACAATTATTTTCTAAATTTTAGTTTGGTTTGCTATTAAAGCGTGTTTTTAAACTAAATTTTTTTTACATAATACTTAATATCTTTGGATGTTGGAAATATAACGCAAATTTTGGATACACATTCGGTGTGACGTCTTTTACCCTCGTACAAAAACAAAAACAATAAAATATGAAAATAAATATGAAACATTTAATCGGTCTGAAAAACGTACGAAGAGATATGATTTCCCTTGAAAAACCGAATTTTGTGTTTTCTTTATAGAATTACTTCCTCGGCGTTAATATAAAACCAATACACCGTTCCGAAGAAAAGCAAACATCAATTTAAAACTTTAAACATAAACGTGATTAAACAAAGTTGGGGTTGCTATGACGTCAACCGCCATTGAATCAAACTTCAAAGTTGTTTATCACCTGTCGGAAATTGTTACGAACTGTTGCATGGATGGAGTTAGTTATGCATCCAGGTTAGTTAATAACAGGTTATGTGTGTTATGAGAGTTGCATAATTATTTATGTTTTTTAAAATTAACTAGTTGTGCCCAAATCGCGTTTTGCCTTTCCGACGGTCAAATTGTAAAACTTAAATCTTTGAAGTTGGGACAAAAGGGCTTAAGTCAGAAATTGTCAACCTTATTGTACGAATAAAATATATATTGTTTGTGATTTCACAAACTTCAATGGTAAAGAAGAACTGACTTATCACCTTCAGTTTGAACGGTCTTCGAGGAGGATGAGGAACAGTTTTTATTTTCAATTATACATTTTTACTACATGTTAAAAAATAACAATTAAAAATAAACTTATTGTGTGACTCTTATCGTGTGATACCTCATTTTAAGGTGTAGTAGCACTTCGGGGAAACTCAAATTTCTTAGAAAACAGTAACACTTCGTCCCACTCGCTTTTACAGTTGATTAAATAAGCTAATGGAGCAACATTTCGGCCCGACGAAAAATTGACAAGGTTTGAGGAACGCAGTTCAGGTAGTAAGAGGCCCATGACCTGTATACTTTGCAACCACCTAACCTAGCCTAACCTAACCCAACCTAACCTAATTTAACATAACCTAACCTAACCTACCCAAACCTTTCTAGTTATGTGGAAATTGGTTAAAGTTTAGTGAAAATTTCACAAATGCAATGAAATACTATCCACCCAAATAGTTAGTGAAGACCTGTCAAATATTTTTTGGGACGAAGTGTTACTAGTGAGCAGGTAGAGAGTTGGACCGCAGGCCACATCTGAGGAATTCGGGCCGAAATGTTACTATATATATTCTACATACAACTATATGTGTATTCATTTTAAGATACAGAATAATTGAAATTTGTTTGGATCCACATTAGTTATGATTTAGACACAATTAACTTCCAAGAAAGTTTTGCAATACTGTATTTTTGAAAATGGGGCCAACTCAATTAACTAAATCCTAATCAAGCCTGTACAGATTGGCGAAGCACCTGCCAGTTTAAAATGGATAAAAATATATTAATTATTGTTTAAATGGTAACTGATTAATTTTTGTTTAAAAATATTTAAACTTCACTTTATAAATAATAATAATAATTTCTTCAAATCAAAAGGATAATGATTAATCTATTAATCAAATCAGATATCAAAAGGTCCACCCTACACACAATGGCGGCCGTTTAAAGTTACAATATTGGGCATTTTGAAAAGGGTTAATTTTACTTATAGTTACTTACCTTTTACTTACCTTCGGCCTCAGATGGGTACTTCGCTTATCTCCACAAGATTAACATGGGAAATTTGAAGGATTGTGTGCCGGAGCTCCTTCTCGGGTGAATATCAGCTGAACGGATGATTGGATATTGAATCTGACGGGAAATCGTTTGTTTGAAATTAAATTTTCTACAACTTTTGTATTTAACATTTTTTCCTATCTCTTACCGTTTTCTTACTCTTACAAAACGCGATCAAAGTGAAAAAATGACAAAATTGAAAAAATCTAAAAAACTTTCCCGCTTAAAAGGTGCTTTTAAAATTAAAAATGTTAACTTTTAGTAATTTTACTGAAAGTTTCTCGTCGAGAGCTTAAATGCAAGTATGAGGTCGAGGGGGCTGCGATTATGGGAAGTGCCTCATACTTTATGTCAGTGAACCCGTCTAGCTTTAAAGACGTTGGGCGGAGCCTCCCTTCTCGGATGAGTAGTGGCTAAATGGATGATTGAATCTTGAATCTGAATGGAAATCGTTAGTTTTAAATTTAATTTTCTACAACTTTTATAATTTAACTTTTTTTTTCTATCTCTTACCGTTTTCTTACAAAACGCGCTCAAAGTGGAAAAATGAAAAAATCTAAATATCTTTCCCGCTCAAAAGGTGCTTCCAAAATTTAAAATGTTCAACTCTGGTTTCCCAAAAGTTTCTCGTCGAGAGCTTTGATTCAAGTATAAGGTTGAGGGGGATCCGATTACGGGAAGTGCCTAATAATTAATGTCAGTGAATAGCTTTATATAAGTAGATATTATAATAATGCATGATGGTGGTAGTGATTGGAAGTTTTACATCATAGGAAAATTAATGAGCAGACAACTGCGGAAAATGTGGATCATTTTGAAAGAATTTGTAAATTTGGAATTAGCCTAGATTCACTTTATTCATAGTTTTTGTTATATAATTAAATAGTTATTTGTGTATCTAAGATGCAAAGTTGAGTCTGTCGCATGAGATAAACATTTGACAAAGTTTATCGAGTGTGACAAATTAAACTTTGCTCCCGTTAAGTACACACCGTTTTTCCTACAGCTACTTTTACTTTCTCACTATACTATAGTATAGAGAAAGTATAGTGATCGCAAAAAAATCGATGTTGAGATTTTTGTGGATATATCCGTTTTGGGACCTCCTGAGTCTAAAAACGTGGTTTTTGCAAAATGTCTGTCTGTATGTCTGTATGTCTGTATGTATGTATGTATGTATGTATTCAAAGCTAGAGCGAAAACTATTCGATCGATTTTAAACAAATTTGCACCAGACATGTCAAGTAGACCTGTATGGATGCACGAAAAAGGGTTTTGAACAATTTTGAAAAACAACCCCCTTTTTGGTCAAAAATCCCCCAAAAAAATCAGTTATCATTTTTTTATAAAAAAAAGGCTGTATCGATTTTGATCGAATTCGGCTTATTTGTAGCCTTTAATGTGCCCTACCATGTACAAAAACCCGCATCTTTCTAAAAATTTTAGTTTAGCTAATAATAATAATAATAACTGATTTTTGGGGTTTTTAGGCCATAAAGTGGGTTGTTTTTCAAAACCTTTTTAAGTGCATCTATAAAGACGTAATTGACGTGTTTGGTGCAAATTTTTTCGAAATCGATCGAATAGTTTTCTCTCTAGATAATAATAATAATATTTATTAATTAATCTCCAACTTTAATAAATAACTCTCCTACCCCACCCTACAAGTCACAGTGAATCTGTTTAGTAATTTAAATGTGTTTGTGAGAAAGTATGTGCCAGTTCCTGGTACCGTTTATTTAAATTAGTGTTTTAGTTTTAAAAAAAATCTGTTTTACAGAGGTTAGTTCCATAACAATCAAAATTTTCAAACATAGACTGCATCAGCTGTTTGCTTTGCGTACAGTGCGCAAAGTAAACAGCTGGAATGCGAAAAGTATTACTTTACCACACGCCAGCTGTTTAGTCATGCGATAAAGTAAAACAAAGAGGTATAAATTACTTGACGCTGTAGTATAGTTTGAGCACTGCTGTGAGTTAATCAGCTTTAGAAAAAAGCGACTAGAACAAATATTCAAAGCAAGAAAAACCTTTATTTTTAATTAAATTACAAGTGAAAAAACATGGACCAAGACCGGGATTTGAACCCAGGATATTTACCATTCCGTGGTAAGGTTCTGCCAACTGAGCCACCCTGATCAATGTTAACATCACTTGTACGGTTTTAATGCATTTATTGGAACCAATAGACTGAATATATTGTATGTACGACATTTAAAACAATCTTAATTATTTTTGCACCTTACAGTGTTGTTGTTTATTATTATTTTTAATTCGTAATAATTTTTCAGCTTACACACTTCCTCAGCAAGGGTCAATTTAAATTACAAGTGAAAAAACATGGCCAAGATCGAAATTTGAACCCAGGCAAATTTGATTTTGATTTTCAGTCAAAATGAAAACTTCACGAATAACGATTTATACAAGGTAAATATATCTTAAACAAAATGTACAAAATGTCACAAAAAACTTATCTGCACAGTATGGAATCCCATACATTAAAATAAATTAAACATTTTCAGAACTCCTATTCCGAATTCGGATATTTATTTTTATTATCACTAATAACAATGGCGAAATTCGAAGTAATTAAAGCTACTTCAATTGCCAACCGTTTCCAATTTTTTTAAATCGCCGTCAAAAATACAATAGGCCTACTACAAATGGTCGCAGTTATTGTTGTTGCTATTTTAACAAGTAATACTTTTGTAAAAAAAAAACTTGCGGATTGTGAGTAAACTAACCCGAATTTGAATAAAGTTACTAAATAATTTGATTTATTTGTATAGCATCCTATCCTGTATAGCGGGCTAAGGTTTTATGTGACACCCTGTATTTATAAATAAAACAAAAAATGTTCACACTTTCTGTTCACTAAGTAAAATGTGTTTATCTCTTTTATACGACCCTTTCTTTCTTCACAGTAACAAAAGTATTGTGTACAGTAAAAAACAGAGGTCTATATTTTTTGTATTGTGGTTGTATTGTTAGAAACAACAAACAAAGGGTGGGGGCCCCCTCTTTTCCTCTCCTCTCTGACACATTCCCAGATTGAGGGATCTGTATTTCACCAATTATTTCTGTATTAAGTGGTAAAATTATCTATTAATTATTAACTATTAATCACTATTTTATTATTTTATTTTTTCAAATATATTGCATTTACATACATAAATTTAAATAGTTACAGTTTTTTTTCTCAAACAACGAAAATTTTAAAAATTCAGTTAGTTTATACTACTAACTATTGTCAAACAATTAAATTCTAACTATACTTTCGTTTTCCTAAGTATTCTCACCAAATAACATGATTTTAATGAAATAATTAAACTATTGTGTTGTTTTACATCAATTAGCAAAATATGAAATCATAAGGTTTGTGTTGTATATATTTTATGCTACATATATTATTACTAATGTTGAAAGCTACAAATATGTTAATTGAAGTCAATAAAACTACAACATTATTCTTAAGAAACGTAAGTAGTTTGATCTTTTAAAATGTTTTAAAATGTAATGAGTTGATATTTAGAATAACTCATGCACACCTAAATAAAATAAAACTGTGGTTTTCCGCCATACGTTAGCTCACAATGTTTTATGTTTAACTTCCTTTTATTTTTCACTTCACTTGAAACACCAATTTGAATTACGTTAAATAAAGTAGAAATGTCGATTGGAGTTTACGTTTTACGAAATATTTTGTAACACAAAAGTAAACCACCTCCTTTAATGAAATACTTCATCTCTGAAAGTGGAACTGCCATACATGATTCTGAAGAAAACACACTGTCAATGTCTTTCCCCTCTTTACACACCTTTTGCGTGTATTGAAATTTAATGTCCGGTTGTTTTGTAGAGGTAAATGTCACGGTGGAATAGAACCTGTTCACAACATTAATAGCTGTTGGAACGCAAACAAAACACATCATGAATTTTCCTTTTGTTGTATCTGTTTTGTTGTAAAACCAAAATATACAGCCATATGCGCTGGCATAAGACACATCAAATCTGTTTACATCGGTTTTAAAATTCGAATAATTAACAATTGATTCTGCTGTAAATGTTTTACGTACTGAGTGATCTTTTTTAATGTGACCAAACAACCTACTCGCCGTGCCTTCCCAACTACAGTCTTTTAAACGGCAAAACACTTTTCTTAAAGGACACACCGATTCGTGAAGTTTTAAATTTTTCTCCATTTGTAAAGCATCGCAACCTTCAAATCTACACGGTCTTGGGAAACAATTTAGCATATCTTCTAGAATTATATTTTTCGTCGTTTGCAGATTACCTCCTCGACACGTTGGACAATTTGCAAGGTTTCCCTTGCACGACAAGCAAATGCAATGTCCGTTCACACAGTACCAGAGTGGTGGGCGTAACAAGTTCAAACAAATCGGGCATTTTGATACTTCTTCCAGTTTCTTTAAAAGTGACATCTTGTCATCAAATGATACTCTATCCTGTAATCAATCATAAACAAAAAAATTATACTATCCGTATTCTGTTCAAATCATTAATTGTGGCTGTTTACATTAACCAGTATAAATAAATATTATATCTACAGCTCAAATTTCTTGAATTATCTACATGGATTAGAATCATTCCATCAAGGTTGTTATAACCGTTATATCGTGTTATGCTTGGCTGCCGCAAGTTGCGCCAATGGCAAAATATTTGGGGGGGGGGGGGTTAAATTTTGGGGGAATTGTAAAAACTGTTTTCCAGTAATTACAAAGTTACAAAATGTTTACTAGTTTGCAACACCGTAGTTCTAATAAGTTTATGATGAGAAACGAAAAACCTAATAAAAAGTAAAATCAGTCTAGTCTAGTCTTTCGATCACTCAGCCAGACAAATGATTATAATTTTAGATCTTGTCTCTCAGTAGACAACCCCCTCCCTTCTTGACCAATGCGTCGTCAAGGCCGCGCACATCCTTTCCCGCCAGCCCTTTTCCCTCAATCACCGGAAAAACGTGTCACCTTACTATCTTGACATCTTTGTCGTTTTGAGACAGTTTATTTTCCTGCGATTACCTGAAAGCTCTCTAATTATAGTACGGAAAATGACTTATTTTTCCCATGAAAATTTGCTAAAAACTAGGGACTGTACTCTAAACCCAGCTCTTGTCAGTGATTTGTGTGAATATACGGATTAGACGCCGAGGAACTTTGTGAAGAGGTTAATGTTTTTAGCCAGTTATACAAAGTTAGTTATGAAAACATTGATCTATCAGATGTGCTAAGTTCAAACGATGCAAATGACGAAAGTGTTAGCCTAATCAATGAAGAATTTAAAACACAAGATCCTTCTGAAGAGACATTTAATAGCCTTAGTTCTTATTAAAGACTCTAAGATTGTCAAGCAAAGCTATCTGAATCAATATATCAAGAAGGCTTTATCCAGATCCTATAGGAGTTTATTAAACATCTCTGGTTTGGTTTTCCATATTTAACAACGATGTATCAAATAATTCTTGCCCTGCCAGCAACAAGCTGCGCAGCTGAGAAAATAATGAGCAAACTGAAGACAGTCAAAAATAGACTGAGAAGTAGTATGGTAGATCCTGGTTGTCTGACATTTTGGTTCTGACGTCCGAAAAAATATCTTAAGATCAGTTCTCAACAGTGAGATCATAGAAGGGTTTGCATTTCAAGTGAAAACAGGAAAGACTACCACTTTACAAAGGCTATCAAGGATAGGGAGCATCAACAGGGCCGGCGGACCCATTAGGTGAGTTAGGCTACAGACTGTAATTCTATAGTCTGTGGTTAGGCGACCGCCTAGAGCGCCAAATTTTTGGGGGCAGCAAAACGAGTTGAAAACGGGGAGGGAGGGGAGAAAACCAATTTTTAATTTACTTCCGTATAATCCGGCCCAAAAAACATTATGTGGAAATTTATACGTATTGACATAATCACATTATGAAATGAATCCCAAATCAATATAAACCTCAAGTCAATTTGAACTACATTTACAAAACAATGTTTTTGTTAGTTTACCTAATTTGTCCATTGCCTTGAAAATTTTTTTAATGCTTCCTGCCTCTGTTGCCAGTGGAAAACGAAGTTTCTCAAAGTTGAAACAAATATAAACTTACATTCGGTCAACAATGACACTTGAGAGGCTTGTTGGACTATTTACATTATCTTTACCTATTGTTCAAGATCTGGCCCAAAAGGTTGACCTCAAAGAAATGGTAAAATCATTTTCAAAACGAAAGACAAGAAAAGTAAACTTTTACGTTCAAAGTGAAATAAAGACCTGGCATGAAGAAAAGCACAAAAAACAAAACAAAAATAATACAAACTGTTAGACTTGTATTAATTAAATAGCCTAATAGACTTAAATTAATTAAATTAATAGACTAGCCTGATTTCAGTTCAATTTTAAGTATATTTCTGTAATTGATTGTTTTGAGTAGAGTTTATTTCAATTTAGCAATTTTGTTTCTGTTTTATATTCTCACTATTAAACATATTGCAAGTTATTGATTTAGCTCATTTTACTTTTATATTCATGTTGTCAAAAACTTAAAATGCAACATTCAATTCCATAATTGATGTCTTGGTTTCAATTTAGCAGTCTAGTAATTATTTCTGTGGTAATGATATCTTGGTAACAGTAATATTACTATTATTTTGAAATTACATTTAACATTTAAGGGTACTTTCTTTCATTATATTTTTAGTATATTATAGCATTCGTACAAAATACCAAAATATTGCATATAAATATATGCATTGGGCCTAATAAATAAAATCAAAATCAGCAAGAAAAAACTGAACATCAATAATTTAGCATTATTTCGATTGGTTGATAAACTAAAAACTGACGTTAAAATCGTATTGAAAAATATTGCACTTAATAGTTGGTGGAAGTTTTATCTTTTATGCCTAGGTTCGGGAGGGGGGGGGGGGAGGGGCGCAAACGTGATCTTTTGCCTAGAGTGGCATACATTGTTGCGCCGGCCCTGTGCATTAGCATAACCTTCTCACAACGTACCAGTAGCCATTGCAAGTACTGTCCATTATTACTTTAGTATAATAGATGTATTATTTGTTTCTACATTTACTTTTAAAAATACTGTATAATAAAACTGTTATATATATTTTATCTTAATTAAAGGTAAAGCTAAATTTTAAAGTTTTATTTATTTACACTTGTATCCTATTACTTCTCAATCCTAGATAGCATGAGCTATAAAATTTATTATTGTAGGTGTCTTAGTATACAGCCGTTTAAAAGATCCAGGATTATTTATTAAGCTATAAAAGACGTGCAGGACTTCAGTGTAATTATTTACTCTGCTTTATTTTATTTTATTTATTGTAAGCTTATTTTGAAACATACTATTTGAATCAGAAAATGTTTAGAAAAGTTCGCAAAATTAAAAACTTAACAATTCATATATATATATACAATTATCAAATCTTTTCTAACAAGTTTTCACACAAAAATGTTTCAGGTATTGTGGGGGGGGGTTGGGGGGGGTTGGGGGGGGGGGGGGGGGTACTCCTGGTGTTGTGTATAGTCACTGCGTAGCAACAATAAGATGGATACCACTGCCCCAAAGTTCAATCAGTCTAAACACATCAGGGTATCAACCGGCCAAAATAAATGAATTCAATAAAATAGTTTGAGCTAGTTGTTGAGCTTTGGGATGGTCGACGCGTTTATTAGCGTAAGAATATAGCAGCCCAACTAGTGTAGAGGCCAACACGTCTAAAACGTAAACAATCTAACACAACGCTCAGTTCACAATTACCCCAAACCCGCATAGGAAAATGTCACTTCCGAGTTTATTTGTAAAACTCTTGTTTCTGTATTGAAACTGAGTATATACAGGGTGGGTGTAAAATAAGTTGCACTCCCTTTATCTTAGTTATTTCTTACGATAGCTAAATGCGGTTTTCGGCAACATTCGTTGCATTGAATGGCTGCTTAAAAAACGTAATATTGTTCAATTTTTCTTGAAATGGGTTGACGTGGGAGGGCTTAAATTAGAAGGCTTCTGAATTATAACCTTACATTATTAAATGTTCAAACTGTAATATTTTGTATTTGTAATGTTAATTTCAATAGCTTATTAAATTAGTTATTGTTATTTAATTGAACTTAATTAATAACATTCATTTTTTTAATAATACAGTATCATAAAATGGCTGTGGTGTCGGTTGGGGAGGGGGTTAAAAAACTTTCTTTAGTCAAAATTCTTGTCTCAACAGCACCTTTACAGTTATGTATCAAATGACTATTGGTCACATTTGAAAGTTTTTTCAATACCAATACAGCAGCCATTTTATGATGGCTATATTATTTAAAAAATAAATTTTATTAATTAAGTTCAAAAAATAACAATAATTAATCTAATAAGTTATTGAAATTAACATTACAAATACAAATTTGTATTAAAAAAAAAAACACTAAAAACAAAACAATCTTAAAATAACTTGTAAAACCTAAAATAATTAAAAAATACAATGTGTTCCATAAGAAATTCGAAAGATGTCCGCCATATTGGAAAACGGAGGCACATTTTGAAATTTCTAGTTAATATTTTTAATTTTCACTAAAAATTAGGTAAAGTCCCTCATTTAAAGTTTGATGTAAATATTTTACTTTTGGAGATCAAAATGGTTCACAGTTAAACTGGACACTTTGGATACAATTTTAAAGATAAATAATGTAAACACACCAGTTGATTGATTACATTTAATTAACAATACGAAATGGATCAGAATAGTCCTGATTGCTTTTAACGCCAACACCATTGCTCGTTTCACTAGCACATTAATAACTATTGAAATAATTTAAGTAGATTTAGAAGAAAACTAGGGGCTCTGCCCGTGGGCTATGTGAAGCTGGCAGCACCCAATTACAAAATTCAAAAATAAATTATCAGTTTCGTTTCTTTATCGTTTGTTTACGTTTGTTTAGCTATATTCATCGTTTGTTTAGCCTAAGTTCAAGAGTTATTAGAAAAATTAAATGGGTGCTGCTAGGTACATACCAGCAGCGTCCAATTAAAAAATCATTCCAAAAATAAGTGGAATCGTTTGTTTATCGTTTGTTTACGTTTGTTTAGTCATTTTCATCGTTTGTTTAGGCTCAGTAATCAATACATAGAAAAAATTGTGGGCGCTGCTAGGTTCACATCAGCAGCGTCAATAAACCATATTTATCCAAAAATGAATGAAGTCGTTTGTTTATCGTTTGTTTACGTTTGTTTAGCTATTTTCATAGTTTGTTTAGTCTTACTTTAGGAAGAAATCGAAAAAAACGTCTTGGACGCTGCTATATTCACATCAGCAGCGCCCATAACCCATATTTATCCAAAAATGAATGAAATAGTTTGTTTAGCTATTTTAATTGTTTGTTTAGTCTTGCTTTAGGAAGAAATCGAAAAAAAAATGTATTGGGCGCTGCTATATTCACATCAGCAGCGGCCTTAACCCATATTTATCCAAAAATGAATGAAATAGTTTGTTTAGCTATTTTCATTGTTTGTTTAGTCTTACTTTAGGAAGAAATCGAAAAAAACGTCTTGGACGCTGCTATATTCACATCAGCAGCGCCCATAACCCATATTTATCCAAAAATGAATGAAATAGTTTGTTTAGCTATTTTCATTGTTTGTTTAGTCTTACTTTAGGAAGAAATCGAAAAAAACCTCTTGGACGCTGCTATATTCACATCAGCAGCGCCCATAACCCATATTTATCCAAACATGAATGAAATAGTTTGTTTAGCTATTTTCATTGTTTGTTTAGTCTTGCTTTAGGAAGAAATCGAAAAAAAAATGTATTATGCGCTGCTATATTCACATCAGCAGCGGCCTTAACCCATATTTATCCAAAAATGATTGAAATAGTTTGTTTAGCTATTTTCATTGTTTGTTTAGTCTTACTTTAGGAAGAAATCGA
>JAGFPH010000787.1:320245-333517 GCA_018207615.1 Philaenus spumarius
AAACCCTTTCTTAGTGAGCACCTATGGCCCTAGAGGAAGCTTCATAGGGTACCAAATTTCATTCCAATCCGTTCGGTAGTTTTTGAGAAATCGTGATGAGTGAGTCAGTGAGTCAGTGAGTCAGTGGGTTTTGGCTTTTATATATATAGATATAGATAAATACTTAATGTTCACCGTACTTTACATCAAACTACAAACTACGGATATTCGATATTCATAGATGTTCACGATTCGATACATTGCATCAATTCTATGTGTATAACACGGGTCCAAAAGTATTCGTTACATCGATGTAATCGTTCTAACTTACAGCCTCTAGTCACAGTATGTTTCCACTTTGTAAACATATTTAAATAAGTTGGTAACATCAATAAGTTGTTTTGTATAACATAAATACAAGCATTAAAACTAAGAAATAGCCTGAAGCTCTAACTCATAGTCTTTAGTCACAGTATGTTTACCTGCATTCAACATTCAACAGTAGAATGTGCTTAGGTTGGCAGCACTACTCTATTTCCTAAAAACAGGTCGTTGTCTGCAAACATATCAGCTGGGAGTCGTAAAGTAAATTTAAGTCACGTTTTATTAGCGGATTTATATAGGAAAGATGAGCTGCAGTGACTCTTATGGTGAGAGCTAAGGTCGGGAGTGGACAATTAATCAACATCGATCATGGTCCCCATAACTCGTTTTGGTTTGTCATTAAAAACTTTATGTACACAGGGTGTAAAAAAAACCTTTCAGGACTTTGGGATACGGTTCCTCATACACAAAGGAAGAAAAAGTTCACATAAATATAGGTCTGAGATAACGCTTAGTTTTCCAGATATCCACCATTTTGTTTTTTGTAAAAAATAATTCATATCTAGAGAACGGTTTGACTGATTGAGTTCAATCTTGGCATGCAGTTTAACCTAACAATGATATATCTCAAGAAAAATAAACGATTAAATCCAATCATGCGTTTCAAAATGGCGGCTGTTTGAAAACTTAAAACCAAATTACTCAAAAACCGTACATTTTAACAAAAAATGTCAAGCTAAGTATAGCATTTTATAGCCTTTTTGATTCGCTTTTTGAAGTGGACCATTCGTTACCAAAAAAATCCAGCAACCAGAAGCAAATGTATTTATAGAATTTTCAATACCCAATGCATTGCGTGCTTCGCACGCCAACCCCCGTATTGAGAGTATTTTCAATGTACAATGCATTGCGTGCTTCGCACGCCGACCCTCGTATTGGGAGAATTTTCAATACACAATGCATTTCGTGCTTCGCACGCCAACCCCCGTATTGGGATAATTTTCAATACACCGAGTATTGCGTGCTTTGCACGCCAACCCCCGCATTGGGAGTATTTTCAATACACAATGAATTGCGTGTTTTGTTAGAGTAAAGTATTTTTGTTGAACCTTCATAGTTTTTTTATTTAATAGATCAGATCAAGCTCACAAGAGAGTAAGGCTGTAACCTACTGCATCCATGTGAATTGTACGTTGTAGTTTAATCAAGTAAATCTAAATATCAGTATGCATGCAATGCACAATGATGTAACATATGTTCCTGGATGATTTGTTGTGTTGTCTATTTTATAATTTAATTTGCACTTTTTAAACCTAGTATTATTTTTTACTACTTAATTTCGGATTTCGGTCAGGAGTTTGACTCCCTAACCCCCCCCCCCCCCCCGCCTAGATACGGTCTGGCCAAACAGGCTAAGGTCGTGTAAAAAAAACGAAATGTCCTGAATAATCTCTTATATTTTATTGTTTTAGATAAACCCCAAAAAAGTCGAATTATTTCCTCATGTGACCGAAATAGAAAGGAACAATTTAATTCTAATTTTAAAATACCGAAATTTTCATTGCAGCCGTAATTTACACCTTACGGGACGTATTAGAAAATATACAAATATCAAATATTAGTTTAAAGTGTACATTGGGTAGTTAAAAAAAAATACCTGCGTAAAAAATGACTTGTCTATACTTAATACTAGGGGAGACCCCTGCGTGCTCCGCACGCCAACCCTCAATGGTTAAAAGAACCAGCAAGGCTCAGGACTACACGTGGGAAAACCCTAACTTAAAAGATAGAAATACAAAAATAATTGCTTCAAATTTTGAAATCATCTGTTAATGGAAATATTGGAGCTAACAGCTATATTATCTGTTATTTTATTCAATTGGTTGCTATGGTAATAAATGTAAATACATGTCTTGGTTTATCATTCTAGGCCTAACCTAAGAATTTTTCCGACTAAATTTACAAATATTGAAATAAAAAAAGGTTTTTATCGAAATGAATTATAGCCTATGTTACTCAGGGATAGTGTAGCTTTTTATTAGTAAAACTATTTTTTCAATCGTTTCAGTCGTGCCAGAGATTATCCCTTACATACAAACAAACAAACAAACAAACAAACAAAAGAGTAGTATAGATTATAAAGAGGTAATATTTTTTTGATTGTTTGTACGTAGGGGGTAATCTCTGGAACTACTGAACCGATTGAAAAAATGATTTTACTAATAAAAAGCAACAGTATTCCTGAGTAACATAGGCTATAATTCATTTTGATAAAAACATTTATTAATTCATCTTTCAAAATTTAGTCTGAAAAAATCTTAGGTTAGGCGTAGACTGATGAACCAACACATGTATTCACATTTATTACCATAGCAACCAATTGAATGAAATAACAGATAAGACTGCTGTTTGCTCTAATATTTCCTTCTAAGATTTCAAACTTTGAAGCAATGATTTGTATTTCTCACTTTTAGGTTTGGTTTTTAATGAAGTGTAGACCTGAGCCTTGGTGGTTCTTTTAACCTTTATTATAACTACTGTTAGAAAAAGTAATCCTACACCTTTATTATAAAGAAAACTCAACATGATTATGCGTATAGAAGGTTCCAAAGGGGTTGGCGTGCGGAGCACGCAGGAGTTTCCCCTAGTTTAAAATAATTGTAAAACGATTGTGAAGCGTTTATCTCAGACGTTTTACTCTTGTTGAACCCAACCGACATAAACAATCTGTAGGATTCTATTAGGGGTGGTTGGGTTACGCAAGGGTCTAATTAACCCTTCGTATACATCCCAACCCTTAGCTGACGGATATTGACCAACGCATTATGTAACAGGTTATATTGTTGCATAATTTATTTACAGTGCTATCCATTATTTTGCAAACGGAATGTCTATTGTGTGTTTGAATAACCCCGGACAAACAATGGTATTTTGTGTGGCTTACGGACCTCGGAGATGTACTTTGTGAATCAACTCCAACTCGCTCAACTTTTATTAATGAATAAACGTAATCTTTCAATTTAGTACAATTAAAGGTGTACAATACTTAATTCAACTTAACTTTCATTTAATTTTAGAAGATAATCATTTGTAATTTGCAGGAAATCGTTCAAGAACATCAACTCCTATAAAAGCGAGTGTATAAGCGTACGTACGTACGTAACATATAATATAACAGCTGATTTCACCCATCATCTGTAAACCCAGTGTAGATTATAGTTTGGGGTTATGTTTACAACTTCAATCGTTATAATTTCTTGTGAAGTTGATTTTTTTTTAAATATGAGTTATAGAACTAATATATGCTATAATATACGTTATAATATTTGCTTTGTGGTTATACTCTATATATAAATACAACCTTTTATCATCAATATATTTGTTTATATAAATTTAAAGAAGAGATACCTATTAGTTTAACAGCTGATATCACCCATCATCTGTAATACTTAAACAAACTCAGTGTAGATTAGTTTCGGGTTATGTTTACAACTTTAATCGTTATAATAATTTCTTGTGTGGTTGATGTTTTTTTAAATATGAGTTATAGAACTAATGAATGCTATAATATACATTGTCATTACACTGTCTCAAAAACAGCTGTATTACGGATCGTTTTGAGTCCGCTTTTTGCGGACTAGTCCGTAAAATTTTACGGACTCGAAAGGATGTCAAAGCTTATCTCAATAACAAATCAGCTGTTCTGATACTTTAAAATGCTTCAACAATATATAACAAACTTTGTTTGTTTCTTATACAACCTGATTCATTCAGTGTTTCTGTATTTTGGAGTAGTGACAGTGAAAATGGACCAAATAAGTAATATTGGTCAATCAATCAAAACGTTCAAAACCTGATGAAGCTGCCAAGCAAAGTATAGTATCATTCTCCAACAGCAGCAACTGTACTATTAATATCAATTTCAATATGTAAAATGTTCTTTCTATAATTTATGTACTCGTTCGATTTGTTTGGCAAAGTAAACGTTCCTTTTTAATCAAACTGTTTTGGCTATATTTTATATTTCCTGCTATAATATATGACAATGTAATGAAATATATTGTTCGTAACAAGTCCTAAATAGTAGTTTTTGTGACTTAATATAATTTCCGGACTCGGCGAAGCCTCGTCCATTAAACACGATGTCGTCCCAAAAAAGCCTACTTTAGGGACTAGTAACGAAAACTACTATATAATATTTCCTTTGAGGTTATAAACTATATTTAAGTACAACCTTTTATCATCAATATATTTGTTTATGCAAATTTAAAGAAGAGATACCTATTTGTTTAACTTCAGAAACATTCGTTCATTTTCGTATAACATATAAACATATTTGATTATTAATTTCTTCACTATAATATTAATAACTTCTAAATCATTTCATTTATCAATCTATCTATATAAAAGCGAAATGGCACTGATTCATTCATCAGCAGAACTAAAAATCTACTGAACCAAATGAGTTCAAATTTGGCATGCATGTTCAGTTGGACCTTTAGACGCGCACTAAGAACGGATTTTGAAAACATCCCAAAGATACGCCCAATATTCGCGTTTTTCTAGCGATTTTTTGCGTTTTCTCAGCTTTTTCGAGAACTAATTGGCAGAAAATGTTGAAATTTTATACTTAGGTTCGTTTAAGGCCTAAAAGTAGTCTGTTAAAAATTTTTGAGATTATCCCAAAATTACGCCAGAAATAGGAGTTTTTGCATTTTTCCTTGCGTTTTTAATGCGTTTTTGATCATCCTCAAATTACGCCCGAACAGATTGGAATGAAATTTTTTATGTATAGCTTCCTCTAGGGCCTTAGGCGCTCTCTAAGAAAGGGTATGAAAAATTTCGAAATTTTAGGAGGGGTTTGGGGGGATCAAAGTTACTAAAATAATAATTTCAGATCTTTTATTATTATGACAATAGTGCTTTTATTATTTAAAATATCTATATATATAAAAGCCAAATACCACTCACTAACTGAACACTTCAAAAGATTACAATTACGTTAAAAAGACTGAAAATACTAACCACCACGGGCAACGCCGTACGTGTCAGCTAGTATGAAATAAAAAGCAATTAAAAGATAGTATTTTTATCTTAATTAAATAAAAATATTTAACAAACAGTTTTATAATCCTTATTATTGTACACATTTACCGAGTTAAAAATCCCCGTCAGCATAGTTAAGTAGGCCTTAATGTTGTTTTTAAATAGTTTGTTTTTTAAATTATTTATTTCCGATGTGTATCTAATTAATCAGCCTGTGATATTTCACGGGGGCTTACTAGTCTAAATTATAATTCGTAAATGACAAAAATGGTAAATTATTGGTTATTATTAAATTACTATTATCAGCTGAGAGTGACCAGTTGATTATTGCTGCAACAATACAAATCTTTTCACTCAGCTGAGCTATTTATTTTACATAGACACATATAATTTTTCGTATAATACTAGGGACTCTGCCCCTGGACGATTCGCGTCCCAACCCCACCTCGGCCTTCGGCCTCAATGGCTGCTTCGCTTCGCTCGCAGTTGGAAAATTCACTAAAGAATCTCGATAATCTTTGGCTCGTTTTGTACATAGGTGACCGAGCATAAATCAGCTGTTTTATTTGGCAGGGGACTCAAACTCATTAAACATTATCTCCATAAGATTAACACGGGAAATTTGAAGGATTGTGTGCTATTCTCGGGTGAATAACGGCTGAACGGATGATTGGATCTTAAATTTGATGCAAATTTGAAATTAAATTTCCTTTGTATTTAACATTTTTTTCTATCTCTTACCGTTTTCTTGCTAAATGCGCTCAAAGTGGGAAAATGATGAAATACAAAAAATATAAAAATTCGTTCCCGCCCAAAAGGTGCTTATAAAATTAAAAAATGTTAAATTCTGGCAATTTTCCCAAGAGTTTCTCGTCGAGAGCACACACTTTTTGTACTTTAATTCAAGTACAAGGTTGATAGGGCTCCGATTACGGGAAGTGCATAATAATTAATGTCAATGAATCAGTGTTACCGTCTAGCTTTATATAAGTAGATTATAATAAGTATGCGAAAAATAGTGACCATTATAATGTGGGCATTATTTAATTAGCGACTAATGACTTTGAGTGAGGTATTAGTGTATGCACTCTACATAGATTTAAAAGAATAATTCAATATGTAAGGGATAATTATTATAAGGAATTATAATAATAAGGGGTTATACATTAGAATTATTCTTAGAATTCTATGTAGAGTGCATACACTAATACCTCACTCAAAATCATTAGTCACTAAATAAATA
Organism: Philaenus spumarius; assembly: GCA_018207615.1. NCBI lineage: Eukaryota > Metazoa > Arthropoda > Insecta > Hemiptera > Aphrophoridae > Philaenus > Philaenus spumarius. The sequence continues at coordinate 326,838 of JAGFPH010000787.1, forward strand.
CTGCTTACGTTATAATGTCCACTATTTTGCGCATACTTAATATATTTATAATATAATAATATTATAACTATAATAATATTATAATATCATAATTATGCAACTTCAAAATATGATATAATATTTTTTGACAATATATTGACTTGTGTAATTTGTTGACCACTATTAATTCTCCTCTAATGTTAATGCTGATAAAAATATAAATCGGTCATAGAAGTTATCACTTTCAACGTGTGGTCTTAAGCAGACCCAATTTTTTTTAGAAACGGCCTTTTTTTAGAACAAATATATTGTGGATAAGAAATTTTGTATTTGAATCTATAACGTTTAGAATAACAGGGATCTTTGTCTGCAGAAATTAAGATGTTTTAAGTTTAATTGCGTGTTTTAAGGATAAGTGCCACGTTTTAGTTTTGCCGAAATAATACTATCTTTATTTGATATTTCCGTAAATGTCATTTATAAATACTCAAACGTAGGGATGGTACAATAGTAAATTTTTACTCGGTACGGGTGAAAATACTACATTTTCATTTAAAAAGATAGCATGGCACACGCATTGGATATTTGTTCGTCGTGATCAGTTGAACATCACCTGGAAGTCAGCTGTTTTTATCGAACTCGTTCGGAGGAAACCGGTCTAACCTTTCGGGTTCACGACCATTTAATTTACAGTACATTGCCATACGTGCGTCGCAGAAAACCTGAACTACAAACGTCATTGTTGATTAAATACTAGGAGCTCTGCCCCTTCTCGCTTCGCCCACGACCCCTGGTGGTGACCCGTGGCGAAGCCAATGCAAAGAGATTATTGTATACTTTGATATTTTCAACGAAATAACGATTGAACGGTGATCTATATAATACATAGCTAATGTAAACAGCTATGGGCACGACAACCTCGACAATTCCAATTCCGGCATGCGTTGTCACCATTAATATTTAAATAATCATTAATCAACATTCAAAACAAATTTTGATATTACCAACTAAATTAAACAATATAATACGTAACACCAGATGTTTATTGTAATACAGTAAGCTTTTTAATTAATCTAAAAAAAAGTGTCAGGTGTGAAGAATAATGACCTGATTCTAATTTAGCCAACTTGGTTCCAAATAAACATGTATTGGTTCATTGTAAGCCTAACCTAAAATTATGTTCAGTTTTTAATCCGAATCAGCTGTTTTATTTATAATAACAATAATATAATAATAATAAAGCTTTATTATAGAATGAAGGTTACAATAACTTCTTTTTTCAAGCTTATTAGACAATTGTTTTTTTTAACCGTCTGTCGGTTGGAAGACTATTAAACCTTTTTACTTTAACACCTCTAGCTCTATGTGTTACATGCATAACGCTAACAAAACAACAAGAAATAATTATCCTAAGCCTGACTCCCATACATGATTACATAAATACACATGCACACCCTCACACACAGGCACACACTCAGAAAATACTATATACTAAGACAAGTAAATGAATTACGTATGAAAACTAGGCAAAGATTACCAACAATATGAATATTTTGCAAAGATTGCCAACAACAACACAAATATTAACAAATGATTGAGGGGGAGCAAAGACATGAAATCAAATACAAATTTACAACTTTAATAATTAAATTCGTGGACTAATTCCCATCTGTATTGCCAAGCCTGTTGTACGTACCAAAGCAAGATATTTCCAATTTTCCCCTGTACAAGTAATTCCTCCCAACTCAACTCCAATTTCCCAAAATATTGTTTCCCAATTGTTCCCAAGATTGGACAAATCGCTAAGAAATGGAAAATATCTTCTTCAGCCTTCAAATTACAGAGCGAACAGTTGTCATTTACCCCCTCCAACCAAGGCCTGCAGTTCAAATACAGCAGCTCTGCTCTACATTTAATTACATTTCGTACTACCCAAACATCCTTATCTGGATACGAGTTGTTATTCAAATTCAAAGATTTTACAAATGGTGCGAAACGTAGAATCGGAGCGAGCCTCAAGATTTTCTTGTTTATGGACCCTTATCGCTTCCACTAATGCAAACATTTGACCTTTCCATTATTTCGCTCCATTGAGTCCCTCGCTAAAAGATACAGAATATGTGTTCGCCATTATATTCCATTCTTTATAAAAAAAAAAAATTGGCGTTAATTATTTCCCTAGCAAAAAAATTAGGCAGCCTATCGCAAGACGACTTTAATACTTTTAAAATATACCTTATACGCAGGTTCAAAGTGAAACAAAACAACCTATCCATATTGAACTCCAAATACAAAACATAATTGGGTGTTGAAAAAGACGTTTGACAGAGAATTTTAAAAGCTGCTCCACGCGCTCATATTGTCTATAGCCCCGTACTTGAGCTGCGTAACAAAATGATTGATCTTTGTACCGCGTTAAAGCACGACCATTTCGCTTTCAAAGGAATACGTTTGTTCACCAATAAGCTACTCACGTTCCGCAAATTGTCGCTTTAGCAGCTGTCAATTGTTGGGAGAGATGCGTCTGTAAAGAGAGTGTTGGAGTCAACGTTACTCCTAAATACTTATAATTATTGTTTTTATTTATTATGTTTTATTTATAATATGTAACAACAGATGTTTGAATTTAATTATAATAATTAAGCATTTTTCGTTGATTTGATCTTCTCGATTAACACAATATCCACCAACTTTAAAATTTACTGTTGGAATTCAATGTTTTTCTGTAATGCATGCTGTATCAATATTACGCCTGGCTAAAAATGAAATGAAAGTAGATTGTTTTAATTTCAAACCATTTGCATTCCAGTTTAAGATAGTTAAATTTTGAAAAGTGTAATTTTTGATTTATTCATTGCGTAGAACTTTTGAAATAACTTTGGATAAAATAGACTTGATGTCAGGCATAAATGGTTTGACTAAATTTAGAATTGTGTCACTTGTACGGAACCTGAATTTGATTCACTATGAGTTTCGAGTTCTTCTTTTCCGCATTTTGTAATTTTAGCGTAGGATGAGGTAGATGGTTTATTTTTAACTGTGGGTTTATTGTTATTAACTTCCCGCTAAGAAAATTGAAAATTTTCTAAAATCGGGAAGTTATTGGTTTCACCCCGTTTTTAGAAAACCGAGTATTCATCAGATCTCGACGTTTTGAGGTCCTAGGAATCTTCCCTGACCACTCCCGAGAGGGTGTCACCCTGTCTGTATGTATGTGTGTGTGTATGTAAGTATGTGACCCGCTTATAACTTTTGAACGGCTTAACCGATTGGATCCTACCAAACGGCGTTCTAAAGAGTTCCATCAAACTTAGATTTCCTGAAAATTTCAACTAATTCGGACCAGTAGGTTCTGAGAAATTTCGAAAAAACTAAGAAATACAATTTTTTCAAATCAGGTGTTTTTTGGAATAACGTTTAAACGGCTCTACCGATCAATTCCAAAATCTAATCAGCTTTTAACCTTAAAAAGCGACGTCGATCGCTACCAGTCCGGTCAAAATCGGTTAATTCGTTCGTGAGATATCGTGAACGAAAGAAAATAAAAAAAGTGTTTTTCCTCAATATCTCCGAAACTTTTCATCTGAAAAATTTTTGTTGTTGATTCTTTCAATGGACTTAAAAAACTGCATCGATTGCCGCAAATCGCATAAAAATCGGTTGATTCATTCAAAAGTTATGGCAGTTCAAAATTTCCAAAAATAGTGTTTGTTGTAATTAAGCGGGAAGTTACATGGATGGCCTTTAGGGTCAACCGTTTTCCAAATTTTTGCTATCATTTTTATGTCTAGTTAATTTAGGTTAATCACCACTATTTATATGTATATGTTCTTCTGATGTTTCATTTGAAGTAGGTCTAGAATCTTTATTCTGTCGTTTTTGGTGGATAATTTTGTTTTTAATATTTCGATAGCATTTACAACCACGAAAGTCTGCTGAATGGCTTTCACCGCAGTTGAAACGTGTTGGAGGTACATCTTTTTTATTTGGGCTTATTGTATAATGTCGTTGACCTGTACATTTTACACATCTTGGGTCCTAACGACAAACATTTTTGGTGTTGCCAAACCTATGACATCTTGTACGTTGAGGGATGTGTTTTGATTTTCTTTTCGGCTCAATTGACACAATGGAATGGCAAAGTCGAGTAAGTTTAAATATTTCAGCGCCATTTTCACTATTTTCTAGTTCTGCTGAGCATAAGGGAATAGGTGATTTTTCTTTATTTAGTAACCTATAAATGTTTATGACGGGATAATTTGGGTTAATGAGTTCTTTTTTAATTTCTTCGTCTGTCAGTGAGCAAGGTACATTTCTGATTATAACTTCTAAATTTTTGTCTTGTGTGGCTTTAAAAGTATGTTAATACCCGAGTTATCATAAAATTTTGTTAAATTTCTGAAATCTTCGATACTCTGGATATAAATTTTTAATGAATTTCCTCTCACTTCTGTGGAGAAATCACAGCAAACAATAGTTTTAAAATCTTTTATAATTTCCTGTTGGTTATTTGCTTCTCTAAGAAATATTGGAGGATTTTTTGTTCAGGCGTAATGGTTGAGTTAAATTGACTAGACTTTGCATCCGTCAGAGTTATAAAATGTAGAGTCATTTCGATCAAGCCTAATATTTTCAAATCTATTTTTAGAATAGAGTTCATTTAGATCTATTACATACCGTTTTGCAGGCTGAAGTTTTTTAGTAGAAATCACCTTTCCCTTACTTCGTAATACAAAACCTTCATTTGATTTAATAGACCTATTTAAAGGATATGGAATATTATTATTAACGTTATTGTTTGTTGAATTGTTTACAAGTTGGATAGGAGGTCTATCCTTTTCGTCATTATTTACATTATTATAATTTTCACTATTGTTACTAGCAATTAAAGTAGAGGGTTTAAGCGTATCTTTATTCATTGTTGTAGACTTAGGGCCTACTAAGGTTAAGCCTAGGCCGTCGATGTTAAAACCAGAAATCGACACACTTACTAACCCAAACCGCTAATAAAATTAATGTTAGGAAATAATATTAAGACGCTCTAAACAAGATTGAAACACAAAAATAAAACTATCGTAACTCAATATCAATAATTTGAAAAATATCAGAGACAAATTGAATTAAGATCGTTGTTAACTTTCACCGCCTTCTCGACGATTGTTTGCGTTTAATTTTAGTTTGTTACTCTAACCTAAAATGTCTGTTGGTTGTGAAGAATAACAAACTGATTCTAAAGTTGGTTGCCATGGTAACGAATGTTAACAAACATGTGTTTGCTAGCTTTTAATCCGGAATTCTGTTTTATATGTTGTAAGGTTAGAAATTAAGCTCAGAATTTTAACTATTTTTACTCTTTAAAATTTTGAAAAATAATTGATTAGCGTGCCCCTATCACTCTATAAGAATGTACTTTTAAATTTTTGTATTTGCACCTCAAGAGGTTTTTGCACCACGTTGATTCTATGTTATATCAGTTAGTCAGTCATTCAGTCAGGACAATGCAGATTATAGTAAATTAAAACATATATGACCTTGTCTAACTGTTAAGCTTTGATTCAAATCAGTTGTTTTATTTATAATGTTCACGTCCGTTCTCAAAACTCATAATTTTGCCCATATTTTATTCATTTTTTAAATAGGAACAATAAATATTTTAGAGATAAAAAGTAACCTGGATTAATTTCTAAAAAAATCCTCCACATGCAAAAGAAAGTTTTGTCAAAATTGGTTCAGCCATTCAGGAGATTAGACCGGACAAAGAAACAGACAAACAGACAAACAGACAGACAGACACATAGACAAAAAAAAGCAATAGTGGGACTGCCGACAGAAGTGAAAAGTGTCGAATATAGACAACCTTGTTTTTGTTATTTTAAATTTTTTAGATTTAAATTTTAAATGTTACAAGATAAAAATAACACAAATTACAAAATGAGGAAGCGCAATGTACATCTCAGAGGTATTACGAAGTAAACTATTTTAACACAATTTACAAAGTGAGGACGCACAATGTCCATTTTGGAGGTATTAAAAAGTAAACTATTTTAACACAATTTATGAAATGAGGAAGCACAATGTCCATTTCAGAGGTATTACCAGGTAAACTATTTCAACACAATTTACAAAAATGAAGAAGCACAACGTCCATTTCAGAGGTATTACCAAGTAAACTATTTTAACACAATTTACAAAATGAGGAAGCACAACGTTCATTTCAGAGGTATTACCAAGTATACTATTTTAACACAATTTACAAAATGAAGAAGCACAATGTCCATTTGATAGGTATTACCAATTAATCTATTTTAACACAATTTACAAAAATGAGGAAGCACAATGTCAATTTCAGAGATATTACCAAGTAAACTATTTTAACACAATTTACAAAACGAGGAAGCACAATGTCCATTTCAGAGGTATTACCAGGTAAACTATTTTAAAACAACTTACGAAATGAGGAAGCACAACGTCCATTTCAGATATATTAACAAGTAAACTATTTTAACACAACTTACAAAATGAGGAAGCACAATGTCCATTTCAGAGGTATTGCCAAGGTATTACTTCAAAAATACAAGTTTATGTTTAGGTAAAGTATGAGTAACAATATGAGCTTTGAAAAAAAGTATTTATTTCTAAATCACAGACAGACACTTCAATTATATTTATATGTAGGCCTAAATGTATTTATATGTATGTAT
>JAGFPH010000787.1:356460-372819 GCA_018207615.1 Philaenus spumarius
TAATAAACTGCAACGATGATTACGTATGTAAATATACGTTTTAGAAAGAAATTGTAAATACAAAAAATAAAGTTTGAAACATTACCTTTACAATGGTGTTTGTCTTTTTGAGATTGGAAGATTTTTAGTGGGTCAAATATTCAATACAATCACGCGTTACAAATTTGTTGTCATGATCGCACGTTTCGTGCGATCTGCCGGTTCTAGGGTTAATTCTAATTTTTCAGAGGCTATTTTCTGTTTAAAAAATAAACTCAATGTTTATTGTTTTAGTGGTTGTTTCAACCCTTGAAAGCCAAATATTTAAAAACAAATTCTTAGTTCGTCTCTAGCCCCAATTGAGCAATATGTGTATTAAATTTCAGTTTCCTAGGCGGTATTTAATTAATATTTATAATTTTATTGCTTGTTACTACATTTTCACCCCTTACCAGAACGTGACAAAATGTTAAACTGTTTTACTTTTTACATATATCGTGTAAGAAATAGACGTACAAAATTGTAGTTTTCTAGCTTTAAGGAAATTATATCGCACAATACTTATTTTTTTAGTTGTTTTTTCAATCCTTAAAGGCCAAATACTTTAAAATCCTTACTTAGTGGGCCTTTAGCTCCCATGAAAAGTATGTGTACAAAATTTCACGTTCATAGGAGATTCTTTTTTTTAGATATATAACAAACATTATTATTGTTTTAGGGGTTATTGCAACCCTTACAGGCTAAATATTTTAAAATCCTTTCTTACTATGCATCTTGCCTCTATGACAAATACGTCTAACAAACTTCACGTTCCTAGGAAATGGGGGTTTTGAGCTATATAACAAATATTATTTATTATTTTAGTGGTTTTTTCAACCCTTAAAAGTCATATATTTTAAAATCCTTACTTAGTGGGCCTTTAGCTCCTATGAAATATATGTGTACCAAATTTCACGTTCCTAGGAGATTGGGTTTTTGAGATATATAACAAACATTATTTTTTTTTTAGGGGTTGTTTCCACCCTTACAGGCTAAATATTTTAAAATCCTTAGTATGCATCTTGACCCTATGAGAAATACGTGTACCAAATTTCCAGATCCTAGGAAATGGGTTGAGCTATATAACAAACATTATTTATTGTTCTAGTGGTTTTTTCAACCCTTAAAGGCCAAATATTTTAAAATCGTTACTTAGTGGGCCTTAAGCTCCTATGAAAAATATGTGTACCAAATTTCCCGTTCCTTGGAGATTGGGTTTTTGAGATATATAATAAACATTATTTATTGTTTTAGGGGTTGTTTTAACCCTTGCAGGCTAAATATTTTTAAATTCTTAGTATGCATCTTGGCCATATGACAAATACGTGTACCAAATTTCAAGTTCATAGGTGGTAAGGCTTTTGAGATATATAACAAACAATATGTATTGTTTTAGGGGTTGTTTCAACCCTTAAAGGCCAAATATTTTAAAATCCTTTCTTAGTGCGCCTCTAGTGCCTATGAGCAGTATGAGTACCAAATTTCAAGTTCCTAGGTGGTTAGGTTTTTGTGATATATAAGAAACAATATTTTTTGTTTTATGGGTTGTTTCAACCCTTACAGGACAAATATTTTAAAATCCTTTCTTAATTTGCTTCTAGTGCCTATGAGCAATATGTGTATCAAATTTCAAGTTCCTAGGTGGTAAGGTTTTTGTGATATATAACAAACATTCTTTTTTGTTTTAGGGGTTGTTTCAACCCTTAAAGGCCAAATATTTTAAAATCATTACTTAGTGGGCCTTAAGCTCCTATGAAAAATATGTGTACCAAATTTCCCGTTCCTTGGATATTAGGTTTTTGAGATATATAATAAACATTATTTATTGTTTTAGGGGTTGTTTCAACCCTTGCAGGCTAAATATTTTTAAATTCTTAGTATGCATCTTGACCATATGACAAATACGTGTACCAAATTTCAACTTCATAGGTGGTAAGGCTTTTGAGATATATAACAAACAATATGTATTGTTTTAGGGGTTGTTTCAACCCTTAAAGGCCAAATATTTTAAAATCCTTTCTTAGTGCGCCTCTAGTGTCTATGAGCAGTATGAGTACCAAATTTCAAGTTCCTAGGTGGTAAGGTTTTTGTGATATATAAGAAACAATATGTTTTGTTTTAGGGGTTGTTTCAACCCTTACAGGACAAATATTTTAAAATCCTTTCTTAATTTGCTTCTAGTGCCTATGAGCAATATGTGTATCAAATTTCAAGTTCCTAGGTGGTAAGGTTTTTGTGATATATAACAAACATTATTTTTTGTTTTAGGGGTTGTTTCAACCCTTAAAGGCCAAATATTTTAAAATCATTACTTAGTGGGCCTTAAGCTCCTATGAAAAATATGTGTACCAAATTTCCCGTTCCTTGGATATTAGGTTTTTGAGATATATAATAAACATTATTTATTGCTTTAGGGGTTGTTTCAACCCTTGCAGGCTAAATATTTTTAAATTCTTAGTATGCATCTTGACCATATGACAAATACGTGTACCAAATTTCAACTTCATAGGTAGTAAGGCTTTTGAGATATATAACAAACAATATGTATTGTTTTAGGGGTTGTTTCAACCCTTACAGGACAAATATTTTAAAATCCTTTCTTAATTTGCTTCTAGTACCTATGAGCAATATGTGTACCAAATTTCAAATTCCTAGGTGGTAAGGTTTTTGTGATATATAAGAAACAATATTTTTTGTTTTAGGGGTTGTTTCAACTCTTAAAGGCCAAATATTTTAAAATCGTTACTTAGTGGGCCTTAAGCTCCTATGAAAAATATATGTACCAAATTTCCTGTTCCTTGGATATTGGGTTTTTGAGATATATAATAAACATTATTTATTGTTTTAGGGGTTGTTTCAACCCTTGCACGCTAAATATTTTTAAATTCTTAGTATGCATCTTGACCATATGACAAATACGTGTACCAAATTTCAAGTTCATAGGTTGTAAGGCTTTTGAGATATATAACAAACAATATGTATTGTTTTAGGGGTTGTTTCAACCCTTAAAGGCCAAATATTTTAAAATCCTTTCTTCGTGCGCCTCTAGTGCCTATGAACAGTATGAGTACCAAATTTCAAGTTCCTAGGTGGTAAGGTTTTTGTGATATATAAGAAACAATATGTATTGTTTTAGGGGTTGTTTCAACCCTTAAAGGCCAAATATTTTAAAATCATTACTTAGTGGGCCTTAAGCTCCTATGAAAAATATGTGTACCAAATTTCCCGTTCCTTGGATATTGGGTTTTTGAGATATATAATAAACATTATTTATTGTTTTAGGGGTTGTTTCAACCCTTGCAGGCTAAATATTTTTAAATTCTTAGTATGCATCTTGACCATATGACAAATACGTGTACCAAATTTCAAGTTCCTAGGTGGTAAGGTTTTTGTGATATATAAGAAACAATATTTTTTGTTTTAGGGGTTGTTTCAACCCTTACAGGACAAATATTTTAAAATCCTTTCTTAATTCGCTTCTAGCCCGTATAGCAAATACATGTACCAAATTTCAAGTTCCTAGGTGGTATGGTTTTTGAGAAACTGTGATCAGTCAAAACTACCCCTAAACCCCCAAAACTACCCCTAAAAATTTGAATATCAAAATTAAATTTCTTTAGTTTTCCTATTTACATCACAATGTATACACATGCCAAATTTCATCTCTCTAGTTTCATGGGAAGTTTGAGAATTAGTGATGATGAGTGAGTGAGGGCTTTGCCTTTTATATATAGAGAAGATATAAAATACAAGTTTAAATGTTCTTCACATATTACTTTGAAATTTTGACTTAACATTACACTCGAATACAAGCATGTTTTTATAAACTTTTTGAAAAACAGCAGCATATATTAAACATAAAAACAACAAATACCGGTATAATAAGTATTTAACAAAAATGTGAATGCCATTAAATATTTTTATTGGTTATGATAATAACAGTACGGTAATCAGCTGTTTGCTATAATATTTCCATTATCAGCTTAATTCAAACTCTGAAGCAATTATTTATATTTCTAACTTTTAAATTAGTTTTTTATGAAAGTGTAAACCTGAGCCTTGCTAGTTCTCTTAACCTTTATTATAACTGCTGTTGTAAAATATACGAAATAATTTGATTTGGACATTTAACATTATCACCCTTCTTAGTTTTGAGGCTATTATTAATCCTACACTTTTAATACAAGGAAAACATAAAATATTATGTGTTTAGAAGGTTCCAATGGGGTTGGCGTGCATAGCACGCAGGGTCTCCCCTAATTTGAAATAAAAATTGCTCCTCATTCTCATCGTAGACCTTTTCTACTGACGGTGATCATTCATTCTATCCACAAAAACTGGTCATAGTGTGGATTGTCGTAGTTTTGCTTTCAAATCTAATGCCAATGAGTAAAATTAAGCCATTTAAAAAAATCCAATATTGTAACTCTAAACGGTCGCCATTTTGTGTTCACATACTTTTGAAACACCCTGTGTAAACATACAAAATATCTGTCCTAATCAATCGTCATCCACGTGAAAATATAATGGTATACAATAATCTGATAGCATTTGATTCACTGCGGGGATTGGTGAGCGAAGCGAGCTGGGGAATAGGCCTCTAGTCTGATTTAATTCAGTAAAACTTACAGATAATTTTTAATTTATACAGATTTTGATTAAACAACTCATTTTCAATCCTGTCAAGTAAAGGGTAATGAGAAATTAATGATTTTTATAAAAACCAGTTTTTAATCATTTTAATTCTATAGGTTGAGTAAATGTGCTTGCAGAAAACTAAATGATTGTATCTGGCCGTATTCAATTACTTTTCGGCTTTCCGGTCATATGTTTTCTTTATTATAGGCCAACAGATTAAACTAAAGTGTATTAAAGCCTGCTTGGTATAACTCCAAATAACGAGTTAGATGCAATTAGGATTGAACATAGACTGACTAAAAGAACATTCCCAATGTTACCCGGTTGTTTAGCGATGACACGACAGCGAGGGATGTTCTTGAAGGGTGTTAACGCAATTCTATTAATAACCAAGTATTTCCGACTTCGAGGATGGTTACGCAATTGCTAGTTATCACCCATTAGACGAATATAGATAACAGCATCTGGCAGAACGTCTGCCCACGACAGTTTGGAAGGGTTGTGAAAACATGTTTTACGCGTTGTAAACGTTACGTCTGGACATTGTTCGAATCTATTTCGGAAATGGACAGGCTAAGGTGTGTGTATTTGAGTAATTGCATTAGGTATTCTATTTGTAGCCTTTGTGAGTTTCGATCCTAACGACTGTAAAACGGGTACTGATTATTTCACAACTTCTTCAACGGAAGGTAAGTTGAATCGTATTAGGGACAGGGTAGGTTAGTATATTGAAATAGTAATGTTCGTACTTAAAATTAATTTGAACACGTATCAGAACCGCTGATATGAGTTAAACAATGTTCAAAAAGTGTTTTAGGGTTTCAACCAAAATAAAAATGATTAAAAACTCGTTTTATACAAAAATCATTTGTCGATAACTTTAACAGATGTGAAAATGAGGTACCTACTTAACTATCGCCTTTATTTTCTTAGGGTCGAGTCTATAAAGCCCCTTCAACTGTACTCATCTAAAAAATACTTAAATGTTTACAGTTTCAAAAATCAAAAAATGAATTCAAAGACACACGCAATGGAAAACACAAACAAACAAGACTTAGGCAATAAACAGAGGCATACAAGAAAAAACTTAAAATTACGTTTACATTGTAATAATAATTCGACCACGCAGCTGACTTGAGTTGAGAGAAGTTCCAAAATTGAATTTATGTGTTTTAGGGTTTCAACTGTTTGGGAAATTGGTCTACTCACGAAGGTACTGGAATAGATGCCTCAGATTTCGAAATATATTTGTAGAATCTGTTTGCACCCTATGTCTGCCCATGCTATCAACTAAACTGTAAAAGGACAATAGGGGAAACCCTTTCGTGCTACGCACGCCAATCCCGTTGGAACCTTCTATACTTATAATCATGTTATCAATTCTCTGTACTAAATGTGTAGGATTAGTAATAACCCCAAAGCTAAGATGGTAAATAATAGGTGTGTTAAATGTTCAAATCAAAATGTTTCGTATATTTTATAACATCAGTTATAATAAAGGTTTAAAGAACCAGCAAGGCTCAGGTCTGCACTTTAATAAAAACCTAACCTAAAAGTTAGAAATACAAATAATTGCTTTAAAGTTTGAAATCAGTTGTTAATGGAAATATTGGAGCATACAGCTGTTTTATCTGCTATTTCATTCAATTGTACTTTTCAAAGTAGCACATTAGAATTAGTTAATAATTTTTTACAACCAACAACTTATCTAGGTTGGATTAACAAAATAAAGACAAACACAAAGGAAAAATCAATGAACTGTAATATAATTCAAACATCTATTATAATCCAACATAATTATTGTTCCACATTTTTAATAAAACAGCTGATTTGGATCAAAAGTTTAATACAATTTTAGCGATCCAAAACTGATCGCTGATGGTACTTTGACCATGCATTTGGCTTTTCGTGTACGTAGTGGGATAACATATTAGTAAGTGTACCGTTAAATTTTTCTGTTAATCCTTGAGTTTGTGGTGAATAAGCGCTGCTTAGAATTTGATTAATTCCTAGAGTTGATGTTAAGTTCTTTATGATTTCGTTATTAAAATGTGTACCCCTGTCAGATTGTAATATTCGCATTTTACCATGTTTTAAAATTATTTTCATTAAATTCTCAGCTACAGTTTTAGCGTCTGCTGTTTTACACTTAAAAGCCCAGGCATATTTGGTTGTTGCGTCGGTACAAGTTAAAATGTATTTATGAGCATACGATGAGTTTATCGGTCCAATAAAGTCTATTATTATTCTATCCATGGGTTTGTGTGTAGGTAATATTGGTTTTAATAACCCGTATGGTTTTCTGGTTGGTATTTTTCGTTTTTGGCAAGTGTTACATGTCTTTGTGTATTCTTGTACGTCTTTATGCAAAGTTGGCCAATGGTATCTGTCCTTTATTTTTGAAATTGTTTGGTAGTATGAGTAATGTCCTCCTGTGAGTGGATTGTCATGGGCTTGTATTAAAATTTCTTGTTTTAATTCGTCCGGTATGGCCAAAAGTTTTATTACGTCTTCGCCATTGAATTGTTTGAAGTATATAATTTGATCCTCTAACGTGTAATGTCTAGATGCCCTGTCAATTTTTTTGTTACCTCGGTCAATGTTTAAAAGTGTAAGTTTGATTTGTTTTAGGTACGGATCCTTTGATTGAAGTAATTCTAAGTTTCGTGTGTCGTAATTTATTAAAAATACATCCTCAAAGTTTTGTGAAATTTCCTCTCCCGTTTCCTGTCTAGATAAGAAATCTGGCAAACCCATTGTTTTCCCTTTCTTGTATTTTATGTCCAGATCGTAATCTACTAATTTGGTTGCTAGTCGGCCTAGTCTGTTTGATGGATTTTTGAAATTTTGAAAGTATTGTAATGCTGAATTGTCGGTGAAACATGTAATTTTTCTGCCTAATAGGTATTCTCTCCAATACTCAATAGAATAAACTAATCCGAGCATTTCTTTTTCAACTGTGGAATATCTTGTTTCGTATGGTTTTAATTTTCTGGATAGGTAAGCAATTGGATATTCTTGATTATTGTTAGGATCTATTTGTGTTAATACCGCTCCGATTCCAATATTCGAAGCATCAGTGTATACGTTTGTGTTCCTGGTTTCTTTAAAATGTGATAACAATGGTGGATTGGTTAAAATTGATTTTATCTGTTCAAAAGCTTTGTTACAATTTTCTGTCCAAATTATTTTAGAGTTTTTTTGTTGTTGGTTTTTGAGAAGTTCTGTTAAAGGGTGTGTAATTTTTGCGTAATCTTTGATGAATTTTCTAAAAAAGCCTGAAACTCCTAGGAAAGCTCTTATATTACGTAAGGTTTTTGGTTGTTTGAAGTCTAATATTGGCTGTATATTAGATTTTAGAGGCTCTATTCCTTCTGTCGAAACCTTGTGTCCCAATATTTCAATTTCTTTGTAAAAAAATTTACATTTTTTTGTATTGAGTTTCAGATTTGCTTTGTCTAGTTCATTTAAAACAGCTTCTAGATTGTGTAATTTCTCTTCAAAGGTCGGTGCAAACACTAAAGTGTCGTCTAAATAAGATAAGCACTTTTTAAAAAGGTGTTTTGCTAGTGTTTTGTTTAGGGCTTTCTGGAATATTGCGCTTGATACTTTAAGTCCCTGTGGTAATCTTGTATATCTTAACATTTTGTCTTGAGTTCTAATTGTTAATAATGGTTTACTTTCTTCATGTACTTGTAATTGGAAAAAGGCGTTTTTTAAATCTAACTTTGTGAAATATTGTGAGTTGTTTAAACAGCTGAACATTAGTTGTAAACTTGGAATTGGAAAATTTTCATTCTTTATTTGTTCATTTACTTTTCTGAAATCTGCTACTAATCTGTGCGAGTTATCTTGGTTTTTGACTATAAATGCTGGTGACGCGTATTCGGTGAAATTTGGACATTCTTCTAAAATTCCTGCCTTTACTAGGTCATCTAATTCGTGATTTAATAACTGTCTTTCCTGATTACTTTAGCGATATGGTGGTACGATAACTCCTGATGTTCCCTGAATTACTTGTATTTTTACTGGGTTAATTTTGGCTGGGCTTAGGTCTTTGACCTCCGTAGTAAAGATGTGTTTATATTTTTTTATTATTTCTGTCACTTGCCTGTGTTGTGTTTCTGTCAAGTTTTCACAAATTTGGAATTGTACTCCATTTTTGTCAGTTATTTGTTCCTTTTTTGAATTTTTGGGTAGAGTAGTTTGTGTGGGTGTCATGTTTTTGTTTACTGTATCATACATTTTTTTGTTTTCTTCATTCCTGTTTATGTGACCTATAAGTGTTCTTGGCATAAGTATTTGGGGTCGTCTTGATGCATTGTATATGTAAACATAATATTTATTTTCCTGTTGGGATATGTAGGCATGAATTTGTTTTTGTTCCCTTAAGTGCCTGTCTGTTTCAAAATCCATTATTTCGCTATAATTTTCTATTTCTTGTACACGTAAACTTTGCCCTGATGCTATTTTAATTTGTTCGTTTGATCTTATTTCGGGATGGTTTACTATGTTGTTATTTATTAATAATCGTATATTTTTTAAATTTTGGAGCCATGATTCATTCATTTCTATTTTACACTTTTGGTCATTTGAATATAAGGTAATATGTTTCTTAATGAAGTCTATTTTTGCTCTATTTTCTAGTAAGAAGTTATTGCCTAAAATAACTTTGGTATTTATTCCAGATGCAACATAAAATTTGTTAGTGAATTTTATTCCATTAATTTCAAATGGTAAGGTTATCTCTCCATGAATTTTTAAATTGTCGTCTGTAGCAGATTTTATTATTGTTTTTGTTTTAATTGTTATGGGTTTATTTTTGACTAGGTCATAATGACAGATTGAAACATTTGCGCCAGAATCTAAAATCGTTTCAATATCTTGATTATTTAATGTTTTGAACTTTATGTTAATTGTGCATACTCTTGAATTTTCATTTTTATTTAAAAATAATGTATTGTATACATCCCATGTTACATCCTTGTCTGATTTTCGAGACTTATGTACCCCGTTTTGATTTAAAATTTGCTTGTGAAATGTGCTGAATGAGTTAAAGTCATTTTCTCGTTGTACTGCCTCTTCCAGTTCTATCCCGTTAACGCCTGGTGTCATCAAATTGTGTACGTGTGACTGACCCATGTTATCGTCCTGTACCGAGTATTGTGTTCTAACTGAAGTGCCTGGTATTTTGCTTGAATCATTTGAATTACAGTATGCTTGTTTATATTTCTTTTGCCTTAATGGAATAGAGTAATATTTTCTGCCATTGAACTGCTTGTTGTTATTATTGTTTTGCCTAGGTGTACTTAAGTTAGGTATCCGTTTATTTTGCATGTTTAATTGTTGAAATTTGGTATTAAAATTTGTATATTTGTGTTTTGGGGTGGTATAGTTCTTGTTTTGTATTGTCTTCCCTTTAGTCCGTTTTTGATTGAATGATAGTTTTGAACATTTATTAGAGTAGCATTGTTGAGTTGAGTGGCCATTTCTTCTACATTTTTCGCAATACTTTTTATTTACATAGGTATAAGGCCTACATTGGTTTCTCGTATATTGAGGATAAGTATCCATTTTTAAATTGAAAGCACATTCTACTGTTGTGTGATTGTCCATTTTACATATGTTACAGTTATATTTTCTGAAGAAACATTTGTTCGTTGAGTGATTGTTTTTATTGCAGATTGAGCATATTTGCCCTACACTGTTTTGGCCGTTGTAAAGTTGATAGCCGTTTATATATTTTCGTAGTGTTTTTGGATGACTGTTGTCAAATCGTTGGTTGGTTTTATATTGAGGTGTTAGATTTTGGTTAAGTTTTTGAAATTTGGTTGGTTTGTGGCCATTTTGGTTTATATTTACTCCTAATGTGTGTATACTTTCCGTGAGTTGTTCTAGCTTTTCTGACATTTTGTTTAGGTTTTCAAAATATGTAGTACTCATGTTTTCGTTGGGTTCCATCTTTCTTAAATTTTTTTGCTTATTTAATGTCTGTTGAAATATTTGTAGTTCAATTTTTCTTAAATTTTCCTCTAACTGGCTGAGTGTTTTAGTTTCCATTTTTATAATGCGTTCGAAAACGTCTGGTTTTAAACCCTGTATTACGTGAGAAATTATTTGTGTATCATCTATGTTTGGGTTCATTCTTCTGCAAAGAGCCTGTATTTGTAAGTAAAAGTTTATGGACGTTTCTGATTCAGTTTGTGATTTTTTTGTTAAAATTATTTGTAAGTTTTGGCTCTGAGCTATTGGTGTGAAAAGATTTATTAATTCTTGTTTTGCTTTTTCCCAAGTTATCTCCCCCTCTTGATTAATTTGTATGAAGTTTTCATACCAATTTAAAGCTGATTGTGCAAGATATGTAGGTAATAAAGTTATTTGTGTTTTTGGTGTCCAACCGTTTGCTCTCGACGCTACTTCATATCGAGATATAAATGTGTGTATGTCTTCTGATGGTAACCCACGGTATTGTGAGGGTTGTATTAAGGGTATTTTTTCTTTCCTCTCCATTTCAGTTATTCTTTTTATTGGTTTTTGTGATGGGTAGTTTTTTTTTGTAAAATTTATTCATTCGTGTATGTTTATTATCTTTCCTTTGTTATATTTGTAAATGTTAGTGTTTATTAAATTAATTTATTACTACTTAAAATCATTTCTCAATAAAATCGAAATCATATACCAGATATTTGTTTTTCTTATTTTTCTAACCCTTATGCTATACACAATGTATTACTTGTCTCTGCAATTATATTCACCCAATTAGCTTATTTTAAATTTAGCGCCTCCACCATGTAAGGTTATGATTTTAATTCGGGCGACTTTATCCTGTAAGGTTTATATTTATATGGGGGCTCCACCAGATTCGATTTACGAATCAATCTATGCTTGGCTTGAGAGGTCTGACTCACAACTAATTGGTTGAAATAACTTCAGAGACGTTTGATGGTTTGAATTAAATGTATAATTGATAGTAAGATATTGTACATGACATATGATTAATTTAATGACTACACCTTTTCTACATTAATAACATTTAGAATTTTTTAAATTGAATTTATTGAAAAAAGAACTTGAATTAACATGATACTTAGTTATTGAAATTTGTTCTTAAGAAATGTACAAATTATTTAATATACAATTTCTTAATGATTAATTTCTCAAATCGTCTCTTCCTCTAAATTTTACTTAATAATAAGTTGCTGAATTTACTAAACTAATTTTACCAGGGTGTTTTGATAATTATTATTCGTAATCTATAATGTTGTTAAGGGAGACTGTACTATTCAATTACTATGCAGTCTCCTATAAATATTAATTTTAATTAATATTAAATATTAATTGAATACATATAACTTATCCTTTATTAAAATAGGCTAACAACTAAACATTGTATAAAATATTTGAAATTAAAAGATTGATGATTAAGTTGACATAATTCCTTACATTAAAACCTTATTCTAAACAGCAGTGTCTAACCTTTTTAATTGAATCGGAATCTCCTTTCAATTGCTTATTAGGTATTATTAAATCCTTGGCAGCTAATTCTCTATAAAGAAGACCCGACCAAATTGCTTAGTTATTGTTGCTCTAAAGCTGTGAATTTATTTTATTACATTTATATTATTCCATTTACAATTTTTTTATGATTTTATTTTAATTATCTGGATATGATTTTGATTTGATTTAATTTGCTTAATTTCGAGATCTGTCTTAACATAAATTGAAAATTTTAAATTACTTACATATTTGGCGATTTTCCCTTTTACTCACTTTTAAACTGATACTATATATTTTATTGATTATTTTATTTAACACTTTATTGATATTCATTTATCTATATTCGCACATTCACTGAACACTATTTATCCACTGGTTCCTGCGATGCCTTTTGAAATTGGTGATTGATTTTAAAACTGATTGATGATTTTCACTTAGTGAGTTCGACTTGATGATTGACTCTTATTTGATGATTGATTTTAAATGATTTTTGTATTTTAGGGTAAAATGTACTTAGTCTTTTTATAGCGGGTTTTAGGTTTAAATATACATTGTGGTGTGAAGCGGGCTTTTAGGTCTTGCCCGTTCAAAAGATGTTAGAAGAAGACCACGCTTTTCTCGCTCTTGCCCTACTCCTGCTACCGCGTCCTTTTGAAAAACCGTTTGTCATTGGCTAAAGATTTTTTACTCATCTCCCTATTGGACTTTCATTTTTCTAAAAATTTGTCTATCTGTAAATTCTTGTAAAAGCATTCTCATGATATTCTGCATTGTTCGCTAAAGCTATGTGAAATGCAATATGATTCTTTTCACTTGTTTCAGAGCAAGTTGTTCTAATGCTGCTGACTTGATTAAAATGTCTGGGAACGTAACCTAATAGTTTACACGTGTGTTACTAGTATCAGCTGTAATCTTTTAACTGTGTCCCTTCTTCATAACTAACTTCTTGGGAATATTGGTGTCTACCAATATATCCGTTACAGTTAAGACTGTAAAACCTATGAAATATAATAATTCAAACATCTAATATAATTCAACATAATATATTATTGTTATACATTACTAAAAAACAGCTGATTTGGACCAAAAGTTTAATATATTTTAGATTAGGCCTATAAATCAACACACGTTTCTTGAAACGTTTCTAATTACTACCATCAAAACCAGAATAACACATTAATAATAAATATGCAAATTTTTCAGGTTAGTTGATTAATATCTACGATAGTACGGTAAGCAGTGTTGCAATAATAGCATAGATATTTTAATGTTATAAACTTTAATTTTTATAGAATTACTTTATTGTTTTCTTACAAAAACCTTCATTATTAAATCAAACAGAAAATAACATTGATTAAATTTATAAAATTATATAAGGTTTGGTTTTCGTTTTATATGTTTTTAGGTACGGGAAATCTAGTTTGACAAAGAAATAGTCGTATTGATTTTGGGTCAAGATTTTACATTCATATACCTTTCATTCGATTGCAATGAAACTTTAGTGAGTTGTTGTGGGCGTTATTAAATTAGTTCGGAGCCAGTTAAAGGGTCGTAGCGCTTCGTTCTCACTATTTTGAGTTAAAATTATGCAAATACCATGCACTAGCGAAGCATTGCCTGGTCCACTAATACAATATAACATGTGTTCTATGTTGCTCGGTTTTTAAGTTGTCTGTCTGTAAGCGTTTTTTTCTAAACAATATTCTCATGATTGAATATTTAATATTGAATCTGATTTCCATAAGAGCAATGCTACAGAATAAGTCATTTCCCCCGTTAATTCGTTGAATAAAATAAAAAATTTAGTTTAATTTTGAAGTACTGTCATATGCGGATGTTGATTGCCCAATACATTTTCAAAAACCGTTTTATTGTTTTCATAAACGTACGGTATAAATAGTAAACTTTATTAATTTTTTACTCAGTTGCAAAAAGAGATATTGCAAAAAAAAAACCTTACCAATCGACGTCCACAGTCTAATTTACTTTAAGAAAAAAATACAGCTTTCGTTTTTCGACGAAAATAACACAAAAATATGCTTAAAAGTGAAAGTATGGTTGGATTATTTTAACAATGAAATTGGTAGCCAACTCCGCCGTTTTGAATTTAGGGACCCGAGCTTTAAGATAAATTCACGAAACTCAACATGCATATTTATCACATTACTTAAAAAAAATGTGCAACATTTTATGTCGCTGAAGTTATCCGTTTCAAGATGGCGGTGGTTCAAATGTTTCAAAGTTAAATATCTAAAAAAACTAAAGATTTTATGAAAAAATGTTAAGATACAATACGTAGACAATTGAAAGACAAATCCAATCGGGTGTAAGTTTTTATTATTGGATTTGGATGATGAGGAAATGCAATAATTCTGGATTAAAGTAATTTTCGCTGATTCACATTCGCTGGTTAGAGTTACATTCACGCAAAGTAATCATGGAAACTACTTTCAGCCAGAATTATTGCATTTACTCTGCTCTCTTTAACTCAATGACGAAAAGTGATACACCGTCAGATTATTCTTTAAATTATCTACATTTTGTATGCCTTAACATTTTTTCGTAAAATATTTACCTTTTTTATAGATATTTAACTTTGAAAAGTTTGAACCGCCATAACTTCAGCAAAATAAAATGTTTAACTTTTGTGTAAACCAATGTGACGAACATTCATGCTAAGTTTCATTGATTTATCTTGAACCGTTCATGAATTTTTTTTAACTTGCCGCTAAGAAAATTGAAAATTTTCTAAAATCGGGAAGTTATTGGTTTCACCCCGTTTTTCGAAAATCGAGTATTCATCAGATCTCGACGTTTTGAGGTCCTAGGAGTCTTCCCTGACCACTCCCGAGAGGGTGTCACCCTGTCTGTATGTATGTGTGTGTGTGTATGTAAGTATGTGACCCGCTTATAACTTTTGAACGGCTTAACCGATTGGATCCTACCAAACGGCGTTCTAAAGAGTTCCATCAAACTTAGATTTCCTAAAAATTTCAACTAATTCGGACCGGTAGGTTCTGAGAAATTTCGAAAAAACTAAGAAATAAAATGTTTTCAAATCAGGTTTTTTTGGAATAACTTTTAAACGGCTTTACCGATCAATTCCAAAATCTAATCAGCTTTTAACCTTTAAAAGCGACGTCGATCGCTACCAGTCCGGTCAAAATCGGTTAATTCGTTCGTGAGAACGAAAGAAAATAAAAAAATGTGTTTTTTCTCAATTTCTCCGAAATTTTTCATCAGAAAAATTTTTGTTGTCAATTCTTTCAATGGACTCGAAAAACTGCATTGATTTCCGCAAATCGCATAAAAATCGGTTGATTCATTCGCGAGATATCGTGAACGAAAGAAAATCAAATAAAGTGTTTTTCCTCAATTTCTCCAAAACTTTTCATCCGAAAAATTTTGGTTGTTGATTCTTTTAATGGACTTAAAAAACTGCATCGATTGCCGCAAATCGCATAAAAATCGGTTGATTCATTCAAAAGTTATGGCAGTTCAAAATTTCCAAAAATAGTGTTTGTTGTAATTAGACTTAGCGGGAAGTTACATGGATGGCCTTTAGGGTCAACCGTTTTCCAAATTTTTTTAAAACGCATACAGACTAAATCTGTAGTTCGCAGCTTCTAAACTAAGCAATATAGGAGACATGTTATACAGTATTATTTGCCAGTTTTGACCTGCTAAATAACATGGTAAAGTTTGTTAGAATGGTTGCAAAACATACTATATATACATACTTTTACTTCAGAAGAAATATATGTTCCTATTATTTGCATAAAAACATAAATTCCATGCTGTAGCCTACGGATTAGTGTATTAATTAACTAAGTAATTATTCTTTACCTTCTTTAGTATGTCAATCTAATCCTTTGTTTTTTGTTCTTCTCCTACGAACAAAAAACAAAGCATTAGATTGACATACTAAAGAAGGTAAGAATAATTACTTAGTTAAAAACATAAAGTTGTATAACCATCAATGGCTAAACTACTGCTAGACTACTGCTATTGTAAAAACATAACTATTAATTTTGTTTTTGTTGAAAATTCACGATATCGCGAACTTACATTTTTATTTTGTTTTTTAAGTATGAAGAAATGATCAAAAGCCAATATAAATTTGCGCACATACTCAGAAAAGTATGTAGAATACAAAAATAAAGTCAATTTATCAAAAATTCCTATTTTTGGTGGCGGATTCCCTTA
>JAGFPH010000787.1:373219-391554 GCA_018207615.1 Philaenus spumarius
AAAGTCAATTTATCAAAAATTCCTATTTTTGGTGGCGGATTCCCTTAAGATAAATATAATGGTTGGTGGAAAAAGTTCAAAATATTTAATTTAAACTTACAGAGGGGTATTAAATCTATACTAATATTATAAAGAGGTATAGTTTGTTTGTTTGTATGTAGGGGGTAATCTCTGAAACTACTGAACCGATCGAAAAACTAGTTTTACTAATAAAAAGCTACACTATCCCTGAGTAACGTAGGATAGAATTAATTTTGATAAAAATTTTTTTATTTCAATATTTGTAAATTTAGTCGGAACAAAATCTTAGGTTAGGCCTAGACTGATGAATCATCACGTGCATTTACATTTATTACCTTAGCAGCCAATTGAATAAAATAACAGATAAAACAGCTGTTTGCTCCAATATTTCCTTTGAAGCAATTGTTTAAATTTCTAACTTTTAGGTTAGGTTTCTATTAAAGTGTAAACCTGAACCTTGCTGGTTCTTTTTAACCTTTATTATAACTGCTGTTATAAAATACGAAATAATTTAATTTGAACATTTAACATTATTTACATTATTTAGTTTTGGCGTTATTATTAATAATATAAAGAGGTAGAATTTGTTTGTTTATTGTTTATTTACGTAAGGGGTAATCTCTGGAACTACTAAATCGATTGAAAAAATAGTTTTACTAATAAAAACCTACACTATCATTGAGTAACATAGTATATAATTAATTTCGATTTAAAGGTTAAAACAACCCATAATACAATAAATATTAATTGTTATACTTTGCTTAAAGCTAGAGAGCTGAAATTTTGTACATTTATTTCTTACAAGATACACAGAAAACGTAAACTAGATTTGCTTTTTTTCGTGTGCTTCTAAGTGGTGAAAATGTGACAACAACTCCTAAAAAATTTAAATTAATTGTTATACTTTTCATAAAGTTAGAGAGGTGAAATTTTGTACATTCATTTCTTACAAGATACATAGAAAAATTAAACTACATGTGCATTTTAGTGTGTGCTGCTAAGGGGTGAAAATGTAGTAGCAACCCCTATAAAAAATGTGATTGTTATACTTTCCTTAAAGCTAGAGAATACACCTTTAGTAAGTTAAGGAATTTAAAAATAAGAGACCGCTATGTTACATCCTAATTAAAATAAATAAAACATATTAGAATTTAATAGTAGGACCTGTTTAGGTCTACTTAAAATAACCTGTTTGCATTTGCTTCAACGCGAGTCACCGCGGGAGTTGGCGAGCGAAGCGAGCAGGGGGTTGAGCCCTCTAGTTTAGTATATACTAGTTTATTATATACTTGGCAATGCTTCGCTATTGCTTGATTTAATTTTAAGGGTGGTTATCCCGTTTCATCCCTTTGACTTAAGTAATCAAATTGCAAACGTTTTCTTATATCAATCAAGAATAATATTAAATAATTTTAGATTTACAGTTTGATGAAGTTAGAGCAACAACCTCATTTAAATCTTTTTGTTAGCAGTGACCATATTCTCTAAAAAAAAACCTGGTGTTAGAATATACTCTAATATGTGTAAATTGTGAAATTTCAGTAAAATTAGTTGAGTAGTTTATGAGAATATAGAAAAAGTAAGTGGATTATTATTTAATTTTAAGGGTAGTTATTCCATTTCATCCATTTGACTTAAGTAATGAAATTGAAAATATTGTTGTTCATTCATTAAAAATATTATTACATAATTTTAGCTTTCGAGCTTGTAGGGAATTACTTAAATTGATATTTATTGTATAGGGGTAGCAACCCCATTTCAACCACTTCTAATTGTGAATCTAAACCCTACAGGAACCCACTAAACAGACACACATGCACAAAATTTCATCAAAATTGGTCCAGCCGTTTAGGTGGAGTTCAGCGACATACATTATATATTCAGTAGAACCTCGTTAATTCAAACCTCATTAATTCGAAAACTCCTATAATTTGGAACTTTTGTCACGTTCCCTCAGCAAAACCTCTAATAAATATTCCGTTAATTAGAAGTATTTTCAACATCATATATAGCCTCTAAAATTCCAATTTCGTTTTACACATGACTCTGCAATTCAAATTTCGTTGTTAAAATTCGAATTTTATCCCCCATTATCCTCTGAAATTAGAAGTTAATAAAAAAAACAAGCCTGTTGAAACACGAACAAGTGCATTTGCTAAGATAATAAACGGTACCAGGAACTGGCACATACTTTCTCACAAACATATTTAAATTATTAAACAGATTCAATGTGACTTGTAGGGTGGGGAAGGAGAGGTGATTTTTTATTAAAATTGGAGATAAACTAATAAATATTATAACTATTATCTAAAGAGAAAACTATTCGATCGATTTCGAACAAATTTGCACCAAACACGTCAATTAGGTCTTTATAGATGCTTTATAGGTTTTGAATTTTTTTTAAAAACAACCCCCTTTATGGCCAAAAAACCCCAAAATATTAGTTATTATTATTATTAGCTAAACGAGAATTTTTAGAAAGATGCGGTTTTATGCATATGGTAGGGCACATTAAAATCTACAAATAAGCCAAATTTTATCAAAATCGTTAGAGATGTTTTTTTGTAAATAAATAATAACTGATTTTTTGGGGGCTTTTTGGCCAAAAAGGGGGTTGTTTTCAACATTTTTCAAAACCCGTTTTCGAGCATCTGTACAGGCCTACTTGAAATGTCCGGTGCAAATTTGGTTGAAATCGATCGAATAGTTTTCTCTCTAGCTTTGTATACATACAGACAGACATTTTGTAAAAACCACTTTTTTGGACTCAGGAGGTCCCAAAACGGATATTTCCACAAAAATCTCAACATCGTTTTTTTTGCGATCACTATACTTTGTCTATTTTATAGTATAGTGAGAAAGTAAAATGACACGGTTTCCTTAAAACATTTGTAGTGGATTCTTAAAATAAAGGTTTACCTCTGTAATTCAAATTTTATGTACTCTAACCTCTATATAATTCAAAGTCTCGATGATTCAAATTTCCTTTAATTCGAAACAAAATTGTTTTCCCTTGGATTTCCAATTAAAGGGCTTCTCCTGTATAAAGATTCTGTATCGTCTGATATTTAGAAAATAATCATCTTCTTATTTAGAATGGTACAGTAACTGCTAAAAGTTTGTTTAACGTGTAAGCAAAAATAACCACGATACGTGAGATCATCTTACACGTAAACAAATGCAAATATTTTGTACTTTTACAAAGTCCGTAATTTTATTATTATTAATAACAATCAATGCCAGACCAGGAACAGTTATTTGTGTCAGTTTTGAGGGTTAAGCAAAGGAAATGGAAGTCTTAGACAGCGGTCAAGGTCTTAGACTAGGCCTATATAAACGTTGCGACAGAAGTGGGTTATACTCTTGTCCTCAGGAATAGTCAATATGTTCAAGCTGGTAAGTAGTTTCATTAGTACTGAACGGAATGGTGAATGGATGAATTGATTGGAGATTGATGGGCGAGGGTGTGCTGGTGAATGGATAAGTTAAGCGGGAGAATGGTTGATAAATAAGTATAGTCGTTTTGGAGAGATGTGTGTGTGTGGGTAGAATGGATTGTTGGTGAGATTTGACAAGAATGATTGAAATAGTAATTTTGGAGAGATGTATGTGTGGGTAGAATGGATTGTTGGTGAGATTTGACAGGAATAATTGAAATAGTAATTTTGGAGAGAAGTATGTGTGGGTAGAATGGATTGTTGGTGAGATTTGACAGGAATAATTGAAATAGTAATTTTGGAGAGATGTATGTGTGGGTAGGTAGAATGGATTGTTGGTGAGATTTGGCAGGAATAATTGAAATAGTAATTTTGTAGAGATGTATGTGTGGGTAGAATGGATTGTTGGTGAGATTTGACAAGAATAATTGAAATAGTAATTTTGGAGAGATGTATGTGTGGGTAGAATGGATTGTTGGTGAGATTTGAAAAGAATAATTGAAATAGTCATTTTGGTGAGATGTATGTGTGGGTAGAATGTATTGTTGGTGAGATTTGACAAGAATAATAGAAATAGTAATTTTGGAGAGATGTGTGTGTGGGTAGAATGGATTGTTGGTGAGATTTGACAAGAGTAATTGAAATAGTAATTTTGGAGAGATTGGAGAGATGTATGTGTCGGTAGAATGGATTGTTGGTGAGATTTGACAAGTATAAATTAAAATCGTAATTTTGGAGAGATGTGTGTGTGGATAGAGTGGATTTTTGATGAGATTTGACAAGAAGAAATTGAAATAGTAATTTTGGAGAGATGTATGTGTGGGTAGAATGGATTGTTGGTGAGATTTGACAAGAATAAATTGCAATAGTAATTTTGGAGAGATGTATGTGTAGGTAGAATGGATTTTTGGTGAGATTTGACAAGAATAATTGAAATAGTAATTTTTGAGAGATGTATGTGTGGGTAGAATGGATTGTTGGTGAGATCTGACATGAGTAATTGAAATATTAATTTTGGAGAGATGTATATGTGGGTAGAATGGACTGTTGATGAGATCTGGCAAGAGTAATTAAAATAGTAATTTTGGAGATATGTATGTGTGGGTAGAAAGGATTGGTGGTGAGATTTGACAAGAATAGTTGAAGGTGAGAAGGTGAGGTGTGTTATTGGACAAATGGAATAATTAGGGAATGCATACAAATTAATTAACGATTAACTGGGACAATTGTTGGAACTATGGATGAAATCATTAGTGCGTTTATAATTGAATGATTGGGGTAGTTAAATGCTTTTGGGTGTAAATAGGGTAATTCGTGTAAGCACTTTCTAAGCTGATTCCACTAGCAAAAATAATGGAAAAGTTCATATAAACATAGGTCCGGAAAATTGTCGTTTTCGATTTAAATAAAATACTTAATATTTTTGGAAGTAAAAAGATATTGAGCTCAACACGGAAAAAATGGGCTTTTCATCTTCATGTTTGTGTCAAATCTCTACACCCCTTGTGTCATACATTTTTGTGTTATTGTCAATAACTCTGTTATCCTTTGATCTACAAAATTGTTAAAAACCGTTGTGTTTGTCATTAACAAAGTAATTTTTTATCTCCAGTATCTTTTTTTTTTAAAGTTAGCGGTTTCCGAGATATTCGAGATTAAAAGTTTTAAACAGTCGCCATTTTGAAAATATTCAAAAGAACGTTCTGATTTTTCGTACAGTGATAAGTGGTTATGCAATATTGATAGAGTGTGTGCTCAATGTCGTTTTTATTACCATAGATGGCTCGGACGAGTTCGATAGCCAAAAAATCCAACAACCGGAAACACTTTTTTTTACCGGAAGTAATTTTGTATCCTACTTTTCGTACTAAAATGAGACTTTTGGGATTTTATGTAAAAATATAAATACCAGGTGTCTTTAAAGTCCCACCCCCCCTCTTTCACTTTTGTGCTTGTTAAAACAAACAAATATCCTTTGGGGAACGATACTTACTTAGCTCTGTTGAAGCAATCGGAAATTTTGAGTGTCCCCTAAAAATGAGTGATTTTGGGGGCAACTCAAACATTTTTAAATGGGAAGTATGGTCATGTGATACCTCATTTCAAAGGCCTATTTAAGACTAGGAAAATGACATAAAAAAAAATAAAAATCGGACCACCCAAAACAAAATGGCGGGCCTAAACGTGTTGAAATTAATCGACATAAAGTTGCTAATATCCCGAAAAGGAAGAGTTTTTAGAAACAAATTCAAGAGACAAAAAATGTTTATTTCAAAGTGTTTGACCTAAAAAATTGCTCCCAAATCGATTATGTAAATTTTATTTTTTACAAAATTTTTAAGATGAAGAAGTAAAAATCAAATTTACGAAATCGATTTGGAAGCAATTCTTTAGGTCAAGCATTTTGAAATAAAAATTTTTTGTCTCACGAAATGTTTTCTAAAAACTCTTCCTTTTCGAGATATTAGCAACTTTATGTCGATTTATTTCAACACGCTTAGGGCCACCATTTTGTTTTGGGTGGTCCGATTTTTATTTTCTCTATGTCATTTTCCTAGTCTTAAATAGACCTTTAAAATTAGGTTTCACATGACTATACGTCCTATTTAAAAATTTTGAGTTGCCCCCAAAATCCCCCATTTTTAGGGGACATTCAAAGTTTCCGATTTGCTTCAAAAGATACTTTGGGCTAAGTTAGTATCGTTCCCCGATGGATATTTTTTTGTTTTAACAAACACAAAAGTTAAAGTGGTGGGGG
This sequence comes from Philaenus spumarius, assembly GCA_018207615.1. Lineage (NCBI taxonomy): Eukaryota > Metazoa > Arthropoda > Insecta > Hemiptera > Aphrophoridae > Philaenus > Philaenus spumarius. The sequence goes on from JAGFPH010000787.1 coordinate 379,436, forward strand.
GGACTTTTAAGACACCTGGTATAGGAGATTATTCTGCATAATTTGATTTTTTACACGGTCTTATAGCTCGTTTGCCCCCCCCCCCCAAAATCGATCAAAACGTAAAATACCATAAATGTATTCGGTTCAAACCCACGTGACGGAATTTACCGGCGGTTGGGTTCTAAATACGAGGGAGACGGCCGGTATGCAAACCACTTCGAGCGAAATAAAGCAGTAAAAAATCCGAGGCCATAAGGTCTAAGTGCAAACTCACAAAGCAAGGTTTTCCGCTGGGAGCGGGACGATGAATCGCTTGGGCCTGTGTGAAGGCCGAGTAACAAACGAAATCTACTAATATATTTGGTACACGCTGGAAGGTATTCAGCGTTTCCGTGAGTAGACCTATTTTCCAAATAGTTGGTTGAAACCGTAAAACATATAAACTTAATTTTGAAAATACGCTCAACGCACGTCAGCTGTTCAGCTGCGTGGTCGAATTATTTATTATATGAATTAATTCCGAAAAACTTATGTATTAAATGAAGAGTTGTTATCTTTATATCTGTTTTAAAAGAAAAAATAAATTTTGTAATAAAATAAAAATCTATTTTGGAAATTTATATTTTATCTTCCACGTTAACGATGGCAAAACGTGTACTTAATATTCCCCAAAAATTTGTACATCTTTCACTGTAAACCGAATTTGAATTTAAAGTTGTCGTAGTTCACGCTATGCCCCATTTAAAAGTGAAATGTTGTTTGTTTGTTGTTTAATCTTTCAAGCGTGAACAGCTGGACGGATTCCAAAGAATGCTCGTAAGTAAATACATAAATAGTTCGAGCACGCAACTGAACCGGTGACGTGGGTTTAGCGAATTTCCGAAATTAAGTTTAATTTGTTTAAGGGTTTCAAAAGTTTGGGAAATTGGTCTAAGCACGAAGTCGTTGAATAGCTGACTGCGTGTACGAAATACATAAGTGATATTTGTTGTGATATTTGCACATCAGCCTCCAACCATGAATAACATAAATAGACTCGAACTAAAAAATAACCCACCGATAAAATTGATTCTTCTTCAGCGAATCTGATATTGTAATGAGACCCTAAAGCTTGCAATGTTTTTACTTTTCACAAAAGAAACACACCCAAAAACATGGGGCGTGATGTTTTCGGAACTTCGCAAGAGTACGCCCCGTTCTTTTTGGGTGTGTTTATTATGTGAAAAGTAAAAAGATTGCAAGCTATCAAGTCTCATTACAATACCAGATTTGCTGAGGAAGAATTAATTTTATCTGTGGGTTATTTTTAGTTCGAGTCTGTTTATGTTATTCATGTATAGGAAATCATGTTACAAATTTTTTTTTCATTTATTTTATTTTTTACTTTATATTTATACTGTAGTCATAAATTGGATTTTCCGAAAACTTTTGGTCCTCAGGGCCAACCCCCCTTCCCCCTATCTGAGGGTTAATTTTTTTGTTAATATACGTATGTGAGAACGTAGTCATAACGCGATGTGCTATACGGAGCTGTCCGAGGCGCTCCGGAAAGAGCCGAGGCGACCTTGAACAGGTCCACTCACCGGTTCAACGGTAGTGAGTTGAAGAAAAGCATGTAAAAACATCGCATCCACAATCAACATTCTAATTTGGATGTATTTGTCTTCACTAATTATGTATTACTGTGAATTAAATCAGTTTTCTTTTTCCAGGTTGTGTTCAGCACATTCTTAGCCGTCGCTACTTCTTCGCCCAACTACCTGGCAGCGCCACTAGTCATCAGTCATGGACCCGTAGTTGCCGCTACCTTGGCCAGATCTCCTGACGCCATTCCTGTAATGGAAGACCCCGACAATCCAATTCCTCCTGGTCCCCAGTTAATTCCTATCGCACCGCGTACCCCCGGCATCCGACCTGCTTCCGCTCCTCCACTGGCCATGCCCATCGTCTACGGAGCTCGTCACGGGTACGATGATTAGTAAGCTGTCAAAACGTGCAATCGTTGCAGCGGCACTGCTTGGCCGGCAACGAGGCGGGTGTAAATAAAATCAATGTTGCATTATTTATTAGTAAAATATTTATTTTCCAAGATCTTTTTTATTGTTTACAACCAAATTTCTTGTATATTAAGGTAACCTATCTGGTGTGGCAAATAATGTGCTCACGAATACTTGGTTTGATCAAGAAAACAAACTTAATGAGTCCAACTAAAATCACTTACAACTCATTTTTCTGTTTCTAAGACATTTAAAAGAAATTAAATTGACTCTGAGACCTTCAAAGATAAGATTTGTGATTCAATATGACTTAAAAAGTAATTTTAAACCACAGGTAATGGGTGATAAATTTAATATGGTTGGAATTTAATAATTTTCAATGCAAATTATACACAAATTTGAATCTCTGTATATATTATACAAGAAGAAGTCCTGAATGATTACCAATCAACGTACAGCCAAAACTATGATAGCTAGAGCTTTAAAACTTTCAGGGTACTATTTAGAAGTGCACTATGTGTAAGTAATAATTTTGCAAAGTTATTATATCACTAGAGGGCTCAGCCCTTGCTCGTTTCGCTCGCCAATCCCCACGGTGACTCGCGTCGAAACAAATGCAAACAGGCTATTTTATAGAAATAGGGCCTACTATTAAAATCTAATATGTCTTATTTATTTTAACTAGATGTAACATAGTTAGATCTTATTTTTGAATTCCTTAATTTGTTAAGGATTTATTCTCTAGCTTTGAGGAAAGTATAACAGTCAACATTTTTACTACATCTTTACCCCTTAGCAACACGAGACAAAATGTCAATTTATGATACTTTTTTTATGTATGTTGTAAGAAATAAATGAACAAATTTTAAGTTTAATAACTTTAAGGAAAAAATAATAATACATTTAAATTATTTTAGGGGTTGTTGTACAATTTTACCCCTTAGCAGCACGCGACAAAAGGCAAATCTAGTTTACTTTTTCTATGTATCTTTTGAAATAAATGTACAAAATCTCAGCTCTCTAGCTTTAAGGAAAGTATAACGATTAATATTTATTGTTTTAGGGGTTGTTTTAACCCTTAAATCAAAATTAATTCTAGCCCATGTTACTCAAGGATAGTGTAGCTTTTAATTGGTAAAATTATTTTTTCAATCTGTTCAATAGTTCCAGAGATTACCCCCTACATACAAACAAATAAACGAACAAATTTTACCTCTTTAAAATATTATTAATAATAACCCCAAAACTAAGATGGTAAATAATGTTAAATGTTCAAATCAAATTATTTCACTTAGACATAATGTAGGGTTAGCCTCTTGGATTGTATACTTAATGTATATATACATATTATACATGTGTATATATATGTACATTGGATTATTCGACGGAATGAATAAGGTATTTATAACCTTTATATGTACGTCAAATTATTTCGTATATTTTATAACAGCAGTTATAATAAAGGTTAAAAGAACCAGCAAGGCTCAGGTCTACACTTTAATAAAAACCTAACCTAAAAGTTAGAAATGTAAATAATTGCTTCAAAGTTTGAAATCAGCTGTTAATGGAAATATTGAAGCAAACTTACGTGTGTTGATACATCTGTCTAGGCCTAACCTAAGATTTTTTCCGACTAAATTTACAAATATTGAAATAAGAAAGGTTTTTATCAAAATGAAGTACAGCCTATGTTACTCAGGGATGGTGTAGATTTGTATTAGTAAAACTATTTTTGAATTGGTTCAGTAGTTCCAGAGATTACCCCTTACATACAAACAAATGAAGCAACAAATTTTACCTCTTTATAATATTAGTATAGAGTTGGAAATTGTTTAAGTTATTTAATCTGTATAACTTACAGCTTATCTATAAGTTTTACTGAATTAAATCCGAATAGAGGGCTCCTTCCCCCTGCTATCTTCGCTCGCCAACCTCCGTGGCGAAGCAAATGCAAACAGATTATTGCATACTATGGTATTTTCTCGGAAACAATGATTGATTAGGACAGGTATTTTTTTATTTTGATATAGACGAGAGGCAATTTTTAAGCTATAAAATATGACCAAAATGTGATAAGGTAAAGCAGTATTTCAAATTGGTAAAATAGGCCTGGTAAAGAATAAAATAGGTATAAATTTAACAGTGATAGATGTTTGCATAATGATGTAGTTAACATTTTTCGTTGTTTTTGTGTACTACTACCTAAACTAAAAAAACTGATGGTCGTGAAGAATAACTACCTGATTCTAACCTCACCAATGTGGTTGCTATGGTAATAAATCTAAACGATTTCAAGAAACGCGAGTTGGTTCAGTATTAGCCTAATCTAAATTCTTGTTATAGTTATTGTCAGCTGTTTTATTTGTAGCACGTAACAACATATATTTGAATTATAATTCAGTGAGCCTTTTTTGTAGATTTTTTTGTTTGTGTTTGTTTTTATTTTGATAACCTAACCTAAAAAAGCTGTTAGTTGTGAAAAATAATTTACTGATTCTAAATTTTCTAAGTTGGTTGCTATGGTAATGAATGTAAATGCATTCAACAAACGTGCGTTGGTTCAGAATAGGTCACACCGAGAATTGTGTTGATAATGTTTTGATTCATATCAACTGTTTTATCTGTTTGCTGACTTTGAGTGAATGCCCGTATTTTAACCATTTTCAACCATTAAAATCAATGTTTCTCAAAATCCTTACATGGCATAGTGCTATGAATTTACCATGACCTTGTTAAGGCTCTAGATATCATAGTTTTGGCAGTACGTTGATTATGAATCAGTTAGTCAGTCAGTGTTTATTATTACATATATATACACTGTATATATAGACTAGCTGACCCGTATGGCGTTGCCCGTGGTGGTTGGTATTTTCAGTCTTTTTAACGTAATTGTATTCTTCTTATTTTTAAGTGTTCAGTCAGTGAGTGGTATTTGGCTTTTATATATATATATATAGATCTTAAATAATAAAAGCACTATTGTCATAAAAATAAAAGATCTGAAATTATGATTTTAGTAACTTTGGTCCCCCCAAAACCCTCCTCAAATTTCGAAATTTTTGAAACCCTTTCTTAGCGAGCGCCTATAGCCCTAGAGGAAGCTACATACCAAATTTCATTTTAATCCGTTCGGTAGTTTTTGAGAAATCGTGATGAGTGAGTCAGTGAGTGATATTTCGCTTATATATATATAGATATAGTTATCTTCCCTCAGCGTCTACAAAGGCTAATAAACGATGATGTGATCTTCAAGCTTATACAAGTGTATAAAGCATATCGTGCAGAATATTTTTGAGTTTAACCTGATTCTGCGTGTCAAGGTTGCGACCATTTAGAAGAGCAAGACAATTCAGGCCTTCGTGGTATAATCGTAACATTCACCATTTTTGACACATCAATGCAGTGTATGGACATTATTGATTAGGTAGGCTTGCTTTATAGTACTGATAAAATAACACTTTCATTGGAATTAATTCACCCATGTGTGATTTTTGTCCACAGGTTTTACTTTGTCCACAGATTTTTCTATCATAAACATTGTAGAAATAAAGTCTACATATTTCACCCCTCCGGAAGTAGGATGATGGGAGGGAACAAAAAAAGAGTAAATTAACTAAGGGTAAGTACAGTAAGGGTATAAAACTGTTTTGTTTTTTTGCTTTAGCGGGTAAACGGTGGACGTTTTAAAGAAACATTAAATAGGAAAGTTGTAGCTTAAGAAATACCTTTTTTAAAGACTTGATATGACCTTTTAAGGGCTTTAGATTTAGTTCTATAGAAAAAATAAGGTTAAAAACTCAAAGTCATGCAAACAACTTAAAATTTAGTAATTTGAGCGATATTTCTTTAACATTACGCGAGTTCTATAGCACTTAGCAGGAGGTTTATGGTCTTAAATTAAAGGTATTGATGTAAGCAACAACATTTACTCTTAATGTCTCAATGGGAAAAAATTTCTACCGGTTAAAAAAAGTCCTTCCAGTTTGATGGCTTACGAGCTCGTCCGAGCGACTTGGAAAACTAACGTGTGTACCGAATTTGGATCATATCGGACGTAAAATGCGGCCGTTAGCGTGCAAACACATTAAACACGCAGGAAAACAATAGAACAATTGTTCTTATAAACATAGCTCCGGAAATGATTTATTTTCGTGCTATCCACCATTTTTTGTTTTGTTTTGCAAAATATTTAATAACTTTCGGACTAGAAAAGATATTGAGCGCAATATTTGTACACCTATTTGCTGTCTGACCGTGTACCACTGTACAAAAAATCCGAACTTTATTTTGAATATTTTCAAAATGGTGGTCGTTTAAAATTTGTAATGTCAAATATCTTCAAAAATCCCAAAAAATAAAAATATTTATTTTGTTAATGCTAAACACAACGGTTTTTTTATTTTGTCTTTAGCTCAAAAGACAACAGAGATATTAAGGTACAAAGCATTTCTGGACCAATGTTTATATGGACTGTGTTTTTGTATGTTTAATCATGTACAAAATGTCTTTACCTTAGTTGATTTTTTTAATTTTTTTTTGGTGTTTAACGTCCTACTGTTTTGCACTTAAGGCTAATGAAGACGGGACCTACAGTTTTACGTGGAATCCGAACCACAGCCAACGATGTCTGTTAAGAAACCATTTAGAAAATTATTCGGTGTCAATTGGAATTGAACCCGGAACCTTTCCATTGATGGTTGCCATGACGATTGATAAAGCAATGACGCTTTAATAACCACGGCCACCGTGGCTTTATATAATTAATATACAGAGTGTGAAATAAGTAGTGCTACGCCTCGATATAATTTAAGTGGATTGCTATATCGACGTAAATCCTATACAATACCTATTATAACACTTTTTTGTGTTTAAGGGGGGTTAAAAGTTTTGCCCCTTTTGAAAATGGGCTAAATGGGGGCGATTTTACTTTTTTAAATGACAACTCCTATCTTGTGAAATATCATTGGAGAGTCCTTTAAAACTAAGAATTTCAGTGGTAAGAAAATAAAAATCCTCTGATTCGTTCGCTTCCCTCAAAAATGTTATTTATTAAGTTATTTTTATAAATTATTATTTAAAAGACGGGAAAAGATGTGCAAAATCAGATCCTTCGCCGACAGGGGAGTGAATAACCTATTTACAAAATCCCCAAAATAACCCCGTCTTCCTCATACCGCCCCAAACTTAAAAACGTGCAATGGGCACTGTCAAATTTGTTATTTTGTTAGTTATTTTCTAGAATTTTATAAAGTTAGGTTAAAGCATTATGAAAATAACAATTTATCACGAAGATATATTTAAAATTTTGCAAATTTAACAGCATGGAATAAATAAGAACCAAGTTAACCTGAACACAGAATGATAACAAGAAATGCCCTGATAAGAAAAAATAATAATTTATGCTTTTGATTGTATAATGCACTTTCATTTAAATTTCCTTATTTGTTGCCTGACCGTAGCTAATGACTGTGTTATCAGATTTTCATTTTCTTACCACTGCAATCCATGGGTTTTAAAATGTTCCACAATGTTAGGTCACAAGGTAGGGGTAACAATTTAAGAAATGAAAGTTGCCCCCTTTATCCCCCCTTTCAAAAAGGGGCAACATTTTAAACCCCCCTTAAACACCAGAATAAGTGTCATAATATGTAGAAGTTTTACGTTGATATAGCAATCCATTTAAATTATATCAAGGTGTATTACGACTTATTTGAAATTAAGTGAAATTTATTGATTTCATCACAATTTTTACAAAATATTTACAAACTTAAACAACATTAATACAATAACAACAGGGTACAATAAAATGAAACGAAAATAATCATTACACATACTACTCTTAAACATGTAAATATGTGTATACGTAATAAATATACAATTTTAATGACACCCAAAAACGTGTTCTGGGGACCGTGATCAGTGCTTATTTACCACTCCCGATCTTAGGTCTCACCATAAGAGTCACTGCAATAATCTATTTTTCCTTTGGAAATTCGCTAATATAATAGGATAATACAATCTGATTGAAACTCATACATTGCTTACTTGATGTAGGTAATTAATCAAAACAAAAGCTATAAATTACAAATAAATAAATCGAATTCATTGGGTTCTTCATTTGTACAACTCTAGACTGACCAGTAGGATTGGACATTTATTTTGTACGACAACGAATGTAACTTGGTAGGTTTCTTTCTTATGGTACCTTTCTTAAGAAAAAGGAAGACAGTCGTGGGACTGCCAACAGAAACGAAAACTGCCATGAATATAAATCGTTAGTTATATTGATTTAATCAGAAATTTTATCACTTTAAAGGCAACACATTAATTTATCACAACTTACAAAATTAGGAAGTGCAATGTCCATTTCAGAGGTATTACCAAGTCAACTATTTTACACACAACTTACAAAATGAAAATGCACATGTCCATTTCATTGGTAGCGTGACGTGACTAAATCCATACAGCTATTGAGTTTAAGCCTTTGAATTTACCACTGCCTATTTTATTTCGTCGATTTCTTCTTCTTTTACGATCAGGTTACATTAACCTTCTGGTTTATATTAGTGCGTGTGTAAACCAACGAAGAAGAAGAAATCATCGACGAAATCAAGAACGCAAAGTGTCTCACTTTAAGCGCTCATCGCGAGTTCGTATATTTTCCTTCGTCCAAAAAAAGTTTTAATTTCAATAATCGTGTAAAAACGATCTTTCATTTTGAGAAATGTACCAAATACATACGCTGGTCGTTTCACACTGCCTCCATAATTTAATCGAACAGGTAATGTCTTTAACAACTTTACTGACTTGTATTAACTTCCGATTATATATCAGTTAGAAATAAAATAACCATGTTGTTCTTATAAAGAAATAGTAATTCACCTTACATAATAAAGCACAGTAAATAAATACTATGTAAATGCGTAGAGCTCAGAGTAGGAAACAAGTACATGGGGCAGTGTTTCTCCCTCCCTACGCGCCACGTCCAAGGTCTGTTTTAGCTATATAAAGCAAAGCGATGTAAACTCAGCATGTGGTATACTCAAGTCCATCATGTATAAACTGGTAAGTTGTTTTATTGTTATTGTTAAAAGAATAAATGGAGAAGTACGTTGACCATTAGGCAGAAGGATTTGAGAGTAATATTGAGCGAAAGTTGACATAACGCTTTTGTTTGCTGATTTTGTGTGTAATAAACAAGAGGCATATTATCTGTACATTCATTTTTATTTTAACTCTATAGTAAGTTTTTGATTTGATTATTCTCTTTCAACTTTTTGATAATTTGCCTTCTACCAAGCAACTACACAATAATTGCAATAGGTAAATAATTAAACAAAAATTTCAACCCTACAAAACAAATAATGTTATAATCGCTATCTTATATTTATATAAAAACTATTGTTTCTTTGTCCTCTACAGACTTAAAAACTATTCGACCAATAAATTTATTTAGTATCATTGCCACGAGTATTTATATGTTAAAATTACGGTACTAGAGTCTAGGGTGTTAAAATGGGGTTGCTACCCCTATACAATAAATATAAATTAAACAACTTCCGATCTATAACTATATACATAAAAGCGAAATACCACTCACTCACTCATCACGATTTCTCAAAAACTACCGAACGGATTGAAATGAAATTTGGTTTGTAGCTTCCTCTAGGGCCATAGGTGCTCACTAAGAAAGGATTTGAAAAAAATCGACATTTTAGGGGGTTTGGGGGTTTGGGGGTCAAAGTTGCTAAAAAAAAAAAAAAAACACCGAACGGATTGGAATAAAATTTGGTATACAGCTTAATCTAGGACCCTAGGTGCTCGCTAAGAAAGGTTTTCCAAAAATTCGAAATTTGAGAGGAGGTTTGGGGGGTCAAAGTTGCTAAAAAAATAAACACAGAACGGATTGGAATGAAATTTAGTATGTAGCTTCCTCTAGGACCATAGGTGCTCTCTAAGAAAGTTTTTCCAAAAAATTCGAAATTTGAGGGGAGGTTTGTGGTTGTCAAAGTTACTAAAAAAAAACCACCGAACGGATTGGAATGAAATTTGGTATGTAGCTTCCTCTAGGACCCTAGGTGCTTGCTAAGAAAGGTTTTAAAAAAATTCGAAATTTGAGGGGAGGTTTGGGGTTGTCAAAGTTACTAAAAAAAACCTCCGAACGGATTGGAATGAAATTTGGTATGCAGCTTCCTCTAGGGCTCGTAGGTGCTCTCTAAGAAAGGGTTTAAAAAAAAATATCGAAATTTTAGAGGGGGTTTGGGGGTGGGTCAAAGTTACTAAATCATGATTTCTCCCAAACCACTGAACGGATTGGAATGCAATTTTTTATGCAGCTACCTCTAGGATACTAGGTGCTCGGTAAGAAAGGTTTCCCCATAAGAAATACATAGTGTAATGTATTTATTGATATAATATATTTTTGTTAATACACATTTTACTTTGATTTGTCTATCCGTGCAAAGCCGAAGCGGGCCAGCTAGTAAGCTATATAATGCAATATTATTTTAAAGATGTATAGAAAACTGTTTGCAATATGAATACCGTAGTCAAGCGGACGAAACGGAATTACTGCCCTTAAAATTAAATAGTAATGCAAACAGTCATTTTTTCTATATTCTCAAAAACCACTCAACTAATTGCACTAAAGTTTCACAGATTTTACACATAGTTATTACTACTAGGATTTTTTAGAAAACTTGGTCACTGCAACCAAGTATATTTTTAACGGGCTAGCAATTTACCTTATGTAATACAAATAAATTGTACTTAATACCTACAGACTATAAAGCAAAAATCATTTGTTATTAATCTTAATTGATATAAAACACATTTAAATTCGATTATTTAATGAAATGGAATAACTACCCTTAAAATTAAATCAATCAATAACGAAGCATTGCCGGGTCCAATATTAAATAAATTAAAATTAATGTTCCTTTCTTTCTTTGTCCTCTATAGACTCAAAAACTATTCAACCGATATTATTACAAATTTCATATACTATCCATCTTAATGTCAGGAGTGTTTAGACATGACATCTACTAAAGTCTAAGGGGTTGAAATGGGGTTGCTTCCCCTATACAATAAATATAAATTGAACTAACATCCTACAAGCTTCAAAACTCAAACTGTGCAATATTTTAAGTGACATACAAAAACATTTACAATTCCATTACGTAAGTCAATGAGATGAAATGAGATAAATACCCTTAAAATTAAATAATCATTTATACACTTACTGCGTTTATATGCTCGAAAACTACTCAACTGATTTCACAATTTACACAAATCAGTACCAGGATGTTTTATAGAACATGGCCACTAAAATCAAAGAGATTGAAATGGGGTAGCTACACCTAAACAATAAAAATACATTGTACTAACTTCCTACAAAAAAGCTGAATTTGTGTAATATTATTCAAGTATTCAAGTTATATACAAAAATTTGCAATTCGATATTTAAGTCAATGTAATGAAATGGGATGACTACCCTTATAAAATAAATTATTTTAACACTAAACCCACATAAGAATATTATTTTAACCACAAATCGCTTCAAATATAAGTGTTTACTAAAAAAAGTTTGAAAAAATTGGAAATTTTAGGGGGGTTTGTGGGGTAAAAATTACTAAATCACGATTTCTCCAAAATTACCGAACAGATTGGAATGAAATTTGGTATGTAGCTTCCTCTAGAGGGCCATAGGCGCTCAATAAGAAAGGGTTTAAAAAAATTCGAAATTTTAGGGGGGGTTTGGGGGAATTAAAGTTATTAAATCACGATTTCTTCAAAACTACCGAACGGATTGGAATGAAATTTGGTATGTAGCTTCCTCTAGGGCCATAGGCGCTCGCTAAGAAAGGGTTTGAAAAAATGAAAAAATTCGAAATTTTAGGGGGGGTTTGGGGGGACCAAAGTTATTAAATCACGATTTCTTCAAAACAACCGAACGGATTGGAATTAAATTTGGTATGTAGCTTCCTCTAGGGCCATAAGTGTTCACTGAAAACGGGTTTTAAAAATTGGAAATTTTAGGGGGGTTTGGGGGGTAAAAATAACTAAATCACGGCTTCTCCAAAATTACCGAACCGATTGGAATGAAATTTGGTATGTAGCTTCCTCTAGGGCCATAGGCGC
>JAGFPH010000788.1:0-19703 GCA_018207615.1 Philaenus spumarius
GAACACAAGCCCGTCCCTCAACGGTATTCTTTAGTGGGCTTTGATATTGAGGACGTACCAAATTTCATTCCAATCCGTTCTGTGTTTTTTTCTCAGTAACTTTGACCCCCCCCCCCCAAACCCGCCTAAAATTTAGAATTTTTTGAAAACCTTTCTTAACGATTAGGGTACCCACGGCCCTAGAGGAAGCTACATACCAAATTTCATTCCAATCCGTTTGGTGGTTTTTTAGATTTCGTGATGAGTGAGTCAGTGAGTGGTATTTGGATTTTATATATAGAGATATAGTACTTAATACTTTACAATGCAATTAACAACACTGGAATAAAATGTAGTAATGAGGAGTGTACCAATCTTACAAAACGATTAAATAGGGAATCGGAAGCAATACTGGGCCACATAGATTGGTCATGTTCAAAACTTACCTTAAAATTTAAATATCACCAAACGTAGGAATGTTTCAGCTTATTACTCACAATACACAAGATACCTAGAGGTTAACTCAATAAACCATAGAAATAGATATAAATTTTGGCTTTATTAACCAAAATGTAAAAAAAAGTTTATATGTCCTTAATACAAGAAAATGAAATTATTTATATGCCCTTAGTACAAGAAAAACTTCAGATGTAAAAGAATACATATATATTTAATTAAGTTGAATTTAAAAGCCCTCCCCAAAAATAAAAATCAAAAACCCTCCCTTTTAATAATGATTACAGAGTTTATACAGAAAAGATTAACAAATTACAAAATTTTAACATGAAATACCATGGATTTGTTTAAGAATAAATATTTATGTCGTTGGCCAACTGTAAAGCTAGATATAATTAAATAAATAAAAAAATAATAATTATGAGACGTCTCTCTATATGAAAAAGTATGTGAATTTCTAATATATACAGCCCTTAGGGCTAAGGTCCGAAATATGCTATAGCTGCACTTCCCAATGTTATTAAATACAAAAACATGTCCTATATACTCTTCATTTACAAAAAATACAATTACAAATACAGCCTATTCAAAATTCATTTAAAAAAAAAAGTCCACTGCAGATTTTTGGTAGTTACAAAATATTTCAGTTCATAATTGTTTATGGTAAAGCACTGTCGCCGAAAAGTATCTATAAATGCTGGATGTAGGATGTTGGCTTATTCAACAAGTTACAAGCTGTAGTTGGATTTATAGCATAAATGGTCCTGAACTTGGACCAGTGAAAAACTGCATCAAACAAATAACAACCTTTTTAGAATATAATTAGCCAAAATAAACAAGCATAGTACAGATAGTTTTCCTTTTAAGTTAGCCTTCATAATATTGGTAGCACAAGGTGACAAATAGCTACTTTAAAAGATTCCAAAAGTTACTACTGAACTTGTCATGTTACTCTTGAATGTTTCTACATGCAGTAAAAGCACATGGTGAACTCAAAATGTACTAGACTAGTAAAATTAAATATATCAAGATATAAAACTGGATATGGCACCTTAAAGTTCATGATTTTAGTTTAAACTGATTCAGTTGTACAGAAAAACTGTATAGGCTAGTCTTTTGTTTAAAATAGCCTAAGATATGGTAAATGCATAACATAGCATAACCTTTAAAATTTTCAGGCTGTAAAGTTAAAGTTTAAACTTAGGCTATAAAAGAAAAACATAGGTTTTGAACAAAACTGTATGAATTTGAAAAGTTATTTACAAAGCAAAAGGGTGGAACTAACTTTATAAAATTTTACAAAGAGTACATTTCATAACTAACAAAAGTAAGGCTAAAACATTCCCATACCTGGCATCCAGAAGTAAAGGCTTATAACAAAGACATATCAATTAGCCTTGCGCATAACTCGCGACTAAATAAAAAAAGAAAAGCCACGACATAGTTAACTATATTACAGAGACATTACAAGGTGGACCTTCTTGTAGCAGAACTAATGGCCGACGTTCTTCTCGAATATTCTATGACTAAGCAAGATTAACGGACCAGATATACATCAGCTGTTCAGTATCTCAGATAAAGACTTTGCATAAAAGCGACCTCTGCATAGATAGGCACGCATGCTAAAGTAGAAAGTACTGATACCGTACAGAGTCGGTACCTAGTGGAGAAAGGAGTAACTACTTGGAAAGGTCGGTAAGGGTAAATGCAGAAAGGTTGTAAACTGTCGGTAAAACGCAAGTAGGTTGTTTTATTAAAGACAAAATAAAAATATTGATGCCACGGAGTTCTAAAAACGTCACAGGAGTAAACTGATTAAAATTTATATTAATAAATGATATGAAATAATACCACAAAATAAATTATGAAATTTAATAAATTTTTCTTAAGTATACAAGTGGATGGGAAATTATTTTTATCAATCAAAGCAGTGTTGAATAACCAGTGAAATATTTATAATATTTTAGATACTTACTTTAGAAAACCATTGTAAATATATTTTGAAAACTTTTAGTAAATAATTTATCTCGAAATCTAAAAATGTCTTATGTAACTGACGAACTTAGATAACATTATAATATTTTTAAAAAAATCGCGTGCGCGTTTGTATGATGTCAATATCTGACCGAACGCCAATAGCACTTTGTGATAAATCTCGAATAATTTAAAAATCCCTCGTGTTGACTAACTTTAAATATAGCTACTTTGACGTCAATATCAGAGCCAAACTCCCGTTGAACTTTGTTCATATAAATAACTATAAAAGACCTCAATTAATTATCTTTATTTACTTAGATTAGATTTGTTGAAACAATGGATCAAAATTCGCTCTATTTTTTATCTATGACTTTTGGACCATTTACTTAGCTGTTTTCTTTGTTTACACAGAAGCAAAAAATTGGCCTATTCCTTATCAGTGGCTTTTGAACGACGAGGTATACTTGGCGGATGACTACTTACACGTGCCCCTTTAACTAAATCCCAGTGTAGGAAACTAAAAGCAATTAACAAAAGCATACTCCTCTAACTGTTAAGTCACTCATGCCCCAATGTCGTGACGTGCTTGCCGTTATATGTGTGTTTTCCTTTTTGTTTATTTTATCTGTGTTTTGAGTTCTTTGTCTTATAGCTAAATGTGTGAATTGTTAAATGAATGATGTTAGTATTAAAATTTAGTTTAATCATTATAGTGTAATAATAGCCAAAGCCTTGGAATCTAGGCTTTTGTTTTCTTACTTTAATCATTCGATACATCGATTTGATTGAAACACCCGAAAAATCGTGCATTGATTTAAATACATCTAAAAAGTCATAAATATACTGCTGGTAAATATTTTAATAATCAGTGATTACATCTTTATAAATAATACAAATAATTTTTTTTAGATCACAGTTTTTTTAAATGTCTACAACTGTTTATGGATAACTATAAACATATATAAGAAACAGTAAGTTAGGGGAGCAATAAACCTAATAAGTATAACCTGCATTAATAATATTAATATTTTAAGTACTATTCCTTTCTTGGCCTAGAAGAAATGGGTGGAGCTTAGTGGGTATGGAGATGAGAGCCCCACACACCAGGAGCAGTACGGACCTCCTGATGGTGCATAAGGAGCATTCTAGAACTTAAAATATATATATATATATATATCTATTCCTTTATTAATAACAACTAAACAGTTTGATAAATTTCAACTCTATAAAACTGGATTTAGTTTGATTTACGTGAATTGGCTTTTTATCATAAATTTTATTTAAGAATAAACTCTAGTCGAAGGTAACATTCTCGTAGTTAATAAACATTCTAAGAAAACCATTAAACATTTCATTTGTTTTAAATTTTGATAGGTATTTTTACTTTTGGAATAAAGAAATTTAAGGACGTAAATAAAGTTGTACAGCAAAGACTATTGAAGTTAAAATTCTGGAGAATCTGATGTAATCAGATCACGAACAATATGATTAAGCAGTGTTTATACTTTCTGTATAATGTAAATTACCTTTGTTTTACTCTTCACGGTCCAAGTAATTTTTTTCCTTGGTCGGTGGCGATCGTTTTGCCTATTTCATTCAGGAATTGTCGAACAGATTGTTAGTTATCATTTTGAATAATTGAGCGCCAAATTTAAAATAAAAACATTACACAACACATAAACGCATATTACAACACATGAATCATAAAATTCAACATTTAGGGAACATCGCACTGTTATTTTTTCTTAAAAATAATTTCATGTGAATCACGCACGTGTTCACCCGTTCATTATCTGGTCAGTATTGATTCACATTAGGTAAGGTGGCACCTTTATATAGGAGGTACTTTTGGAAAGGTTCTTGCGTGAGACGAGGAGTATTCTGGTCAAGGAAATACGAGGCTATTCCATGAGTTGAGCCATAGGTAGCGAACGTCTAAGCCTCTCAGAGCGCCTAACGCTGGTTATGTGAGTCCGATACCATCGTGTAGGACGTCGTTTATTACACCTGAAGACGCTAAGTGTTAAAATACTTCGCGAAACGTCTTTTATAATTTAAAAATATTGTTCACAGACCGTGTGTAGTGTGTGTTTATGTGTTGTGCGTGTTATTATTTTGACGAGAAATACATTTCTAATATTGTTTTTAATTTTGACTACTGTAACTGCAGAACGTCTTTTTATTCTATATGGTGGGTGAAATCCATAATATTATAATTTTAACAATACACACAAAACACAGACATAAATAAACATGCAAATTTGGTACTGCAGTGCACGTCGAAACTAATACAAAATTCATAATTAGGTTATTTGGCCACATCCTACTCATGTAGTAGTGAAATACTAGCTAAGAACATACATTGGTTATCTCACTGAAAGGCTAACTTAATTCGTAATAAAATTTTTAGTCGTAGATTTTTATTTCTTTACCTAAATTATAATTGTACTGCATTCAATTTTGTTTAAGTTTTGGAATGTTTAGAGTGAAGGTTTCGTTTTTTGAAGGGTATTTCATGTGACAGACTTTGATGGTAAAAAGTTATTTAATATTTTAAGTGTAGTTTCCAATGGATTACTTTGTGTTTTGTATTTTATGATAAAGATTTATGTGACAGGTTTGTCTACTTTAAGTATAGTTGATGTGTTTTTATAAGATTGTCTGTAGGATACAAAACCATTTAGTGTTGCATATCTGGAGTATTTAAGTGTTAGTGTTTTGTTTAGATGGTAGTATGAGACATTGTCATGTGGTGATTACTTAGTAAGCTATCCAATACTTGTTGTTAGCATGTAGTTTATACTTGTGTCTTGTAATGTTTAAATATAGACAGAACATAATTGTACTAAATTTAAGCAAGAGTAAATACTGACATTAAACTGTTTTCTTGTTTCATATTATTTTCAATATGTTTATGATAAATAAATGAGCTAAATCAAATAATAACTGAACAATAGGCCTAATTATATTTTAAAATTATCCTAAAAGAGTGCTTGGGTCAAAGTTATTTATTTTTAGAATAATTTCATCGTATTACAACACAAATTGTATGTTTCATTATATAGTATCTACTTGAGATACTTGGGAAGAGTTCTAGTTTGCTACAGAACGTTACAATGATACGTATGTTAAATAATAAATAATTTAATGAAGACAAATAATTATTATTTTAAAATGTATCTGGTTCTACAGTAAGTAAAGAAGAAAAGAAGCTTCGTTTACAATAGCAGATTTCACAATGCGGGTAAAGTTTTTTAATTAATGTTTTGCAATTTCTTATGACAAACTGACGAGCTTTGCCATTGTTTTCAAATGTAAGGCAACACTATACTGGAAGAAAGTAGCATTGTAATCCGGGAAACTTGGTATACTTTGTGTATTGTAAAATGAAATGTATGACAGTTGCAATGTGGCAGACATTTCATTACTTGCTTCACGTCAATAACTGTTGGAAAAGATCTTTTGTGTTAGTATGTTTCAATGTGTTCTGTTATGACATAGTAAAATTATGGGACAACTTGTATGCATTCATATTGCTAAATAACTAAATTAATAAACAATTGTTTGCAACAGAAGCAATGTTAAAAATACTTCTACCGTGTTGAATATATGTTGTATATAAAGTATATTGTAAAGCTACTTCGTTGTTTGCATTTATTTCTTGGTTGATGTATACAATATTTAAGAATATAAATTCGACTTACTTGTTATTCACTGTTCATTTGTTACCTTATTTACATTAAATAATAGATAGTCTTGATTATAAAAGTTAAATTATGAATGAAATATTTTTCTATGACTTTTATAGACAAATAAAACCTTAAACTTAAACATTATAAAATTATAACTTAAAAAAATGAATACAATTTTAATATCTTAGATCAAAACATTACCAACAACAGATAGGCTATAAGTGCCTTAGTAGTGTTAAATTCACCTAAAGTTGACAATAGTTTAAAAAGCTTTCGCAGCACATAAATTAAACACACTTCGTCTCTAACAAACGGGGTATAATATATCTCCAGATTTACAGCAATGTGAAAGGACTTTAAGTTTTATCTCTTTAGTTTTCAGAAACTTATTATTTCCTGTGTTAGCGTCAAGAGTCGTATTTTATAAGTTTGTTTCTAGGTAAAATAAAAAATTAACTCCCATTATACTAAATCTTTTCATTTGAAAGAACAACATTTAAACCGTAACCTACAGTGACAAAATTGAAGTAGGCCTATGGTTTATTTAAGCTATTCCATAACCAGCGAAACTTAAATAGATGTGGTCCGAGAATTTCTTCTAAATTGTTATTTGTGTGTAAACTTTTTTTCCTACTTACCACATTGGAGTGTAATGCAACATTACTTTTCTAATTAGATTTCTGAAGGTTTTATACTTTATAAGATGTTTATTTTAGTATTTATTGTATAAAATCCATATGGGTAACTGTACTTCTCAGTGTGTGATTATTTAAAACACTGATTATTTTGTTAAATAATTAAAAAAATATAATTTATTTTGGGAAAATATTCTATCCAAACTAATTTAAAAAAATTGTATTTAATAATTCCGAGTTTCTTCCTAC
The DNA here is from genome assembly GCA_018207615.1 of Philaenus spumarius. Taxonomy (NCBI): domain Eukaryota; kingdom Metazoa; phylum Arthropoda; class Insecta; order Hemiptera; family Aphrophoridae; genus Philaenus; species Philaenus spumarius. Next base: position 6,989 of record JAGFPH010000788.1, read on the forward strand.
GCTACTGAAATATTATAGACGTTTTAATACTTTAAGACGTAGTATTTCTTACGCAATTAGTTTTGCAAGTTACAAAATTAAAGAGGAAAGATTAAATAAATTAAAGAATAAATGAATAATACATATATCAAATATCAAATACATTATTTCAATAAAATTATACTTTCCTTTAAGGGAATTTTATACAGAAAGGTGTCGTTTTTTAATTTGAATTGTATAGGTTTGTACTATTTTTGGAATAAGGAATAGTGTTTAATTTAATCATACAAAATTCAGCAAATTTGCTGATTTATTTTGAATTTAGGGTATATACATTAAAAAGTACTTGTAGGCGTTTTCTAATTTTTTGTTATTTTAAAGAGTATTGTTTATTTTTTATATTAAACAAATTTATGGTGGTTCAATTTGTAGTTTTGTACTATCAAATTTTATAAAGTATTTAAAACAATAATAATTTTATCGTTTAAAAAAAGGGATTCATCATTTTGTTTTTATTTTATTTAAATTTTGTTTTGCTTCTACTAAACTTATTGACAATGCACATAAACCTTCAGAATAAGTAGTTAAAATTCCAGTCTTGTAGCTTGTTCTGAAATATAACATTTTATCTAAAAACACGGAAATTCAAAGTTTTGGAAAACTGAGAGTTAAGTAAAGCTACTGCACTTCATACTCTTACGGTTTACTTTATTAATTTTAGTTACGATCTATTTTATATATAATTATATTATGTTGAATTTGTCGTACCATATATAGGCCTACAAGTTTTAAAATGTAACATCTGTAAGTAGTTTGCATAAAATATGGGAAAATAAAACCAGTAATACATAATTGTTTTATTGCGCTAATAATAGATAAAATAAAAATGTATAACTCGAGTGTGGTTTTAAATATTAAAAAGTATTACTTTACAAAATATAACCATTAACCGATCGTTATTAATTAATTTTAGTTAATAAATTTGAAATCATTTCCAATAAACGCTATTACACGTTATAGGCATATCTCTACACCACATATCTAATCAAGATATTACTAGTAAATTAGTTATCCTACAATAATAAACGGATTTATTTCTTGCAAATATCTGCGTTGGCGCCAGGAAAATGGCACAAAGATAATATCTTCAGATTAACTACGTAATAGCTATCGTCAAAGATCCTACGACGTCTCTAACGGCTTTTAAAGCTATTTTGAAAGTCTGTTACAGTTGTAAACGCTTAATAGCTTTATATTAGCTTAATTTATAAACAAGCAAACCCTCTATATATTAAAAGAATTTATGAAAACATGTGGCAGTCAGTACGGCCATTCTATCCGGCCGATTTCCTTATTTTTTTTTTAAATTGCAGGTAATCATTCACAGATATGTCATCAAGCATTACAAATCATTTATCTTTCGCCTTACAAACGTTATAATCAAATGCAAATTTCTGCTGTGTATTCCTTATGGGGTTTTTTTTTGTTTATCAGGGGCACAAAAACAGCTGTTAGTATAAAAAACTTAGCAACTTATCATGTTTGTTTACTTTCATTACCATAGCAACATTACTTAGAAAATTTGAAGAGTATTACCTTTTTGAGGTTACATTGACAAACTAAAAACAAACACAAACAAAAATCAACGAAAAATGCTAACTATATTTTAATTCAATTCAAACATTGGTTTTTACAAACCTATTATATATAAAACAGCTAATTTGGATCAAAAACTGAACATAATTTTAGGGTGGGCCTACAATGAACCAAAACACCAATTGGGCTAATTATTAGAATCAGGTTTTATTATAATTCTTCACAACTACCAGTTTTTCTTTAGATTAGGTAAAATTTTCCAACTGCGAGCGAAGCGAAGCAGCCATTTGAGGCCAAAGGCCGAGGCTGGGTTGGGACGCGGAGCGTCCAGGGGCAGAGCCCCTAGTTATTATTAAAAAGAAATTAACCAAATAAAGATTATTTTATATTTGAACTAAGGTAGTTAATAAATAACCTAGCCGAAATACTATGTTACATGTATTATAGTAGTATTATATTTAACCATAATTTGGAATCTATAACATACAGGATCCTGTTTTAATTGTTCTTATTAAGAGTTAAAAGTAATATTTTATATAACAAAGTAGGAAGGATATTGTATTATTCTAAATCTATTTTGTTTCTAGCAATACTGTGTAAGCTATAGCTATAATATGTCGGAAATAATCATAATATAGTTAATTATCTTTTATAGTAGTCTTAGCAATTCTACGTCTACTATAAAAGGCAACTATATATATCGTATATATCAGCAATTCGGAAAGTGAATAGACTTTATAAATCCTACATGGTCTTATAAAGAATATAATAATCATAATCCAAATTCATGACATCTATTTTCAGACTGTGGAACTAATTATTTTGTGAAGCTTTGTTATGAGACATTAGAAATGTTTAAGTGTGTGTATACGTGACACAAACTGCGTTTACCACATTATATCCATTTTCCTGGAACGGGAGTTAAATAGAGTGATATTTTTTATTAAATTATGCTATTGAGATAACATTTTGAAAGTGAAAAGAAATATCAATAAACGAGGTTAGGGTTTTTAAATTTAGGCCTAAGTATAATTAAATCTATTTGGCAAACATTTTAGAGCGAAGTACTATTTAAGATCAAAACTATCAAATAATTTTATTCTTCATTGCAATTTTTGTGTTTTTTTTCAAATTTAACGTTAAGGTTATATTTTTTATAAAAAATAATTCCATATCACTTATTATTTTCATTCAAATTTTTATATTTAACTTTTTCTTTTTTATTTATTTAAAAAAAATATATCTAAACGATATTTGTGCACCACTTCTTAAACTTACTGAATTTCATATGTAACAGTTTATTAATTACGCAAGCAAATATTTCTTTAACAATTTAATATTATTTAGTATTCGGATGCTATAATTGAGTCATAATGAAGAACAAATTTGAATGCTAATGCCAATATCACCTTCCCCATATTTTTTTGAAAATGTTATTATAATCTGAACTATTTATAAAATTACAAAATTCTTAACAATTAGTGCATTATTTAATACTTTTATTCATAACAAGTTAAGCAATATCAAAATTTAGTGCATTTATCATTTGAGTATTGTTTCTGATTATCATATTTATTCATTTAAATTATAACTTATCACAATGGTTATAATTTATGACAATAAAATAAACTGTATTTATAGCTTCAAACTAACTTAGTGTACTCATATATAGCTATAGCATTAAGAAGTAATAGAAGAACTAGTATTAAATACATAGTGACGGTAAACATAATTATTCAGAAAATATATTGTAGAAATTATATTGCGATTCTGGAGTAAATGTAAAATATGAAAGTAGGAAGATTTTTTAATTATACCATTTGCTTTCAAATGTATAGCTGAAACAGTTTAGATAATACTAAACAAAAATTACAAAAATTAAATAACCATTTTACTAGTTATATCTTTAAATCAAATTCTACATTTACATCTGTCGAGGTACAACCAACAATGCTCCATACAAAATAAACACACAAACCTCTTTATATTCTCATTTTATTCGCTGTAACACAAACATTATTAAAGTAGCAAACAGCAAAATTATTTATTTTTAATGTTTATCTTCTGTTCTATTCTCTGAACCATGATATTAAGAGTCGAGCTACAAATGGTAACGTCAAGTGGTTAACATAGAGTAAACGTTGTAGCTCTTTACACTGTGACTATAGTTAGGTACTAAATATTTTAAAGTTATGGTCTTATCTCAAAACCTCACATAATGGTATCAGTGTTTAATATCTCAGTTTTATATCTGTGTTGGTTTCTTTTTTAGACATAAAAAAAGATTATTTTTATTTATACCGATTTTATAGAACTGTTTAAACATTTTTAATAGACATCAATGTTAAATGAATTGTATAAAGATAATCTTCTTAAAAGATATTACTTATGCCTTTATATTTTGAAGTAAACGTTTAGTTTAATTAGGTTATATAAATTTTATTAATGGTACCATTTAACGTGGATGTTGTATTTAGTTTATTCTGATTTTCAAATCTTACATGAATAGATTTAATATGTATCCAACATGTGATACGTTTGTCGCCAAATACCAAACGTATGTGTAGGTGAATAAATTCCACTAGATTCAATATTTTTACAGCTCTTCCATATTGGGTTTAACATTACAGTGCAGTCCTTAGTTTACCTTTAGAGTTTTTTTACCTACCAGACATGCGCCTGAAACATTCAATCTCTTACATTACTTTAAGTAGTATAATAATTATGCAATAAAAATATCTTTAAAGGAGCAAAAGATGCATATTTTACTTTAGAATTTAATAATTGTAAACTAAAAAATATAGTATCTCTTTGAATTATTGGTGTTTATTCCACTTTCACGATACAAACAATTAAACTCTTGATAAAAGATACAAATTATAACTGGAGCACTGGAACGATGCATCTCCAATTAGACTTCAGAAGAAAGATTGTACAATTATACATCACAATTTATGGAGAGGCTTCCAAGTGTCCTGGTAGGTCAATAATTTCCAAACAATCTTTATCTATGAATAAAGGACTGGATGGAATTAGATACGATGCACCATTATGTAATCACCACCCCTGAAAATAAGAGGAGGTGGTGTGATGCAAAGGGATTTAGTGGACGTAATCGTACGATGTGCACAAAATGCAACGTTGTACTGTGCTTTGACTGTTTTCAAGTTTTTCACACTGGTACATTCTAAAAATGTGATCCTGTAACTTTTGTTTTGTGTTATATTTTCATCACTACACTTAAAACCGGTGACTGCAGTAAATTAGTAAATGGATATTGAGTATTATTTGTGGGTTTTTGTTTTGTTATTTCACAAATAAGGTAACACAGTTTCTCACTTAAAGACATGTCCTAGCGTTACTATATGGTAACGACCACGACCATTTATAGAATGTTTATGTACTTTATATAACAAAAATTACGTAAATGACCTAGTAGCCAAAAACAAATTACGTAAATTTGAACAAAGCCAGAAATATTAAATTTGCTTTAAATAAAAAAGAATATATATAATTTGGGATGAAAAGGGTTAATGCTGTTCCCAATTAATTTACTTTTCAATATCGCAATTTAAGTTTCATATAAAAAGTGTTAAATCTTATAAATTTTCGAATTATAATTAGAAACGACTTCCCTGCTGTAGTTGTGATTTTCTTAGGTCACTTAATAATAAAAACCTATGATAAAACTTTCAGTCGTGTCTGTCGCACACCGCAAGTTCAACAACCAGCTGATAACTGACAGTCAGCGTGTTCGCTGTGTTAAATGTTTCTATTTGAATTATAAATTATACACGAACATAAATTGATTTCGTTTCACTGCAGGTTTTAATTACTACAACGTAATTATTAACACATATAATACCTTAAATAGTCCACACACATAGTCCACACACAAATAGTCCTTATGGTTTACACAATAATAGTCCTTCAATTAAATAAAAATGCCAAAGTAAACTAGGGAAGAGTCTCTCATATTTAACCCTTTCCTGATTATATCGGGTATATTGTAAGGATATGCACATCAAAACTACACATTTTAAATGAATAATGGATTGATAAAAATCTGTCCTCATCATACCTTCACTGTTAAATAAATGCAAAGCTGCGTATCAGGTAAAAGTGGTTAATGGTAACTATTCGCTTTCACTAGGCAACATCAGTTCAATTATTGTTTCGACGAGGCTTTCTTCTTTGCCATACAACATTATCAATGAAACCTGTCTATACTTTTTTGTATCATGCAGTTTATCTGAAGTTTAAACTAGATTCACTGACCTACATTACGAAATAATAAAAACCTGTTTGACATTTTCTGGCCAACCTATGAAATCAATTTATAACAAATTTATTCACTATAGCAATGTTTACAAAATCTATAAAATCATGTTGTTGGCAATTAAAATAAATATTTATACTATGAATAAGAACACAATATTTTAAGGTAATCCTCATTCTGGAAACGAAGCTATAAAAAAAGGTGAATAGTAAATTGAGTTTTGCCACAAGTAGGATATTTCTAGAAGGGTAAGCTTCCCCTTTATTTAAAACTTTGTTCAAGGCAATATTCTAAAGTGGAGACCTGATTAGTTGAAAGGACTCTTAACGTATTAGTATATTATAGTTGCAAGTGTAAATACATCACTTCAGGTGTGACGACTATTTCATTGCTTACCATTAAGTTGGATTTTATAAACTGACAACATTTCCAATTTCCGAGGGGGGTAACTGCTTTTTAACACGCTTTTATTAGCTTGGTATGTATCTAAGTATATCTCTATGTAACGGAATCTTTTAATTTGATTTTCACCAACTTCAAAACGTTGGATTGATTTGAAACTTTGCACATTATCAAGGACCGATGACAATGCAATAATTTAAGTAGTTTGTCCCATTATCCTTGCCCTCAGGGTTAGTGATTCTTTATAGTAAACATTATATATTTACCTTTGTATATCCGTCGTGTGACTTCGTAATTAAATACGAAGTCACACAACTGATGTACAAAGGTAAATATATAATTTTAACTTTAATTTGTGACTTGGATACTGATAATACAATGATCAGATTCTTTATAGCATGACCTGTATGTAACGGAATCTGTTATAGTAATTTTAACCAACTTAAAGACGTCTGATTAACTTGAAAATTCGGCGTGTTTTTTAGTTTTTTAAACTATATTTTTTTATTTATAAATCATTTTATTTTAGCTGGTTCTAAACTAATACAAGCAGATTTTTAGTATTCATGTAACTTCAAAATGCATCTAGCTTTGGCTTTATCGTCTCAACCCTGATGATGCAAGAAATCTGAACCGTCTTGGTCAGTTAAGTTAAACACCTTCTTTACCGTTATTAACGTAGTTTATTTTATCCCATTCTCGGAAATACTTTTACATTTTGTTCTAAAAATGTGACTCCTTTTTTGTACGAAACTTCTAAGTGAAATTAATAATAATAAACTTAATCTATACTTATAAAAGCCAAATACCAATGACTCATTGACTCATTGATTCATCACAGTTTCTCCAAAACCACGAGGCCTACAAACATGAAATTTGGCACTAGTTAATACTCTTTATAGGCTCTAGACGCGCACTAAGAAAGGGTTTCCGAAAATTCGAAATTTTATTGGGGGGGGGGTCAAAGTTACTAAATCACGATTTCTCAAATCCTACCGAACGGATTGGAATGAAATTTGGTATGTAGCTTCCTCTAGGGCCCTAGGTACTCGCTAAGAAAGGATTTTAATAAATTCAAAATTTTAGGGGGGTTTGGAGGGTCAAAGTTACTAAAAAGAAACACAGAACGGATTGGAATGAAATTTATTATGTAGCTTCCTCTAGGGCCCTAGGTGATCGCTAAGAAAAGTTTAAAAAAAAAAATCTAAATTTTATGGGAGGTTTGGGGAGGGGGTCAAAGTTACTAAAAATCCCCATAAGAAATACATAGTGTAATATATTTATTGATATAATATATTTTTTGTTAATATACATTTTTTGATTTGTCTATCCGTGTAAAGCCGGGTCGGGCCAGCTAGTACAGTATAGATCTATTTTTCACATGTAGCAATTACTATAAAACCACTGCTTATTGTTGCTGTAATCATTTCCACTCTTTGTAAATAATACAACGTTTACAATTAATTCAGTTATAGACCCTATGTTATGCGAGTCTATGTACCTACCACTTTTCTGATAGTTAAATAAATTAAATGTCACAACAAGCTAAACAGATAAACACTGATGACCATATTGTATAACTTGTATGTATGCAAGTTATTCTAGTTAAATACCCCATTTGTGGTTAAAAATGCAATAACTTGACTGTTACTGTACTTTGGTTCAGTATGTAAATTTATTATAATTGTTAATAATATACAGAGGTATGCTAATTCTGCAATACCTAAAAGAAATTTATGATTATCTTGAAGTTGCAGAAGGTTTAACTACAGTCATTTTATAATGCTTTTATTTAGAAGATTTAGAATTAGTCATAATACGTTATTGTTTATAAAAAGGTCTGTCAAAATTATCTTTTATCTTATAAAACAAGAGCCACTTTAATTTAGATTATTAATAATTCCAAACAATGTATAATAATTATATTTTACTATAGTTCATCAATCTGGTTTAGTTTTATGTGAGACTGACAAACATTAAAACGAAAATAATATATGTATTATATTATACATAATTAATTATATTATCATACAATTTTTTAATTTTTTTCCATTCATTGTATGAATCTAAATAAATTAGGATTATCTCCCAAATAAAACAGTATATTAAGATTATTGTATCAAAGAGATTTTCTTTATGAAATTAAATTCTGAAAAAGATTTTTTACATTCTACCAGGATTAAACAAATTGGTTTATCTTTTAAAAGAACGCATGGTCAAATACACTTTCCTAGAGCCTTATACGAATGAGTAGTAACATCCACCTTCCTTCTAAAGAGATTTATTAATTACGACTTCAAAAGGACAGTATCCCATCCATTTCAAATCCTTACTTAAATATACATCAATCAATGTTGAATAAATGGGAATAGTATCACTTTAAAATACTATTTATACTGTGTTTAAAAGTGTCGTGTGGAACTAATTTAAGAGATTTCAAGAGTTATTTTAATGGCGTTGAGTGAATATTTCTTTGTGTTTCTACTTTGTAATTTTATTGTTAGTTGTGTTTACACATTAGATATGTAGGAGATATTTTTAGCGAGTAATTTCACCAAAATACTAACTAATAATTATTTGGAAGAAAGAATGTTTTATAACTTTTCATGTGATATAGAAAATATCCATTAAAGCCCAAAGAAGCAATTCTTATATTGTTGCATTATATAAACGTGTATGATATTGTCATATAATGTTACCATCGATAAAAACAATATATATATCTTTAATAATATATTATGAGAATAATATTTATTATTTCAATTATGAGATGACTGTAAGTTGCAGACATGTAATTTGTAATGGTGCTTAAGATTTATATTTAAATTAATTCTATTTACCAGTACGAAGCGTTAAATTGACATTATTGTGTTAAAAACATACAAATTAAGGCATTAGTTTCTATAGAACTTATATATAAAAACGTATGATATACATATAAATCTATCATTTTGTTTATTGATAGGAACTAAATTAAATATATTAAAGGATGCGGCATATCAAACTGTTAATTAAAATTATTATTTTATTTTATTTTCCAAGATAAAATATATAACAAATACAATTTAATTTATGTGCAAGCGATTAACCATCAACTTTGAAATTTGCTGTCGTTTTAACAAATAATTTAATTATTCATTGTATTTATATTTATAATTGTGTATTACTACGAGTATAAATCGTGTTGACATTTAATGAGCGATCTGAAATAAAAGTCATAAACCTGAATTTAGGATATAGAATTTTACACACATAGCACTGTTTAGGCATTTATAATTGTTCAACTTAAAATAGACTCATTACTGATTTAGTTTACGGCACCAAGAAATGAACATTTATTACATAACTAAAGTGTAGTTACAAGTTGTGTTTAAAAATTATTGAGTTCCTACTGTAATGTACAGTATTTATACAAGTACATTTATCTCCAAAGAGATTTACTCTTAATGAAAATATTTTTTAAGTACGTCTAACGACAGTGAGTTGTGGACAAATTTGGCTTATAAAACATTCCAAGCAATCCCAAACACACAGAACCTTTATTGCAAATATCTAAAATTTCAAAGACTCTAGATTTTCTGAAATGAGTTTTAAAATAAGTTCTGGCTTAAGTTTACAATATTTACATAACTCTTTTCTCATTAATATTAATATGTAGCTTGCAACCATTTTATTAACCATCTTGAATTGAGAGTGACCTTCTATGTACATCAAAGGAAGAATTTGTAGCACTAGACAGTAGACGTAGAAAGCAGCGACAAATAAGCGTTAAGAATTGTCTAATTTATTTATGCTCAGCCCCCCGTAACCTATTTTTATGGTGAATGAAACCCTTGGATACCTTTATTTTGGTAATATAACGTTAATCTATATTTTTTAAGAGATGCACACCATTTAAATGTATTATAAATATATGTAGCGTACAATAATAACCGTCATTTACGGCTAACATTGTTCCAATAATTAAAAAACAAAGCATATTTTGCTGTGACGTTTTGGTGAACGTAAGTTTGATTATGTAAAACGTATATATTCTTACTTGTAGAGAAGAATAGTATAAGAATAGTATTAAGAATATCAAAGTTATTTTTTAAGAATTTTTTTGATTGTAGTTTCAAAATATCAAACTCAAAGACATATTTCCCTTACTATTTCTGAAGCTAAAATTACTAAACATATTGGTGCAAGATATCTCATATATTAGTTTTAGACATAGTAATGTAAAACTACTGTAAAACTGCTTTCATATATATTTACTCAGTTAATAACGTGGATACTTGACTGTTTGGCCATCCATAGATATAATTCAGTTCTAGAACGAACATTGCTAGAAATTGTCGCCCCCCCCCCCATTCAATGTTAGCAAGCCAAGTGCTCTTGTGCGTGTTTTAATATTAACCAATACGAAGCGTTGACTAATGGAAATTAAAATGTATAATATTGAATATATAAGTTAAATTTAATACGAACCAAAATAAACTGAATTAGTTAAAATAATATTGTAAAAATAAGAGTATGGAATTGATTGTTTAATTTCTGTACCATTTATAAAAAAATTGTTTGTATTAATAAGTTGTCAGAAACTAGATATTCTTAGTATAAGCACTGGCAACAGTTATACAGGATTTAAAATTGCTGTTCTACTCTATAAATATTGATATAGGAAAAAAGGTAACTTATTATAGTCCAGTATTTAAATGAGCAATTCTTGTATCTATCTTTGTATCTGTGGCGGATCTCGACAACGGCTCTAACAAATTCAAAGAAATTTTTTATTTACGTGTAGTTTAGATTTTTAAGTACACCCATATAGTTGTATTTCGTGTAAAAATGCAATTCTTTGAGAAAATCTATTTTAAAAGTTGAACAATTTTAATATAGGGTCTTATGAGTTGCCATGTTGGTTACAAAATAACAAAGAAATACTAAATAAAGCGATCAAAACAGCTGTTTATAAACAAGCCAATTTATACTGTTTTAGCACGTTGGAAATAGAGTGGAATAGAACTGAGATTGAGTATTATCAAAAATCATCTTTTCATTAGATAGTTTTTAATTACTGTTAAAAAAACAAGCTAATTTATACTGTTTTAGCACGTTGGAATTATAATAAATTAGGCCTAATTTAACAATTTATTTTCACAAAAAAAGGTAAGCTTGGCAAAGATGTATAAATTCTAATAGTCAATTTTGTAATATAGGCCTGGCTCATTTCTGAAACATAGTATTGAGGTTATGTTAATCCTGTAATAATTTTTACTATATTTAGGCCTGGTTTCAAAACTTTAGTTGACAGAAGATAGTAGAACTAGGACTAAAATCGCCTCTCACTTTTCTAAAGCATGCATTTGAGGTTATAATTAATCTTGTAATTACTATTAATATATTTAAGCCTGGTTTCATAATTTTACAAACCCTTGTACAAACGAGCCAAAGATTAACGAGATTCTTTAGCGAATTTTCCAACTGCGAGCGAAGCGTCCAGGGGCAGAGCCCCTAGTTTTAAATTATCTGCATGACTGTTATTCTATTGTAAAAAGCTTCAATTTATTAGATGTTTAACACACACAAAATTATAAATACATATAATATATTATGACTTTATAAATAATTGTTAAATTTAGTTTTATATATATTCATAATCAAATACATAAGCAGCAAACTACAATAACACATTATTTACAACACTTTTAAATCTTTGTCTAAAATAATATGGTGACCAGGATAAATTAAAATAGTGTAGTTGTACAAGCAATATTATTGTTATCAGATAATAGGAAAGTATGTATGTTGAAATAAATATTCGTTTAAACTCACTGTGTGAAATATGTGCTTGATGTACGAAGTTTGTTTATTGAGTAACAAGAGTGACCCTTCTTTTAATATTTTGAATTTTAATTGTATAATTAGTTAGATAATATATCAATCTTAGTAACTTTAACAACATAAGAACTCCAGTTAGTTCCGACACACGCTTTGTTATTCAAACATTATACAGAAAGAGATCTGCTCTTCTTTAATGCTACGGTCACAGTAGGTGACCTGGTCGCTGCGACATAGAAACAAGTGAAAAGCATTGAATGATACACATAAGGCCACGCTGGGCGACCCGCGACCAGTGAAAGCAAATAGAACGCGTACGGGAGCGTATTCTAGTTGCGGCTACAAAAAATACGTTCCTTATAGCATCTGGAGCCGGCCACGTTAGGCGACAGGTCGCTACATGTCGCTCCCACGCCCTTCTCTGCTCCACGTGATTCATGTGAGCTTGATGCTAGTTCAGCGTATCCAGTAGTGCTGTACGGTAAATAACTGTGTTTCTTCTTTTGAAATAACCATGCCCTTTGACAATGATATTTGTTTTATTGAAAATAGCTTACGTAGACCTCTTTGTGATATAACTTTCAAAATTATCTTTAGTTTGTGTCCTAGATTAAAGTTAAATTAGTGAGAGAGCGC
>JAGFPH010000788.1:25690-43342 GCA_018207615.1 Philaenus spumarius
TTTAGTGGGTTTGTTTATTATTATGTATTCAACGAAACTTTGAAGATACACAAACTGTGTGGATACCATTTAAAAGTTAATAAATATTGCTACGAACATAGGGGTTGAAATTTATATATTCTATGAGTGTTTTTATTACAGCTGTTTTAGATGTTTTTAATATTCTCGTTCTAAAATATATAGTTGTAGTTAGTATAAAATCATAATATCGTATTAATGTGTAGCAATTTATTTTTATATTTTTTCTAAGAACCTCGTCACAATTAGAAAATGTAATTTCTTTCTTAAAATGTAAAGATTTGTATTTTTAGTGCACATAATTGTACACACTGAAAATCAATAGTATAGAGGGTTGTATAACTAAAGGTTATAAAGGTTATAAAGGTACTGTTAATACATAATTGACAGTCGGCAAATTGTAGAAGGTTCATATAAATACTTCACATCTTTTTTTCTAAAACTCCATAAACAGTTTAAACCATTTCACAGCCTGTAAAGGCATGAAAATAAGCATAGTGTATAAATGTGTGGGATGTATGAGAAATGGACTTGAAGAGCTGGATATGTTTTTTTAGTGCAATAATTGTTTCTTAGTGTGCTGTTGCTTCTCAATAATTAATGGATTGCGCTGAGAATTAGTGGCGTCGATTAATTAGATTTCTAACGGCTATCGACGCTCTTATTAAAACTCCTTAATCTTGTATTTTATTCTAAGAGTCCTCAGTGAATTCTGCCTTTGTATAGATCTCGTTTGATGGAATTTAATTATATTCACAGCTAAGTTTCTTTTGAAGATGTATTGTATTACAATTAATGCAAAGTAATAACTTACCTTATTTTTTTGCTCCGTCATGTGACTTCGTTTGTCTTTTTTTAAGGCGCCTTTTGGAGTTGGAACTCCATCCTCACTTTATCCCTCCGTGAAGGCCGTCTAAACATTAAAACATATACACTATACACTTATGTATGACGCTAAGTTACCTGCGCACTGCTGCATGGTTTGCGAACTACTGGATTGCGGTGAGGCTAGTATTTCAGATTATTTGGTTTGTCTCTCCAGTCTATTTTCTCAAAACAGTTTCATACAACGAGTTATATTGAGAAGATAATTTATTTTTCAATATGTTGCCTGGTTATTGTGTAAATGCCTAGTAAACACCAAATTCCTCTATTGCATTCATCAAACGTCTCTTTTTTTTAATGTGGAGTGATGTCATCATATTGGTTTCGAAACCCGTGTATGAATGATTGTTACAAAATAAATCACATAAATGCTTTAAAATAGTTTTTAAATGGACACATTTGTTGCAACATTAAATTACTATTGCTCAGTTATTTAAGATTGTAGGTTGACGTTGGAGACAAATTTCAGTGTGTTCACTTATTGAGGTATTCGGATTTTTGTGGTGGCATGTTAATACAATTAATTAGAACATTTAGAATAAAGTTATAAATTTTACATTTTTGCACTTACATTTAATTTGTATGTTGAAATTATTCTTGACTTTTTTTCACATGTTCTTCATATTTAGTTATTTTGTTAAATGATAATTTGGAATTAAATTGGTGTTATTCAATATTTGTTCGAAACTCCTTAATGTCAGTTGTGTTTGTAATTATGACAACGGAAAATTCGACCGTTAAAAAAAATATTTTTAGTTTCACTAAACTATTGTATTTTGACTTTCATTAATGAAATGCTATGGAGTAGCCTTGTTAACAAAAAATATTTTATATTTTGTGTTGACTATTGTAAAGGTTGTGTATTATTTTTATTAAGTTTTTCTGAGGAAATATAATGTTATATACAGATACAAATGTATTATATTCTGCGCACTAAAAACACTACAATACCAAGTTTTCAATTAAAATAAAATACGTAAATTTAAATGAACTTACATATTTTACTTGATGTGGTTTAATGAAAAATTATATTTTAAAACATCAGTTCATTTTGTAACAGTTCACCTTATCATTTTCTATTAACAGTTGCCCTTATCGATGTCTGTGTAATATTTTAGTAAATATTAATAGTTTAATTTATTCAAACTTTAGCATTTCTTATTAACAGTTCCCTCTTTGAAGTGTAGTAAATATTAATAGTTTAATGTATTCAAACCTTAGCCTCTCAAATTAACAGCCCCTACCCCTAACAATAATGTTTGTGTATTTTAGTAAATATTAATATTTTAATTTCTTTCCCATTAACAGTTCCCCCTATTATTTTCTGTGTAATATTGTAGTAAATATTAATAGTTTGATTTATTCCAAACTATTAAATGCATTTTCCATTAAAAGTTATCTCTATTAGTGTAGTAAATATTAATAGTTTAATGAAATCAAACTTTAGCCTTTTAAATTAACAGACCCCCCCTGTAATAATGTCTGTGTATTGTAGTAAATATTAATATTTTAATTTATTAAAAACTTAGCTTTCCCATTTACAGTCAACCGGTTAATGTCTGTGTAATATTGTAGTAAATATTAAAAAGTTTAATGAGTTTTAGAGAAAAACTTTCAACATCCTTACAATAAATCTAAACTAAGATGTTAATTGCATTTATAATCATTTGAAGTAAATAAATAATCCATACTTATTACAAATATCATAGCAGAATAAACTTGCAAACGTTATTGAAAAATTAAAACCTTAAGCTCTAATTATTACAGTAGGTGTGAACTACCAATTTTATACGTTTCTAATGATACAGCTTGAAGCTTATGTTCAAATATAATTATTGTAGTTTTGTTGTATTGATAATTTTTTACAAATTGAAGAGTAGCTTAACTTATAAGCATTGACGTAAACTATTAACATTTAGAGTATACAATACGACACGTACAAATTAATATTTTTTTATTATTGACTTTTAATAATTTAGAAAATAAACTATTGTATTTTTAAACCAACATATTTTTTGGAGTTATGTGAGACTACAATTTTACAAATGCATGGGATATGTATTTCACGGAAATAGTTTACTTCTAAATAATGCACTACAGCTGCAGTTATTTATATAGTGGATATGTTTGCAAGTAATATTTATTTCAAACAATTTTAGTTTTTTTTATGAAAAACGTTGTATGTTTACTACTAAACTCACCAGAATAAATATTATTTATGGTTTAAATTTCACAACTGCCGACTGAAGACTGGTTGTATATTAATATAAGATTATATTTGGTTTAAAGTAGTGGTTATTTATTATTATTATTATTATTATTATTATTTTATCAGTTATATAAGTAATAAAGATTGGGCTTCTTGTCCAGTATAAAATTCTTTAGGGAAACTTTCATATTGATTTATAAAGGTTATATTTTATAACATGTCCCTTCAGATTAAACTTAGGGTCAAAATTAGAAGATCCTCAACGACAAGCAGGAGAGGATAGTGAAGTGAACCATTAGTTAGCTCTGCTATTGGTAGGGTATAGATGCTTTCAGCTACGTGTAAAGAATGGGAATGATTGAAGGAAGCCATATTTATAAGGACTCCCATTATTGACAAATAAATGAGAGGTACACGTTAGATGAGGCGGCTGTATGACGTCATACCTTTATAAGATCCAAAATAAAGCTATTGTTGATTTGTTTTCCGATATTATTTTATAAGTATTTCACACGAAAAAATAATTGCATTACACCTGGCCAAACCAGACTTTCTGACGTCACTGTTAGATTACTAATATATTTTCAGTCGGACTACTACTACTATAACAGGTCTATAATAATACTATAATAACGTATACTAGTAAGAACTAGTATTAGGTAATGTTTTGAATAAAATTGTTTGTTTTTTGTTTTTTTGACTTACTTGGTAATTATAACTATTAACTCACTATGTTGGCACTAAAAAACTACTTGCCAATTTTAAACACTGATGATTTATTAAAAACACAATATTACACAACTTTACAGGATATTATAACCACCACCTAGGTTAAACACCAAAACGCTTTCTGACTGAAATATGTGCAGTCCTTCTTTCCTAGATGTAAGGCGGTCTTTCAGGTTATAAAAATAAAACCTTGTACACAATTATAATGAAGTCTATGTATATTTATTGTATACAGCCTATATTGGCACACGTTTATTGGTATAATTTATTGAGAGATATACGTCTAAATTCCGTACGTATAATATACTAAAGAAACTGCGCATATTTACAAATAAGCCTAGTGCTTAAATAAAAAATAAAAACATGTATACATACTACGGATAATTTAAAAGCTTTTACTGACGTTACCAAGGATTAAAATGCCTTGACAGAATCGCTATTTTATAATACTAAACAGATTATCACTACATACAGTAAAAGTATAATGTATGAAGTATAAACAGATTTCATGTAAATATTAAAACAACACTGATTTGCCTGTTTAGGAGATTAATCCGTAATACCATCAGATGCATATGTTTACGAACTGGAAACGTACAGTAACTGGCAACTGTAAATCACTTACTTTTACGTTGTACTGCTTTTACTGTAATTTAGCCAATTTATGATTTATTATTGTTCAAAACCCAGTAATTAATTTCAATATATATCTGAAAAAGTGTTCCAAAGACTTTAAGATTTAAATGTGAACTACAATAAACAATATAACCAAGAGCATAAACTGTAGAACTATTAATTCATAGTATGTTTGTATATTTCTTTTACCATATTAGCAATGGGAGAAAATCTCATAATTTGGTTAGGTAAGTAAACTTTAAAATATCACAAGATGCATGGTTAAACTCCTGAAATAAACATATATATAATTAATTGATATAACAGATCATTAAATTTTGAAAATCTTACTTTTAATAATAATGCAGCCTTGAACCTAATGTAGCCTGAAACAATTAATTGCTTCATCAATAACATATCATATTATTTAACACCATAACTTTTATCATAACGACCGTAAGACATTGTTATTAGATAATTATTACCTTAAAAATTGTCAGCCTAGTTACATAACCTAGAAATCTTGGCATTAACCAATTGTTTACTCAACTACCAATTGCACTTGTAACAGAAATTATTTGAACAGTAAATAAACTAGATTTTTTTTATATTTGGTTTTAGTAACATAAAATGTAGGTCACTTCTGTCAAAGGAAACCCACAAACAATAAAGTAATAAATTAATTACAGTTGTTGCCAGAACATTTGGCTTTGTTCCAGTCGATGGAGACCAGATTTAGGGACGGTAGATTCCGAGCTAATGCTTCAATTTATCGATAATCAGATAAAGTATACTACACATTATCTGATTAAAAAAGAATAATTTAATCCAAGTAGGAACTTACATTTAGTAAAATGTTTTGAAATAATCATTTAAATTGATTACTTGATGTTTGCACTGATCATTACACGAAATCAATATTTCTTAATTAGATGTATTTTATTACAAACTGTCTTATATATATAATTTTGCCTCGCTGTGAAGTCTGGGTATGTGTTATGCGTTGCACTTAAATGAAACTTTCTGTCACCATAATGTGCAGTTTCCATTCGACTGTTTCAGGCAAGAAAAGTTTAAACGATATAAATATAACTTTTTCAATCTTCTGACGAGTCCACATACTTTGCCCCAAATATTAAATTTCAAACACATAACTTAAAGATTTAAATTTATTTTACTACAGCTGATGTGTAGCCTTTATGTGTACTCTAAGATCTGCTTTAATATTCATAATTTCCAACAGGCAAACTATTTAATTTTGAACTTATGTACTTATTCGCTATTTTTTTTTTCTTGTAGGTAACATTTACAAAATATTTTTTTTAAACAGTCAAAGCTATGGCACCATAAATATGGTTAAAAAGGAATAATTTGTAATTTTGTATATAATATTTAATGTAAAATAAAAGGTTTTTAGTAGAAATGTGGTCAAATAGTTTTAATTTGATATTTTAACTGATCCTAGGTGCTATTATACATAAAAATTACCTAGGACCTATTTTTTATTATAAAATAAAATATAAAAGAAAACTTTAAATACATAATACCAAAACACATAATATTGAAAATGACGTTCATAGATCGAAACTTGTTATTCATATGTATACAAAGTAATAAGCATAATATTATACTTCTAGAGAATTTT
This sequence comes from Philaenus spumarius, assembly GCA_018207615.1. Lineage (NCBI taxonomy): Eukaryota > Metazoa > Arthropoda > Insecta > Hemiptera > Aphrophoridae > Philaenus > Philaenus spumarius. Next base: position 31,792 of record JAGFPH010000788.1, read on the forward strand.
CTCTGATTGGCGACACTTATTTAGTTAAATGAATGTAAATAATAAAATGTTATTTCTGGAAAATATGGTAGTTTTAGAAATTCTTATTTATATTGTTATTGTTTATTGTTTATTTACTGTAGCCCTTTGCACCACTGAGGATGGCGACATTGTCGTTGTAACGCGTTTGAGGTTAGTAAACGTATTTATTGTGAGATTTTGTGTTCAGGTTTTATTTGATAAAACATACTTTAATAATATACCACTTCTATAACCTTTTTACTTAATAGATATCTTTCCTGCCCCTGCCCTAAGGTGCCTTGCTATAATTTTTTTGAGGGTATTGTCACTGTAGTTTCTTTTATCTGTGGTATTGTGTACTGTATTTGTGTAGTACAGTTAGTCTGGAGCTGTATCCTTCAACAAATAAGTTGACGGAACCTAGCGTTTCATGCCTTAGTAAAATATTTTGTAAAACACAAACTAATTATTATTTGAAAAAATATAAGTAAATATTAAGCTTAACTTTATTGTTATTAAGTTATTTTGTATTTACTGTATCCCGTGCACCACTGAGGATGACGATATTGTCGTTGTAACGCATTTGAGCTAGTAAAAGTATTTATTGTGAAATTTTATGTTCAGGTTTTATTTTATCTAGTTACTTTCTCACATTTTATGATCATTAGTTATTTATTAAAGTACACTACTTGTTCATTTAAAAATAAACTTGTATAGTTAGTCATTAATACATAGTTCCTATCATTTCTAAAATATGTACTTTCTAAAACTCACTAACAAACTGTAAAAAAATAAAATCTATATTTTTATTAATCTGGGAATCATATTCAAATTTGTAGGTTTGAATAAACTAGAATCTTCTTAGTCCAGCCGACTTGGCTCTATAAATAGTGTGTGAAAGTACAAAACCTGTTATTTAATTGATGTTTAAGTAAATAAAGTTAAGGTTATATATTTAAGCTAAATTCATTGCAATCGTATTTAATTTAATCCATTTTTTTCTAGATTCACTATTATATTTGCAATGTAAACTTCGTAGTGTGTAACTATTGGTAACTTGTTATAAAATCTTACAATAAAATCACACAACCATTTCAAAATAACATTATTTTGGAATTTTTAAAGATATCTTTAATCATTCTGTAGTTGAATTTATTTACTTATACAGAGCAAACTTATAAAGTAGATTAAATGCATATACTGACAAAATAGGCTGAATAACACTGGTTTTCTCATTGCCTATGAAAGAAATACGACTTTTATGATGTTAGAATATGTCAGGTCTATAATTTATGCTGAAATCTGCCTCCATTGTTTTAAGTATAGTTGCAAGAAATTATCAACACGATTTATTTGAATCAATTGCTGTTTACTATCAATTATATTAAAAAATGTTAACTTAAATATTTGTATCTTGTGTTTCTCTATGTTCTTTTGTGTATATACAATTTGTTGGTTGAATATGACTGAGCACTAAAACTTGTACCAACAGTATTTCATGTAACAGAATTTTTTCCAGAGCCTGCTTTACTACAAGTCAGTTTCCAGAGAAACTATATGCATTTTTTCCAGAAAACTGTGTTATTGAATTCGACAAAAAGTATGGTGTCCTACATTATTAGTGAATGACAGAAAACAAAAATTAAAAATGTACAACATGTTAGCAAATAATGTTTTACTTCTATAAAAAAAGTAAACACAAACTTAATTATTCAACTCTATATAATAATTGCATAGCCTACGATTTTAGCGAAGTTTGTTACAACGTATAATTATAACAACTATTTGAAACAATGTAGGCCTACGATATAAAATATTGGTTTCAATTACATTTTTGTATTCAGACCACACACACACACACACACACGTATACTCTAAACGCGAATTATCAGCACAAAATAATGTAGTCTAGACAAATATAATTGCTCTCATTTCCAACCAGGAACGTAGTTATTTTGGTTTTATAGTATTGAATATCAATTTATTAATGCAGAAACACATGCATAGAAAAATATCACTATATTTGAGTTTTAGCTTTTGTGTTGATTTTAAACTTGTAGAATTAAATAGAAACACTATTTAAACATTATGCGTTGAAGAAACAGTGTAATTAGTAACTTATAGTAACAATACAATATTTAAAAACATACATTTTAGCACTAAAATGTCTTTAATAAGTAAAACTAAAACCTATTTAGCTAAATAGGAATGTGTTTTATAAATTTAAAACTGAAAATTTAAAATTATAACAAAATATTATTTACAAATAAATCGTAATTCGAATTTGTATTTTAAGAGATAGTACTTATACTTTGATAAACTACTTAGATTGTTAAGAGATGTAGTACTGTAATTTAAGATGAAACCTTCATACTTTGATTAAAATATAATTGTAATGCAAAAATTAATCAAAACAATTTATTTGAATACTTTGCTATTTACTATCAATTATATTGCTTATTTAAACTTAAAATGTTTTGATCTTTTCATTCTCTATGTTCTTTTGTATGCATTCAATTTGTTTTTGAGCACTAAAACTTTTATCAACAGTGTTTTATAAAACAGCAAATTTTCCGCAGCCTGCTACTAAGTTTGAAGAGATACTATGTCAATTATTCTTGTTTTCTCTCTGAAAACTGTATTATTGAAATCAATATATAAGTATAGTGTCCTATAATGCTTGTGAGTGAAGAGCTGAAAACAAAAATGTTGTATTTACAACATGTTATTTAATAAACTTTTACATTCATAAAATATACAAAAACACAATTTATTTAATTGTTCAAGTCTATATAATAATAATTACATTTCCTAGGGTTCGCATAATTTAAGTTATACATTTTATTAAGCTGTATTAATTTAAGAAAATTATTATATAAAATATTTTATTAGATCAAATGGTATTTTTTATTTTTCAAGATTTTGTATTCAAAGCACGCAGGCTTAGCCTCTGAAGCTCGTAAACGCGAATTATAAGCACAAAATAATGTAGTATAGAGGAATATACGATCTCCTATTTGCATCCAGACCCTTAATTGACTTATTTATCATATTGAACAACCCTTTGTTAATACAGAAATACTTACATGGAAACTATCTAATAATACATTTTTAAATTCGGTTTATATATACGATGATTCTAATTGAGTCAGATTAACTAGAAACACTTTTTAAACAGTTGCGTGGAAGAGACAGTGTGATTAGTAATTTATAGTAGCAATGCAATACTTAAAAACATACATTTTAGAATTGTAATGCTTTGTATAAGTAAAACTAAAACATATTTCAACAAACAATGAATCAGTTTTATAAAATCAAAACTTTATACTGTCGAGTTATAAGAAAATATAATAATTTACAGAAAAAAATATTGTAATTATCATTAGAATTGTATGAGATAAGATTAACAACACAAGCTAGTTGTGTTCTATTAGTTTTGCATAATAATTTATATAGCAATTTATAATGTGATTTGTCATATAGTACTTTACATCGAATTATTGGCGACCTATTTACACGGCTCTGTAGAAAACGCAGTTAAGAATGTTTAGTGTTTTATGTACAATCTTTTAAAAAATTAACAATAATTTACTGTTTCTATTAAATAAGAAAGTTGGGGACAATCTTGTAATAATTTAAAATTGAGAGAAAATAAATCAATTATTTTAAACATTTATTAGAATACAAATTTCATCTGTGATAGGGGTTTCAAAATTTTAAGAGTTTCTTTATGTCTCATTGGGTGTGATAAAAATGACTGGACTATAATAAGTTGCCTTGCTTCCTATATCAATATTTACTAGGGGCTCTGCCCCTGGACGCTTTGCGTCCCAATCCCGCCTCGGCCTACGTAAAAATTATTGCAGGAATAACATAACCTCAATACTATGTTTCAGAAATTCTATATTACAAAATTGAATATTAGAATTTATCCATCCTTGCCAAGTTTACCTATTTTTGACAAAATAAATTGTTAAATCACGCCCAACTTATTCTAATTCCAACTTGCTAAAACAGTATAAATTAGCTTGTTTTATAATAGTAATTAAAAACTATCAAATGAACAGCTGATTTTAGATAATACTCAATCTCAGTTCTATTCCACTCTTATTTCCAACGTGCAAAAACCGTATAAATTGGCTTGTTTATAAACAGCTGTTTTGATCACTTTATTTACTATTTCGTTGTTATTTTGTAACCAACTTGGCAACCCAAAAGACCCTATGTTAAAATTTTTAAACTTTTAAATTCGATTTTCTCAAATAATTGCGTTTTAACACGAAATACAACTATATGGGTGTACTTAAAAATCTAAACTACACATAAATAAAAAATTTCTTTGAATTTGTTAGAACCGTATTCGAGATCCACGACAGATACAAAGATACAAAGACAGATACAAGAATTGCTCATTTAAAGTAATAGGATAAAGTAGAACAACAATTTTAAATCCTGTATAACTGTTGCCAGTGCTTATAATAAGAATATCTAGTTTCTGACAACTTATTAACACAAACAATTTTTATAAATGGTACAGAAATGAAACAATCAATTCCATAATCTTATTTTTACAATATTATTTTAACTAATTCAGTTTATTTTAGTTCGTATTGAATTTATAACTAATGTACTCAAAATTATACATTTTAATTACCATTAGTCAACGCTTCGTATTGGTTTATATTAAAACACCATTGGCTTGCTAACATTGAATGGGTGGGGCGACAATTTCTAGCAATGTTCGTTCTAGAACTGAATTATATCTATGGATGGCCAAACAGTCAAGTATCCACGTTATTAACTGAGTAAATATATATGAAAGCAGTTTTACAGTAGTTTTACATTACTATGTCTAAAACTAATATATGAGATATCTTGCACCAATATGTTTAGTAATTTTAGCTTCAGTAATAGTAGGGGAAATATGTCTTTGAGTTTGATATTTTGAAACTACAATCAAAAAAATTCTTAAAAAATAACTTTGATATTCTTAATACTATTCTTATACTATTCTTGGTACTATTCTTCTCTACAAGTAAGAATATATACGTTTTACATAATCAAACTTACGTTCACCAAAACGTGACAGCTAAATATGATTTGTGTTTTAATTATTGGAACAATGTTAACCGTAAATGACGGTTATTATTGTACGCTAGATATATTTATAATACATTTAAATGGTGTTCATCTCTTAAAAAATATAGAATAACGTTATATTACCAAAATGAAAGTACCCAAGGGTTTCATTCACCATAAATAGGTTACGGGGGGCTGCGCATAAATAAATTAGACAATCCTTAACTCTTATTTGTCGCTGCTTTGTACGTCTACTAACTGTCTAGTGCTATAAATTCTTCCTTTGATGTACATAGAAGGTCACGATGGTTAGTAAAATGGTTACAAGCTACATATTTAATGTTAATGAGAAAAGAGTTATGTAAATATTTTAAACTTAAGCCAGTACTTATTTTAAAACTCATTTCAGAAAATCTAGTGTCTTTGAAATTTCTGAAATTTGCAATAAAAGATCCTTGTGTTTGGGATTGCTTAGAATGTTCACGATTGAATATTACTGGAATTTATGGAATAACGGTCTTTTATAAGTCAAATTTGCTTACACCTCACTGTCTTTAGAAGTACTTAAAAAATATTTTCATTGAAAGTAAAAACTCTTTGTAGATAAATATACTTGTTGACCGAGCGTATAAGCGAGGTCTCTATTTTATTTCGACCGTTCGGCATTTCGTCTGTGTGTCTGTCTCACTATTACGGCCAAACGCCTTGACCGATTTTGATGATTTTTTGCATGAATGTTCCTTATTGCTAGGCCAAGCCATGTATATATACGTTTTTTTCCATTTTTCATTTTTAACCCCTTAAATAAAATAAAAATCGCGGTCGGACCGTTTCTCTCAGTGTAAGCTTTTTTCCAAAGCCAGTTTGTGGCTTAACCGTAAGTCGTATTTAAAAACTAATAACATTTTGCTGAAAGCAAATTAAATTTTAAACAAAATTGTATTCTTGATTTTTCCGTATCTCTAACGGTAAGCTCATAAAATGGCCGTAAACTTCGAATTTGTTAAAAATCATCCAAGTTTTTGTATTTCAACCATGTTTTTATACGTTTATTCTATACGAATTCAAAGGTGTTCCATAGCTTTTACGTAGATAAAGGTTTCAAGAATTATTATATGCCAGTAAAAAAATGATTGAAGTAAAATTAACAAAGTTATTAGCTCAAGAAACAAGCATGTTCAGTAACGAAAGGAAAATGTTTAACATAATAAGCAGTAAAAATTATTGTAATTATTTTCATAAATGTAAAAAGTTTCGTAATTTAGTTCTAAATAGAATTTTATAAAATATTTATCAATTTCTAATTTATTATTTTGAAAACACCAGTTTTTATGTTCTTACTACAAGACTGCTAACAAAACTAGGCTTGTTTTGAATAGTAATTTAGGAATAAATCATTTGCCAAAAAATGACATATTATTATAAGAAAGTGTAGAGGATAAATCAAAGAATTAAACTGTATACCTGTAAATTATAATTGTAAATTTCATAAAAGTATTTGACTTAGCTTTACTAGAATTACAAAATGAGATGAATCAAATGAAACCTCGCGGCGATAAAGGGCATACAAAAAATGACCCCGTGGGAAGTGTTGGTACATGGGTTGAGATCACTATCACGACGTTTTAACATCGTTTGTTTTCATTATTTCTAATATTTGAATATGATATGGAACTTAAGTTAACTTATGATACATTGTTAAGATTGAGTTATTTAAGTATGTAAGTATTTAATTGTATGTTGTCCCTCTGATTTTTTGCATGAATGTTCCTTATTCCTAAGCCAAGCCATGTATATATACGTTTTTTTCCATTTTTCATTTTTAACCCCTTAAATAAAATAAAAATCGCGGTCGGACCGTTTCTCTCAGTGTAAGCTTTTTTCCAAAGCCAGTTTGTGGCTTAACCGTAAGTCGTATTTAAAAACTAATAGCATTTTGCTGAAAGCAAATTAAATTTTAAACAAAATTGTATTTTTGATTTTTTCCGTATCTCTAACGGTAAGCTCACAAAATGGCCGTAAACTTTGAATTTGTTCAAAATTGCCCAAGTTTTTGTATTTCAACCATGTTTTTATATGTTTATTCTAAACCAGTTCAAAAGTGTTCCATAGCTTTTTTGTAGATAATGGTTTAAAGAATTATTATATGCCAGTGAAAAATGATTGAAGTAAAATTAAGAAAGTTATTAGCTCAAGAAACAATCACATTCAGTAACGAAAGGAAAATGTTTAACTTTAGGCCTACATAAAAAGTAGTAAAAAGTATTGTAATTTTTATCATAAATGTAAAAATGTTTCTTAATTTAGTTCTAAATAGTAAAAATATTTATCAATGTCAAATTTCTTATTTTGAAAACACCAGTTTTTATGTTCCTATTACAAGACTGCTAACGAAACTAGGCCTGTTTTGAATAGTAATTTAGGAATATATCATTTGCCCAAAAATGACATAATATTATAAGAAAGTGTAGAGGATAAATCAAAGAATTGACCTGTATACCGGTAAATTATCTTTGTAAATTTCATAAAAGTATTTGACTTAGCTTTGCTTGAATTACAAAATGAGATGAAACAAATGAAACCTCGCTGCGATAGACAAAAAATGACCGTAGGACACCGTGGGAAGTGTCGGTACATGGGTTGAGATCACTATCACGACGTTTTAACATCGATTATTTTCATTATTTCTAATATTGGAATATGATATGGAACTTAAGTTAACTTATGATACATTGTTAAATTTGAGTTATTTAAGTATGTAAATATTTAATTGTATGTTGTCCCTCTATAACGCGATATTTTTAGCTATCTTAAGCATTATTAACCTAAATAAATAAAGCACAATGCCCCTAAAAGAAAATCTTTAGCAGTTAAAGCTCAAGAAAAGAAATAAAAACGAGAACAAGAAATCCCGGAATCGCGGGAATTGTAAATAATGTTTCACTGGCTAAACCTTGTGCTTACTTCCTTACTGGCACACTATTTTTAACCTAAGCTCAAAACCACATTTGTTATTTTAACGAGCGAGGTCTACTTTTCACAGAACTACTAGTATAAATACTGTACATTACAGTATAAACTCATTAATTTTTAAACACAACTTGTAACTACACTTTAGTTATGTATTAAATGTATATTTCTTGGTGCCGAAAACTAAATTAGTAATGAGTCGTTTTTTAACTTGAACAATTATTATAAATGACTAAACAATGCTGTGTGTAAAATTCTATATCCTAAGTTCAGGTCTATGACTTTTATTTCAGATCGCTCATTGAATGTCAACACGATTTATACTCCCAGTCATACACAATTATAAATATAAATACAATGAATAATGAAATTAATAGAAGCAATAATGAAATTGTTTGTTAAAACGACAGCAATTTTCAAAGTTGATGGATAATCGCTTGCACATAAATTAAATTGTATTTGTTATATATTTAATCTTGGTCAATAAAATAAAATAATAATTTAAATTAACAGTTTGATATGCAGCACCCTTTAATATATTTCATAAAGTTACTATCAATAAACAAAATGATAGATTTATATGTACATCATACGTTTTATATATTAGTTCTATAGAAACTAATGCCTTAATTTGTATGTGTTTTAACAAAATAATGCCTACTTTAACGCTTCGTATTGGTAAATAGAATGCAATTAAATATAAATCTTAAGCACCATTATAAATTACATGTCTGCAACTTACAGTCATCTCATAATTGAAATAATAATTATTATTCTCATAATATATTTTAAAGATATATTGTTTTTATCGATGGTAACAGTATACGACAATATCATACACGTTTACATAATGCAACAATTTAAGAATTGCTTCTTTGGGCTTTAATGGATATTTTCTATATCACATGAAAAGTTATAAAACATTCTTTCTTACAAATAATTATTAGTTAGTGTTTTGGTGAAATTACTCACTAAAAATATCTCCTACATATCTCCTACATGTTATTTTAACCCCAACTAACCATAAAATTACAAAGTAGATACATGAAGAAAATTCACTCAACGCCATTAAAATAACTCTTGAAATCTCTTAAACTATTTCCACACGACAATTAAACACAGTATAAATAGTATTTTAAAGTGATACTATTCAGATTTATTCAACATTGATTGATGTATATTTAAGTAAGGATTTGAAATGGATGGGATACTGTCCTTTTGAAGTCGTAATTATTAAATATCTTTAGAAGGAAGGTGGATGTTACTACTCATTCGTATAAGGCTATAGAAAAGTGTATTTGACCATACGTTCTTTTAAAAGATAAACCATTTTGTTTAATTCTGGTAGAATGTAAAAAATCTTTTTCAGAATTTAATTTTATAAAGAAAATCTCTTTGATACAATAATCTTAATTTACTGTTTTATTTGGGAGATAATCCTAATTTATTAAGATTCATACAAAGAATGAAAAAAGTTAAAGATTTTTATTAGAATATAATTATATATAACATAATACATATACTATTTACGTTTTAATGTTTGATAGTTTCACATAAAACTAAACCAGATTGATAAACTATAGTAAAATATAATTATTATACAGTGTTTTGGAATTATTAATAATCTAAATTAAAGTGGCTCTTGTTTTATAAGATAAAAGATAATTTTGACAGACCTTTTTATAAACAATAACGTATTATGTATAACTCTAAATCCTCTAAATAAAAGTATTATAAAATTACTGTAGTTAAACCTTCTACAACTTCCAGATAATAATAAATTTCCTTTAGGTAATTGCAGAATTAGCATACCTCTGTATATTATTAGCAATTAGAATGAATTTACATACTGAACCAAAGTATATTAACAGTCAAGTTATTGCGTTTATTTTTACCACAAATGAGGCAGGTAACTAGAATAACTTGCATACATACAAGTTATAAAAAATATGGCATTTGTGTTTATCTGTTTAGGTTGTTGTGACATTTAATTTGATATAATTATCAGAAAAGGGGTAGATACATAGACTCGCATAACATGTGACTGAATTAATTGTAAACGTTGTATTATTTACAATGAGTGGAAATGATTACATCATCAATAAGCAGTGGTTTTATAGTAATTGTTACATGCGAAAAATAGATCTATACTGTATTAAGTTTATTAGGATTAATTTCACTTCAAAGTTTCGTACAAAAAAGGAGTCATATTTTTAGAACAAAATGTAATAGTATTTCCGAGAATGGGAAAATATAAACTGCGTTAATAATTTAACTGACCAAGACGGTTCAGATTTCTTGCGTCATCAGCGTTCAGACGATAGAGCCAAAGCTAGATGCGTTTTGAAGTTACATGAATACTAAAAATCTGCTTGTATTAGTTTAGAACAAGCTAAAATAAAATGATTTATAAATAAAAAATATAGTTTAAAAAACTAAACAACACGCCCAATTTTCAAGATAATCATACGTCTTTAAGTTGGTTAAAATTACTATGAAAGTATCCGTTACATACAGGTCATGCTATAAAGAATCTGATAATTGTATTATTAGTATCCAAGTCACAAATTAAAGTAAAAATTATATATTTACCTTTGTATATCCGTCGTGTGACTTCGTATTGAATTATGAAGTCACACGAGAGGTATACAAAGGTAAATGTATAATTTTTACTATAAAGAATCACTAACCCTGAGGGCAAGGATAATGGGACAACCTATTTAAATTATTGCATAGTCATCGGTCGTTGATAAGTGTGCGAATTTTAAAATCAATCCGACGTTTTGAAGGGAGTAAAAATCACGTTAAAAGATTCCATTACATAGAAAGGTGCATAGATACCAAGCGTGTTAAAAAGCAGTTACTACCTTCCGACATTGGAAATGTTTTCAGTTTATAAAATCCAATTTGATGGTAAGCAATGGAATAGTCGTCACACCTGAAGTGATGTATTTACACTTGCAACTATAATATACCAATACGTCAGCCAATCAGGTCTCCACTTTACGCTGGAGAATACATGATAATGAACGAATGTTACCTTGAACGAAGTTTAAATAAAGGGGAAGTTTACCCTTCTAGAAATGTCCTACTTGTGGCAAAACTCCATTTACTATTCACCTTTTTCTATAGTTTCGTTTCCAGAATGTGGATTACTTCAAAATAATTGTGTTTTTATTCATAGTATAAAGATTTATTTTAATTACACAACAAAATGTTTTTACAGATTTTGTAAACATTGGTATAGTGAATAAATTTGTTATCAAATGATTTCATAGGTTGGCCAGAAAATATTAAACAGGTTTTGATTATTGCGTAATGTAGGTCAGCTAATCTAGTTTACACTTCAGATAAACTGCATGATACAAAAAAGTATAGACAGGTTTCATTGATAATGTTGTATGGCAAAGATAAGAAAGCCTCATCGAAACAATAATTGAACTGATGTTGACCTAGTGAAAGCGAATAGTTACCATTAACCACTTTGACCTGATACGCAGCT
>JAGFPH010000788.1:43352-66915 GCA_018207615.1 Philaenus spumarius
GTGAAAGCGAATAGTTACCATTAACCACTTTGACCTGATACGCAGCTTTGCATTTATTTAACAGTGAAGGTATGATGAGGACAGATTTTTATCAATCCATTATTCATTTAATAAACGGTACCAGGAACTGGCACATACTTTCTCACAAATACATTTAAATTACTAAACAGATTCACTGTGACTTGTAGGGTGGTGTAGGAGAGTTTTTTTATTAAAGTTGGAGATTAACTAATAAATATTATTATTATTATTATTATCTAGAGAGAAAACTATTCGATCGATTTCGAAAAAATTTGCACCAAACACGTCAATTAGGTCTTCATAGATGCACGTAAAATGGTTTTGAAATTTTTTTTAAAACAACCCGCTTTATGGTCAAAAAAACCCCAAAAACAGTTATTATTATTAGCTGAACGAGAATATTTAGAAAGATGCGGGTTTCTGTATATAGTAGGGCACATTAAAGGCTACAAATAAGCCAAATTTTATCAAAATCGTTAGAGCCGTTTTTTTATAAAAAAATAATAACTGATTTTTTGGGGGTTTTTTGGCCAAAAAGGGGGTTGTTTTTCAAAATTGTTCAAAACCCTTTTTCGTGCATCTATACAGGCGTACTGGACATGTCTGGTGCAAATTTGGTTGAAATCGATCAAATAGTTTTCTATCTAGCTTTGTATAATTTTATTAAAGTAGGCGATTAACTAATAAATATTATTATTATTAGCTAGAGAGAAAACTATTCGATCGATTTCGAACAAATTTGCACCAAACACGACAATTAGGTCTTTATAGATGCACGTAAAAAATTTTTGAAATTTTTTGAAAAACAACCCCCTTTATGGCCAAAAAACCCCCCAAAATCAGTTATTATTATTATTATTAGCTAAACGAGAATTTTTTGAAAGATGCGGGTTTTTGTATATGGTAGGGCACATTAAAGTCTACAAATAAGCCAAATTTTATCAAAATCGTTAGAGCCGTTTTTTTATAAAAAAATAATAACTGATTTTTTGGGGGTTTTTTGGCCAAAAAGGGGGTTGTTTTTCAAAATTGTTCAAAACCCTTTTTCGTGCATCTATACAGGCGTACTGGACATGTCTGGTGCAAATTTGGTTGAAATCGATCGAATAGTTTTCTCTCTAGCTTTGTATACATACAGACATACAGACATACAGACATACAGACATACAGACATACATACAGACATACATACAGACAGACATTTTGTAAAAACCACTTTTTTGGACTCAGGGGGTCCCAAAACGGATATTTCCACAAAAATCTCAACATCGATTTTTTTTGCGATCACTATACTTTCTCTATACTATAGTATAGTGAGAAAGTAAAATGTGAAGTTTGGATGTGCATATCCTTACAATAGACCCAATATAATCAGGAAAGGGTTAAATATGAGACACTCTTCCCTAGTTTACTTTGGCATTTTTATTTAATTGAAGGACTATTAATGTGTAAACAATAAGGACTATTTGTGTGTGGACTATGTGTGTGGACTATTTAAGGTATTATATGTGTTAATAATTACGTTGTAGTAATTAAAACCTAAAGTGAAACGAAATCAATTTATGTTCGTGTATAAATTATAATTTAAATAGAAACATTTAACACAGCGAACACGCTGACTGTCAGTTATCAGCTGGTTGATGAACTTGCGGTGTGTGACAGACACGACTGAAAGTTTTATCATAGGTTTTTATTATCAAGTGACGTAAGAAAATCACAACTACAGCAGGAAAATGTTTTCTAATTATAATTTGAAAATTTATAAGATTGAACAATTTTCATATAAAACTTAAATTGCGATATTGAAAAATAAATTAATTGGGAACAGCATTAACCCGTTTCATCCCAAATTATATATATTTTTTAAAATTTTAAAGCAAATTTAATATTTCTGGATTTGTTAGGGTCTAGGTCATTTACGTAATTTTTGTTAAATAAAATACATAAACATTCTATAAATGGTCGTGGTCGTTACTATATATTAACGCTAGGACAATACAATACTTGTCTTTATGTGAGAAACTGTGGTACCTTATTTGTGAAATAACAAAACAAAAATCCACAAATAATACACAATATACATTTACTAATTTAGTGCAGTCACAAGTTTTAAGTGCAGGGATGAAAATATAACACGAAAACAAAAGTTACAGGATCACATTTTTAGAATGTACCAGTGTGAAAAACTGGAAAACAGTCAAAGCTCAGTCCGACTTTGCATTTTGTGCACATCGTACGAATACGTCCACTAAATCCCTCTGCAGCACACCTCCTCCTCTTATTTTCAGGGGTGGTGATTACATAATGGTGCATCGTATCTCATTTCATCCAGTCCTTTATTCATAGATAAAGATTGTTTGGAAGTTATTGACCTACCAGGACACTTGGAAGCCTCTCCATAAATTGTGATGTATGATTGTACAATCTTTCTTCTGAAGTCTAATTGGAGATGCATCGTTCCAGTGCTCCAGTTATAACTTGTATCGTTTATCAAGAGTTTAATTGTTTGTATCGTGAGAGTATAATAAACACCAATAATTCAAAAGAGATACTATACCTTTTAGTTTACAGTTAATCAATTCTAAAGTAAAGTATGCATCTTTTGTTCATTTGAAGTTATTTTTATTGCATAATTGTTATACTACTTAAAGTAATGTAAGAGATTGAATGTTTCAGGCGCATGTCTGGTAGGTAAAAAAACTCTAAAGATAAACTAAGGACTGTACTGTAATGTTAAACCCAATATGGAAGAGCAGTAAAAATATTGAATCTAGTGGAATTTATTCACATACGTTTGGTATTTGGCGGCAAACGTATCACATGTTGGATACATAATATAAATCTATTGATGTAAGATTTGAAAGCCAAATAAACTAAATACAACATCCACGTTAAACGGTACCATTAATAAAATTTAGATAACCTAATCAAACTAAACATTTTACTTCAAAATATAAAGGTATAAGCAATCTCTTTTAAGAAGTTTATCTTTATACAATTCATTTAACATTGATGTCTATTATAAATGTTTAAACAGTTCTATAAAATCGGTATAAATAAATATCATCCTTTTTTATATCTAAAAAAGAAACCAACACAGATATAAAACCGAGTTATTAAACACTGATATCGTTATGTGAGGTTTTGAGATAATAGTTAGGTCTAATAGTTTGTACCTAACTATAGTCATAGTGTAAAGACCTACAACGTTTACTCTATGTTAACCATTTGACGTTACCATTTGTAGTGCGACTCTTACTTTCATGGTTCAGAGAATAGAACAGAAGATACACATTAAAAATAAACAATGTTACTGTTTGCTACGGTAATAGTAATGTTTGTGTTACAGAGAATAAAAAGAGAATATAAATAGGTTTGTGTGTTTATTTTGTATGGAGCATTGTTGGTAGTACCTCGACAGATGTATATGTAGAATTTGATTTGAAGATATAACTAGTACATAATACATTTGAAAGCAAATGGTACAATTAAAAAATCTTCCTACTTCCATATTTTACATTTACTCCAGAATCGCAATATAATTTCTACAATAGATTTTCTGAATAATTATGTTTACCGTCACTATGTATTTCATACTAGTTCTTCTATTACTTCTTAATGTTACAGCTATATATGAGTACACTAAGTTAGTATGAAGCTATAAATACAGTTTATTTTACTGTCATAAGTTATAACCATTGTGATAAGTTATAATTTAAATGAATAAATATGATAATCAGAAACAATACTCAAATGATAAATGCACTAAATTTTGATATTACTTAACTGTTATGAATAAAAGTATTAAATAATGCACTAATTGTTAAGAATTTTGTAATTTTATAAATAATTCAGATTATAATAACATTTTCAAAAAATATGGGGGAAGTATTATTGGCATTAGCATTCAAATTTGTTCTTCATTATGACTCAATTATAGTTTTATAGCATCCGAATACTAAATAATATTAAATTGTTAAAGAAATATTTGCTTGCGTAATTAATAAACTGTTACATATGAAATTCAGTAAGTTTAAGAAGTGGTGCACAAAAAATATCGTTTAGATATATTTTTTTTTAAATAAATAAAAAAGAAAAAGTTAAATATAAAAATTTGAATAAATCTAATAAGTGATATGGAATAAATTTTTATGAAAAATATAACTAAATTTGAAAAAAAAAACACAAAAATTGCAATGAAGAATAAAATTATTTGATAGTTTTGATCTTAAATAGTACTTTGCTCTAAAATGTTTGCCAAATAGATTTAAATATACTTAAATTTAAAAACGCTAACCTCGTTTATTGATATTTCTTTTCACTTTCAAAATGTTATCCCAACAGCATAATTTAATAAACAATATCACTCTATTTAACTCCCGTTTCAGGAAAATGGATATAATGTGGTAAACTCAGTTTGTGTCACGTATACACGTAAACATTTCTAATGTCTCATAACAAAGCTTCACAAAATAATTAGTTCCACAGTCTGAAAATAGATGTCATGAATTTGGATTATGATTATTATATTCTTTATAAGACCATGTAGGATTTATAAAGTCTATTCACTTTCCGAATTGCTGATATATACGATATATATAGTTGCCTTTTATAGTAGACGTAGAATTGCTAAGACTACTATAAAAGATAATTAACTATATTATGATTATTTCCGACATATTATAGCTATAGCTTACACAGTATTGCTAGAAACAAAATAGATTTAGAATAATACAATATCCTTCCTACTTTGTTATATAAAATATTACTTTTAACTCTTAATAAGAACAATTAAAACAGGATCCTGTATGTTATAGATTCCAAATTATGGTTAAATATAATACTACTATAATACATGTAACATAGTATTTCGGCTAGGTTATTTATTAACTACCTTAGTTCAAATATAAAATAATCTTTATTTGGTTAATTTCTTTTTAATAATAACTAGGGGCTCTGCCCCTGGACGCTCCGCGTCCCAACCCAGCCTCGGCCTTTGGCCTCAAATGGCTGCTTCGCTTCGCTCGCAGTTGGAAAATTTTACCTAATCTAAAGAAAAACTGGTAGTTGTGAAGAATTATAATAAAACCTGATTCTAATAATTAGCCCAATTGGTGTTTTGGTTCATTGTAGGCCCACCCTAAAATTATGTTCAGTTTTTGATCCAAATTAGCTGTTTTATATATAATAGGTTTGTAAAAACCAATGTTTGAATTGAATTAAAATATAGTTAGCATTTTTCGTTGATTTTTGTTTGTGTTTGTTTTTAGTTTGTCAATGTAACCTCAAAAAGGTAATACTCTTCAAATTTTCTAAGTAATGTTGCTATGGTAATGAAAGTAAACAAACATGATAAGTTGCTAAGTTTTTTATACTAACAGCTGTTTTTGTGCCCCTGATAAACAAAAAAAAACCCCATAAGGAATACACAGCAGAAATTTGCATTTGATTATAACGTTTGTAAGGCGAAAGATAAATGATTTGTAATGCTTGATGACATATCTGTGAATGATTACCTGCAATTTAAAAAAAAAATAAGGAAATCGGCCGGATAGAATGGCCGTACTGACTGCCACATGTTTTCATAAATTCTTTTAATATATAGAGGGTTTGCTTGTTTATAAATTAAGCTAATATAAAGCTATTAAGCGTTTACAACTGTAACAGACTTTCAAAATAGCTTTAAAAGCCGTTAGAGACGTCGTAGGATCTTTGACGATAGCTATTACGTAGTTAATCTGAAGATATTATCTTTGTGCCATTTTCCTGGCGCCAACGCAGAAATTTGCAAGAAATAAATCCGTTTATTATTATAGGATAACTAATTTACTAGTAATATCTTGATTAGATATGTAGTGTAGAGATAAGCCTATAACGTGTAATAGCGTTTATTGGAAATGATTTCAAATTTATTAACTAAAATTAATTAATAACGATCGGTTAAGGATTGTATTTTGTAAAGTAATACTTTCTAATATTTAAAACCAGACTCGAGTTATATATTTTTATTTTAACTATTATTAGCGCAATAAAACAATTATGTATTATTGGTTTTATTTTCCCATATTTTATGCAAACCACTTACAGATGTTACATTTTAAAACTTGTAAGCCTATATATGGAACGACAAATTCAACATAATATAATTATATATAAAATAGATCGTAACTAAAATTAAGTAAGTAAACCGTAAGAGTATAAAGTGCAGTAGCTTTACTTAACTCTCAGTTTTCCAAAACTTTGAATTTTCATGTTTTTAGATAAAATGTTATATTTCAGAAAAAGCTACAAGACTGGAATTTTAACTACTTATTCAGAAGGTTTATGTGCATTGTTAATAAGTTTAGTAGAAGCAAAACAAAATTTAAATAAAATAAAAACAAAATGATAAATCCCTTTTTTTAAACGATAAAATTATTATTTTTTAAATACTTTCTAAAATTGGATAATACAAAACTAAAAATTGTACCACCATAAATTTTTTTAATATAAAAAATAAACAATACTCTTTAAAATAACATAAAATGAGAAAACGCCTACAAGTACTTTTTAATGTATATACCCTAATTTTAAAATAAATCAGCAAATTTGTTGAATTTTGTATGATTAAATTAAACACTATTCCTTATTCCAAAAATGGTACAAACCTATACAATTTAAATTAAAAAACGACACCTTTCTGTATAAAATTCCCTTAAAGGAAAGTATAATTTTATTGAAATAATGTATATGATATTTGATATATGTATTATTCATTTGTTCTTTAATTTATTTAATCTTTCCTCTTTAATTTTGTAACTTGCAAAACTAATTGCGTAAGAAATACTACGTCTTAAAGTATTAAAACGTCTATAATATTTCAGTAGCGTAGGAAGAAACTCGGAATTATTAATTAAATAAAATGTTTTTAAATTAGTTTGGATAGAATATTATTTTTTTAAAATTATTTAACAAAATAATCAGTGTTTTAAATAATCACACACTGAGAAGTACAGTTACCCATATGGATTTTATTCAATAAATACTAAAATAAACATCTTATAAGGTACAAAACCTTCAGAAATCAAATTAGAAAAGTAATGTTGTATTACACTCCAATGTGGTAAGTAGGAAACAAAGTTTACACACAAATAACAATTTAGAAGAAATTCTCGAACCACATCTATTTAAGTTTCGCTGGTGATGGAATAGCCTAAATAAACCATAGGCCTACTTCAATTTTGTCACTGTAGGTTACGGTTTAGATTTTGTTCTTTCAAATGAAAAGATTTAGTATAATGGGAGTTAATTTTTTATTTTACCTAGAAACAAACTTATAAAATACGACTCTTGACGCTAACACAGGAAATAATAAGTTTCTGAAAACTAAAGAGATAAAACTTAAAGTCCTTTCACATTGCTGTAAATCTGGAGATATATTATACCCCGTTTGTTAGAGACGAAGTGTGTTTAATTTATGTGTTGCGAAAGCTTTTTAAACTATTGTCAACTTTAGGTGAATTTAACACTACTAAGGCACGTATAGCCTATCTGTTGTTGGTAATGTTTTGATCTAAGATATTAAAATTTTATTCATTTTTTTAGCTTATAATTGTATAATGTTTCAGTTTAAGGTTTTATTTATCTATAAAAGTCATAGAAAAATATTTCATTTCATTCATAATTTAACTTTTATAATCATGACTGTCTATTATTTAATGTAGATAAGGTAACGTATAAACACTAAATAACAAGTAAGTCAAATTTATATTCTTAAATATTGTATACATAAACCAATAAATAAAACTAATCAACGAAGTAGTCTTTACAATATACTTTACATACAATATATTAACATATTTATGTTTAACACATTAGATCTATTTTTAACATTGCTTTTGTTGCAACCATTTGTTTATTATTTAGTTATTTAGCAATGAGTATGTATACAAGTTGTCTTACAATTTTGTACTACGACTTAACAAAACGCATTGAAACACAAAAGATCGTATTCCAAAAGTTTGTGACGTGAAACAAGTAATGAAATGTCTGCCACATTGCAACTGTCATACATTTCCTTTTGCAATACACAAAGTATACCAAGTTTCCCGGATTACAATGCTACTTTCTTCCAGTATAGTGTTGCCTTACATTGAAAACAATGGCAAAACTTGTCAGTTTGTCACAAGAAATTGCAGAACATTA
The DNA here is from genome assembly GCA_018207615.1 of Philaenus spumarius. Taxonomy (NCBI): domain Eukaryota; kingdom Metazoa; phylum Arthropoda; class Insecta; order Hemiptera; family Aphrophoridae; genus Philaenus; species Philaenus spumarius. The sequence continues at coordinate 51,558 of JAGFPH010000788.1, forward strand.
ATTAAAAAACTTTACCCGCATTGTGAAATCTGCAATTGTAAACGAAGCTTCTTTTCTTCTTTACTTACTGTAGAACCAGATACATTTTAAAATAATAATTATTTGTCTGCACTAAATTATTTATTATTTAACATACGTATCATTGTAACGTTCTGTAGCAAACTAGAAATCTTCTTACGTATCCCAAGTAGATACTATATAATGAAACATACAATTTGTGTTGTAATACGATGAAATTATTCTAAAAATAAATATAGTAACTTTGACCCAAGCACTTTTTTAGGATAATTTTAAAATATAATTAGGCCTATTGTCCAGTTATTATTTGATTTAGCTCATTTATTTATCATAAACATATTGAAAATAATATGAAACAAGAAAACAGTTTAATGTCAGTATTTACTCTTGCTTAAATCTAGTACAATTATGTTCTGTCTATATTTAAACATTACAAGACACAAGTATAAACTACATGTTAACAACAAGTATTGGATAGCTTACTAAGTAATTACCACATGACAATGTCTCATACTACTGTCTAAACAAAACACTAACACTAAAATACTCCAGATCTGCAACACTAAATGTTTTTTTAACTTCCCGCTACCAATAAAGGGAAGTTATTGATTTCGGTCCGATTTTCGAAAGTCGAGTTTTCATTAAATCTCCACGTTTTGAGGTCCCAGGAAGCCATTCTGACTATTCCCGCCGAGATGTCCGACCGTGTGTGAGGATGTGTGTGTGTGTGTGTGTGTGTGGATGTATGTGTGTAAATAAATTTTTGTCGTACAGTTTCTCAAAAACGAATCAACCGATTGAATTCTACGAAATGTCATTCGAAAGGGTGTATCAAAACTTAGATCTGATTAGATTTGAGAGTTAATCCATCGAGCTAATCCAAAGAAATTTAAAAAAATAACCTAAATTTTTTTTGGAATTTTTATGTTTTTTAAAAATAACTTTAAAGCGTGCGAAAAAATCATAATAAAACCATGTATACATTTTTTGTGCTTAAAAAACTGCGTCGACTGCTTTTTTTAAAATGAAAATCGGACGATGCATTCAAAAGTTATCGTTGTTTAAAAATTCACAAATTTTTGTTTTTTGGTATTTTTTGGTATTTTTTTAACATATCTTCCAGATTTCTCAACCAATCAATATAAACCTGTACATTTTCTTTTTGTGCTTTAAAAACTGCGTAGAATGCTTTTTTAAAAATGAAAATCGAACGACGCATTCAAAAGTTATCGTTGTTTAAAAATTCACAAATTTTCGTTTTTTGGTATTTTAACAAATAAACTCATTTTTAAGCGTTTAAAATTCAAACTAAGCTGGAAGTTCTATGGTTGGCCTGCACGGTCAACCAATTACCAGATTTTTATTCTAAAGACGATCTTATAAAAACACATCAACTATACTTAAAGTACACAAACCTGTCACATCAATCTGTAACATATAATACAAAACACAAAGTATTCCATTCGAAACTACACTTAAAATATTAAATACCTTTTTGCCATCAAAGTCTGTCACATGAAAGACCCTTCAAAAAACGAAACCTTCACTCTAAACATTTAAAAACTTAAACAAAATTTAATGCAGTATAATTATAATTTAGGTAATGAAATACAAATCTACGACTAAAACAATTATTAAGCAGTAAGTTAGCCTGTCAGTAAGATAAACAATGTATTTTCTTAGTGAGTAGTTGACTACTACACGAGTAGGATGTTGCTAAATAATATAATTATTAATTTTATATTACTTTCGACGTGTACTGCAGTAACAAATCTTTATGTTTATTTATAACTGTGCTTTGTGTGTATAGTTAAAAGTATAATAAAATGGATTTCACCCACCTTATAGATTAAAAAGACGTTCTGCAGTTACCGTAGTCAAAATTAAAAACAATATTAGAAATGTATTTCTCGTCAAAATAATAACACGCACAACACATACACACACACACACACTACACACGGTCTGTGAACAATATTTTTAAATTATTAAAGACGTTTCGCGAAGTATTTTAACACTTGGCGTCTTCAGGTGTTACACGATGGTAGCGGACTCACATAACCAGCGATAGGCGCTCTGAGAGGCTTAGACGTCTGCTACCTACAGCTCAACTCACAAAATAGCCTGGTATTTCCTTGACGAGAATACTCCTCGTCTCACGCAAGAACCTTTCCCAAAATACCTCCTTTATAAAGGTGTCACCTTACCTAATGTAAATCAATACTGACCAGATAATGAACGGGTGAACACGTGCGTGATTCACATGAAATTATTTTTAAGAATTATTATTGGCCACATTTATTAGATAATAACTAGTAGACCCACTTCGTTTGCATACATTGTTTAGACATACAAAACAATATAGATAATTTATGAACCAAGTTGAAACAGCCAGTATATTCGTGTATTTATTTATCTGTTATTCTTATCTAATATGTAACCTAACCTAACCTATTACATAAGCATGCAACGATTCCTATTAGATAACACTTCTTAATGATTTTGTGCGTGTTCTGATTACATCAGATTCTCCAGAATTTTAACTTCAATAGTCTTTGCTGTACAACTTTATTTACGTCCTTAAATTTTTTTATTCCAAAAGTAAAAATACCTATCAAAATTAAAAAAAATAAAATGTTAAATGGTTTTCTTAGAATGTTTATTAACTACGAGAATGTTATCTTCGACTAGAGTTTATTCTTAAATACAATTTATGGTAAAAAGCCAATTCACGTAAATCAAACTAAATCCAGTTTTATAGAGTTGAAATTTATCAAACTGTTTAGTTGTTATTAATAAAGGAATAGATATATATATTTTAAGTTGGAGAATGCTCCTTATGCACCATCAGGAGGTCCGTACTGCTCCTGGTGTGTGGGGCTCTTATCTGCATACCCACTAAGCTCAACCCATTTCTTCTAGGCCAAGAAAGGAATAGTACTTAAAATATTAATATTATTAATGCAGGTTATACTTATTAGGTTTATTGCTCTCCTAACTTAATGTTTCTTATATATGTTTATAGTTATCCATAAACAGTTGTAGACATTTAAAAAAACTGGATTTAAAAAAAATTATTTGTATTATTTATAAAGATGTAATCACTGATTATTAAAATATTTACCAGCAGCATATTTATGACTTTGTTGATGTATTTAAATCAACACACGATTTTTCGGGTGTTTAACTCAAATCGATGTATCAAATGATTAAAGTAAGAAAACAAAAGCCTAGATTCCAAGGCTTTGGTTATTATTACACTATAATGATTAAACTAAATTTTAATACTAACATCATTCATTTAACAATTCACACATTTAGCTATAAGACGAACTCTAAACACAGATAAAATAAACAAAAAGGAAAACACACATATAACGGCAAGCACATCACGACATTAGAGAGGAGTATGCTTTTGTTAATTGCCTTTAGTTTCCTACAATGGGATTTAGTTAAAGGGGCACGTGTCTGTAGTCATCCGCCAAGTATACCTCGTCGTTCAAAAGCCACTGATTAGGAATAGGCCAATTTTTTGCTTCTGTGTAAACAAAGAAAACAGCTAAGTAAACGGTCCAAAAGTCATAGATAAAAAATAGAGCGAATTTTGATCCATTGTTTCAACAAATCTAATCTAAGTAGATAAAGATAATTAGTTGAGGTCTTTTATAGGGATTTATATGAACAAAGTTCAACGGGAGTTTGGCTCTGATATTGACGTAAAATTAGTTATATTTAAAGTTAGTCAACACGAGGGATTTTTAAATTATTCGAGATTTATGCTACTGGCGTTCGGTCAGATATTGACATCATACAAACGCGCACGCGATTTTTTAAAAATATTATAATGTTATCTAAGTTCGTCAGTTACATAAGACATTTTTAGATTTCGAGATTAATTATTTACTAAAAGTTTTCAAAATATATTTACAATGGTTTTCTAAAGTAAGTATCTAAAATATTATAAATATTTCATTGGTTATTCAACACTGCTTTGATTGATAAAAATAATTTCCCATCCACTTGAATACTTAAGAAAAATGTATTAAATTTCATAATTTATTTTGTGGTATTATTTCATATACTTTATTAATATAAATTTTAATCAGTTTACTCCTCATTACTACATTTTATTGCAGTGTTGTTAATTGTATTGTAAAGTATTAAGTACTATATCTCTATATATAAAATCCAAATACCACTCACTGACTCACTCATACGAAATCTAAAAAACCACCAAACGGATTGGAATGAAATTTGGTATGTAGCTTCCTCTAGCGCCGTGGGTACCCTAATCGTTAAGAAAGGTTTTAAAAAAATTCGAAATTTTAGGGGGGGGTTAGGGCGGGGGGGGGGGTCAAAGTTACTGAGAAAAAAACACAGAACGGATTGGAATGAAATTTGGTACGTCCTCTATATCAAAGCCCACTAAAGAATACCGTTGAGGGACGGGCTTGTGTTCACCGAGACCTTGAACGCTCCAATCGCCGTAGTGCGACGTTGTCACGTTCTTCCCACGCTTCTAACTGACTGCGGCTGACTCAACGCATTTATCATTCTTTAAACTGTGCGATCAAGCCTCGAGCGGTAAATAAAAGGAGTGTTCGAGGCTACTAGATATGGCAACGCTGTGCGCCCATCCTATTGGCCGCCTCGCAACGGTATTCTTTAGTGGGCTTTGATATAGGGCCCTAGGTGCTCGCTAAAAAAGGTTTTTACAAAATTCGAAATTTCAGGGAGTTTGGGAGGTCAAAGTTACTAAAAATCCCCTTAAGAAATACATAGGGTAAAACATTTATTGATATTTTTGTTATTGTTAATATACATTTATCTTTGATTTGTCTATCCGAGCAAAGCCGGATTGGGCTAGCTAGTAATTTATATAAATTTCGTCAATGTAATTGCTACCCCTCTCGCCACAAACCTTAGCACAAATGTATGTGTGATTTTAGTAAAATAGCTTTAGCCAAAGTAATACTAAAATCTGTATAATATAAGATGTAATAAATTTAATTAACTTAGGCAATTTAACAGTTTGGATCAATATATTAGGGCAAAACAATGCACACTAATAAGTACAACTTATTACATAATTATTGATTGCAATCAACATACTGAGATTTTAGAACTTTATGTTATAAATATAAGGGTACAATTACACAGATAGCGATGTAATGCGACGCGACGCGATGCGACTAGACGCGACATCCAAACACATAAAGGGCGATGCGACCCGGAGCGACTTGGAACTACAACTAACAGGAACAGAGTAGCCAGTTTGCACAATGGCGCTGTCTAAAGTACACCGTACTGTACTTTGGTGTGACAACCCTTATTTAAATTAAATACTTTGCAGTGGGGTGTTAAGAGGGAATGGATAACTGATTTATGTCAAGGGAGGGAAGTTTACGGAGAATATCACAATTTATTTCCCGCATTAGAGAAGAAGGAAACTTTTGTACATTTTCTGTACATTTGAAAAAAAATACAATACATTTTTACTACTTTTTAAATAGGCCTAAAGTTGAACTTTTACCTTTTTAACTTTGTAAATTTTACATCTATTAGTTTTTTACTGGCATATATAAATTCTTTGAAACTTTCTATACAAAACATCTGCGAAACACTTTCAGATTGTTGTTCATTTACTATTTATGGCGATTTTTTGAAAAAATGCTTGCAAATGCCAAAAAAATCTATTTTTTAAAGACAAATTCAACTTAATTGTACTTGATTGAGCCGCAGCTACATCGGTCCACTATTGTCTACCACTCCTCTGTTCCTGTGATGTATGTGTTTTGATTCCCAAATCGGTTGTCTTGAAAACACCTCATTAATTAATAACTCACCATCCATCTCGGCTACTGAACACACACTGCTATCGTGCTATCGTTTCTAGTCGCTTGAAAAAATCTAACTGTTTTGTTTCAGAGGTTGTCGCGCCTCTTCTCGTCGCGTCGCGCCAAGTGTGTTTAATGTCATATGTTAATACGTGTTTGATAGTATCGCGTCGCGCCGCGTCGAAACGCCTTCGCAGCCTGTGTATTTGTAACCATACATTATGTACTTTTTATAGTAGAAAATCAGATGGAACTAACACCAATAATATAAATTATAAGTATGCAATTGATTAAATAACACAAAATAAATTGTGATTACGATTAGATAGCAAAAAAAAATAAAATTAAGTTTCTTCCCGTTCCGTAAAATCGATATAGATTAGCAATCTGAATTTGATAACAAAATGCTACAATTAACAAAACTAAGTATATTCGGAGCTTTATTATTATTTACAAAACTGACTGATCTACTTAACTTTACAATAAATCCGTTATCCAATCAACTAAATGGAAAGAGAATTGAAGCGTGTTATCATATAATCCGGTCTTTATCTGTTGTAACAAAGCCAACCATTATGGCTTTAACCATTATATTTATATATTGTTTGTGAATGTAGAAAAAAATTAAATTTAATTACAATAAAGGTTATGAATGAAATTAGTCAATGTACGTTGAAGAAACGTAGACCATCAATAAATTAATTATACAAAAAGTATATCTAATGTATCGGACTCTGAGAGTAGAAGTTTAGTGTGACTTCACCTAACTTGTACATACATGTAGGTATAACAGTTATATATAATTCTTTAAATGTTGCTCCAAATTGAATTTTGTATAAGTAGGAACAATAGTGATTAAAATTCTTGCCACTTTACGAAAAAGGGAAATATTTCTTAAAGGATTTTCTAAATTTGTTTTGTTTTCATTGATCATATGTTGAACACATTTATGTCTGTACTCGTTAAATTTTAACTATCATTAAAGATAGAGGTAAAACTCAGAAATGCCCTGAGTATATACAAATATTATTATCTAAATAAGGTACTAGATAGTTACAAAATATACATTGAACAATAAAACATCTTGTGAATGATAGCAATTCAAAACACAACAAAACATTGATTAGTAGAGTTATTTTATGATTAGACTTGAGACTATACATTCTTAAAGAAATATATCTTATTGTTTGACCTAAAATTTACTTTATAGGGAAACGGGCTTGCTCTGAATTCTACATATTCCGTAATTCTGTTTATTACGATATAAAATCTTAACTTTTATCGCATTCTGTGGTCTTCAAACATAGACAGACTGCCGCTTTCGTCATATACGGAAATAATTGTTGGTAGGCAAAGGTTTTTAAGAAAGACAATTTGACGTCTTTACGGTTATTTATTTACATCTAGTGTTTTTTTTAACTCATATACATTATTATTTCTAAATTTGTTTAGGGTAAGCTTGGTTTTACATTTTACAAACATAAATATGTATTCTCATGCGCGATATGCAATGTGCAGGCTACTAGAAACCAGATATAAAAAGATAAGAGTGTTTTCGTAGAATCCGTAACATGGTGCAGAATGCGCAACGCACATAACGTGCCTTACTACCGGATATTAATCCAGTACGGAGAACAATGAACAGCAAAGAAGATGTGGATATTATTTTTTTATTTATGGCTTATTTTTATACTATATTATTCTTCCCTGCATAAGACGAATAGTTAATTGAATCGATTTAGTTTATACACATTTTTAATACATTTAAATTTCTATGATACAATCGATGTTTGAATAATTTAAATAGTAGTTATTTAATTACAGACAAAGTTCGCTTGTATTTTGTTTTTGTAGGGAAATAAAATATCGCATAGACTGAGCATCTATAAGACCTGAACTTCCAAACTCTTTAATTTTATTACGTGTTAAATATTTAGTTATTAATGTATGGTTAATTTATAGTTATTTGTTTTGAAACTAAACTGACATCTTATTGAACAAATAAAAAATGTAAATAGTAGCTAAGCATTATTTATTAGTGAACGTTGTACCTGTGAAAAACAAAAGAATTTATGATGCATTGCGAAGGAAAATAGGTTCATTAATACCATTTATGGAAATGTTCAATAAATATGATAAACAGCATGTTTTTTTTCAAACATCAACTATCTGAAAAATGTTTAAATATAATTTTTGTTAATAACCAATGATGGTTGTGCCTTTGATAAAAGGTTTAATTTTTATAACCCGAAAATCACAATAAATAGAAGTAAACATTTTTTGGAATTTCATAAATTAGCATTTAGTTGTTTAAAAATTACAGTTTTAATTAGCAGGATAATGCGTAATTAACAAAGTTATTTGAAATATTACTACAGTATAATAATGTATTTAGGAATTAGCAATAACATTTTCTATGTGATAAATTGTGAAAAAAATATAAAACATTCTTACATGATGCACAATTTATCTTACAGTCTAAGCAAATGAATTAATTATAACGTCCCCATTAACAATTTCCTAACTAAATAACGATCGTTTCCGTTCTTTTCAAATAATACAGTATATTGTTAAGTTCACTCATGTAATGTTTATTACAATCTTCTTAATAATTACCAACATAAATCTGGTTTACAGCAAACTGTATGTTGATTATAACCTAGAGCTTATAGTACAAATTTAGCATTAGTGGTTTTATATAATAATTACTGATGCTCTTCATTTTATTTTAAAGAATAAAAAACATCCTGTAATAAACAAAACAGAAATTTCATCGTTTTTGTTTAAAAAAAATAATTAATTTAGGTATACTAATCCTAAGATACAAGGCACTCTACTTTATTTTTAAGTTTTACAAATAACGTTTTTTGATCTTATATAATTTTAAGATAAACAATTTTAAAAACAATAATTGTATCAATGGTATAATATAGGAAGAGGTAACATGTATAAAGCATATGTTTATAGAAAATATTACAATTTCATATTAAATTGTATTGCCTTTACAGGACTTGATTAGGTGAAGTCATAAGAAAACGTTATAGCTTTACAATAAATGTGTCAATGTATTAAATTTACAGCATTTCGCCCGAACTTGAAATAAAACCCTTCTCTTAAATTCCCGTGAGTTTATTTAAATTTCGAAATTGAGTCAAAATAATGTTTTAGTTTAATATTTGTTACAACAAATAGGGACAAAATGTGATTTTTAATGTCATGAGTTTGTATAGCCTCGCTTAACTATGTACACTCGAAGACTATTATTTAAACATACTCTCTGTTAATTCAGTTAGATTTTTTCGACACAGTAATTGTAGCAACTTACAGATTGTGTGAGATATTTGTATAGTACTGTATCACATAAGTCAGGCAGAATAAATAATAAGATTACTAAAATAAAAATGCAACTAGCTTCGAGATAAAAAAACTAATTACAGCAAAAAATAAATAAAACTATAATGGAATAGCAGGGTGAAATAAGGGCAGGTTAAAAATTAAAGTTATTAATCACATCGGAGTTGATATTGCTTTAGACTTGATAAATTACCAAAAGGTAAAAAACGCAATAAAAAAAATGTATTAATTTGCAAAAAATACCTAAAAATTAAATAACTTTAGGCTAGTGATCAGACACACCAGCCTTATACAATGTGTCAATTAAGTCTGGGACCGGTTTAATATTTCGTATATAAGGAAAATTTGAAGGTAGATGTGATTAAGGAACTTACTCTATGTAAAAATACTATTTTCTTAAGATATCAAAATCCGCCATCTTGGATCCGCCATTTAATTTCGATGTAGAATTTCAAGAAAAAAACAACGAAATCGTGTTTTCCGATTTTGTCCTATTTTGCTGTACTATTTTTTGTATGCTGATATTATTCTTTTTAGATTTAGAATTAAATAAGCTTTCAAACGATATGCCCTCCAACAATATTTGGGAGTATTTAAAATTTTTGAGTTACAGCCATTTTGATTTTTTCAAAATTGATTTCGAGTGGTTCAACCAAATATCGTTGTGTGGCATATCGTTTGAAAGCTTATTTAATTCTAAATCTAAAAAGAATAATAAATAGCATTTAAAAAAATAGTACAGCGAAATAGGGCAAAATCGGGAAACAAGATTTCGATGTTTTTTGGCCGCCATTTTAATCGGTTAAGAATATGGATCTGCAAATTTCACCGTTGGTTCTTTCTTGAAATTCTAAATTGAAATGATGTATCACATGATCATCTTCCTATTAAAAAAAAAAACAAAAACAAAGCTATATTCAAAATTTCGGATCCAAGATATCGGATAAATTTTTTGATATCTTAATAAAATAGTATTTTTACATAGAGTAGGTTCCTCGATCCCTACCTTCAAATTTTCCTTATATACGAAATATTAAACCGGTCCCAGAATTAACTGACACCCTGTATATAATAGAATGTAAAAATAAAATTACATAATTCATGTCCTTTTATGTTATAAAAACTGTTACATTCATCGATTTACTCCTCTCTCAACAAAAAGTTTTTTTTAAGTCCCTTTTTTTTAAATAGCAGTCACTTTTTGTTTGTACATAGAGCAAAGAAAAGAAGGCGTATTAATTTATTTCAATATTGGTTTTATATTCTGTAAACGTAGATGCAGTAAAACCTATGCATGTTCATTAGCAAGGTAGGCGTTTCCAAGAGCAATCTGTGTTCCATTGATAAGTTATTTACTCTAGTAGTTCTTAGGCATGTATGTGTTGGAAACTAGTTTGAACTATATATCCGGATGTGGCAGTGTATATACATTTTAATATTGAAGTTAATTGCCTCCAATCGAGAATGTGAATGAATTTTATTAAACCTTCATTGGCCGATATTGAGAAAATAATGATTTGATTACTTTCAATAAGCCGCAGCAACGTAAATCGGTCCAGTAAGTGACAAGGAAGATATCTTTCCTCTATTCAAAGTATTTTTAAACTGGAACTGAATGTTCCAGATAAAACACAAACTTTAGTGTTGTGTATGTGGTCTTGGAGATACTAGCACAGAGGACATAAGTAATACTATGTCCTCTGCAATACTAGAAAACATTGCCTACATAGACAGTAAAACCATAATAATTCGATCTGTAAAAACTAGCTTTTGAATATTGAAATGTGTCTTATCTACGGACACTTGTTAACTATTTTATATTTAACCACAGAGATCTAACCAACAGAAGTTTATTAATCCAGTCATAAACACAGATTTTATGATTTGTGACAAAGCATGTTTCTAATTTGATAATCGTTAGTGTTGGATGAAGCAATATGGAGCTACGTTCTAGACAGCCAATGAAAGAACGAGTTGATAAAGTTTTTGTAAGAGAAACTCATCTCAAAGGAAGTGTGGCTCCTACGTTTACCAATTAGTCATTAGCCATTAATACGTAGGGACAACTAAAGAAAAGTTTTACAAAATCAATCTGCACACGCAGAAAGAAAAATTATTATCATAACAACAGTGACCTTAAACAAACTCTCACAATTAGTATTTTGCAGGGCGGTGGTTTTATGGAAATTGTTATAATGTTATGTAATGTTATACAACTATTTAGTAATTACCGTACGAATTGAATTTTTTCATTAAACCACCAAACATGTTTACAAAGTAAATAAGATGGGCGCCACTTTTCTACCTTACAGTACAATTTTTAATCACTAAGTGATTGATAGTAACTTAAAATTGTATTCCAGTTCTTCACTTATTGGTAGTTCCTTTCTTTAAAATCTATTTATTTAAAAAACTTACTTCTAATAAAGACACATCTTGAATTAAACCATGTTAAGTTTAATGAAATAGGTGGACATTTTCAGGTGAATACTTTGTTATCTGACAATTTGTCTTTTATAAAAAATAGTACAATTCAAACAAAACATCCTTCTTTTATGGCTATTTCTTGATAAACTGATAATATTAACTAAAAATATAAGCTGGTAAAAAGACGAAAGTACAAATATCTTTTAAAAGTGTCCGTAGAACCTTTTTAGGTCTCTTGTACAACTGTATATCTATATGAGACATACTAAAGGATGTTAATATATAAACATTTTGCCCCAAGATTCTTAAGTTTGGGTGTAAACGTCTTCCCAAAGGTGATGGTATTCACCCTTTTATTTTCTCTGGAATAGGCATTCAAGTTTATGTTTTATCTTATATTTCATAAAATGAATCAAAAGAAGGCGTATGGTACTGTTGATATCCCTTTTACCACTTTCGAGCTTTCATACATAATGTATAATCCAATATTTTCTTTTTAAGCATAACTTTATTTTTGATGGGAGGAAATTATTTCAATATAATAACAATAGAGAATGGAGTAAAGTTTCTGTTTTAAGAAAAAATATAATATTGCTCTTGTGCACATAAATTATAAATTATAGTTTAAACAATATAGTAATGTATTTTCAATTAATATATACATGGTGTTAAACTAAACATTTAGGCTCAGTATATTTTTAAATAGAAACCCATAGTATCCTAGTAAGTTCAAACTAATAGGCCAGTAGTAAGAGATCAGTTATAACGGTAGTGTTAAGTTTGACATTTTAAAACATTTTTTCCACAGCGTAGAAATAATTATTAAGTTCAGACAAAATAAAGTTTAAATTTTTGAGATAATCCTTAGCTTTAATTTCTAAATCTAAATTGTATACTTAACTACAGAAAATATAATATACTGTTTACTACAATTAGTTTTTAATAGTATACATTAAATGAAACATGTGCAATTTATTCAATTAAAACACTAACTTTACAGATGCTCTTTCATACCTGTAAAAATGAGTATTAAAATAGTTTCAAGGACACATTTTGTTCGCTTAATATTCACATTTATTTATGTAATGTTTAAGTAAACTATTGACTATAATGGCTCTTGAAAAATTAATATTAATTTATTTTTACTTGATCATAAAATGTTAAAAGTTTGACTCTGTTTTGTTAACTTTTAAACTTTCCACCTAAAATTAATCTTCTAGTAGAAAATACTATACAGGGTGTCCCCAAACTCTCTGTACCCCTTTGTGGGTATGTTCATGGGATCCAGACAAACATGTTTTACAATATAAACATGGATCTACGGTCTTTTTTGCCTGTTTGTGTTTTTTTACAAAACACTTAATATTTTGGAAGTAGAAAAGATATTGGGCTCTTTCAAAACTATGAATACCTATTTGTTGCGTAACCTTTTATCACTGTACGAAAAATGAGAACAATATTTTAAATATTTTCAAAATGGCGGCTGTTTATAATTTTTAACGTCAAATAACTCAAAAACCACTAACTTTATAAAAAAATTGCAAGAGACAAAGAAGATACTTTTCTAATGACAAACACAATGGTATTTTTTATTTGGTCTGCAGCTCGATGAATAACAGAGATATTGACAAAAAAAAGGAAAAATTTATTTTTTGATAGGTAGTTGTCAACAATACCCAGAATTACTCTAGAAACAAAATATTTTAAAGTTATTATGAGCTAAAATAATAAGATATTTGCATAATGTTCCGAGCACTTTCTGAGCTGATTCCACTATCAAAAAATAATGAAAAATGTTCATATATTCATAGGTCCGGAAATGCTTCATTAGAGATGATTCATTTCAGATTACTCACAGAAACGAATCCCTATTGAAATATGTAGGGCAATAATTAATGTGTAAAATTTAATTTAATTTACGTAAGATGAGCAGATGAATTTATTAAAATAGGACCCCTGAATATCATGTTTTTTTAGACCGAATTTTGCGTTTATGGTCAAATATCGCAACAATGACTGCAGTTAATGAACTGGGACCTGATCTTACATTGGTTAACTGTTGTTACATTAGATAACTGAAATTTGATCATTATTTTTTTCTTGTCCCATTTAAAATTGAAATATAAAAAATTAAACCTTAATGATTGTCTATAATAGTCTAATATTAAACAATTATTAAAGATTGTTTAAACGTACATTAAAAACTCTGTATACTTTTTGACACGCCTCACTTATATGTCCGGACAATGTTCATTTTCAGTTAAGTTAGAATAAAGCCAAATTTTTTATGACTACGATACTTCGTAAATAGTCGTCCTTGATTTGTATTTGTTGTTACTTTAATTCGAAGTCCAATTCGTCCTTTACGTTTTGTAAGTTCGCTTCCAATTTGACGGAATGGTGTTGTTTTTTTTTAATAAAAGCATTACCTTATCAGTTGTTGCAGGTCGTTCAAATGATCCTTAAAATAATCTGTAATGAGCCTCAATCAGCTTCTCCGTTTAAGAAAAAAAAAAACAAAAAAAAAAACATAAAAAATAAAAATGTTTTCTGATGTTATTAGAACGTCTAGAATGCTCAATTCATAGTAAACAGACCATTAATATGACAACAGTTGGTAATGGTATCAGCTACCATAGACACATGTCATGTGATCATAAGTTTTAAAGATATTTTGTTTTGGGCAATACAGTAAATACAGACTTATCATTAGCGATTGACTATTATCATGGCTTAAAATTTATTTATATTTGAGATGATGAAAAAGTTAAGATTTAAATATTACAAAATATGTCTTTATTGGACACTATTTAGTTAATTTAAAATAACCTATTCCACAAACATTTTCACTTAAACTTTAAGAAACTGATTATACAATTACAGTTTAAATAAAATGTTTATTATATTTCCTCAAAACTATTCTATAAATACAAACTTATAAGAGTTTAACTTTATTGTAGATAGAGTTTAACCTAGATTCTAGTTAAAAGTATTCACACCACGTAGGTGTAGAATCTAAAACACATAAAACTTAGAGAATAACGAAGTCAAGACAAGTACAGAACTACGTGATGGACATATTTACAACTTTTCAAAAGTATTATCACGCCATTGGATTTTCTAAGTCACTAACTTAAAAATGTTTACGTATATTTTACATGATTGTAAAGTTAAGTACAGATTTATATAAAATCACAATCCGAACTACTAATTGAGATTCCCAGATTTTCTTTCTAAAACAATTTCAAAGTATATTCGTATAGTCAGACAGTATACTTAAAAATGGTAGATACATATTTAGTATTTAAAAAATATTATTCCAGAATCACGAGTTCAATAACGAATATATTACCAGGTCCTAATATTTTACTGCATGGTATTTCCAAAATAACTCTGTTATTAATAAATTGGTCAAACTCTTATTCAAATATGATCTTGAACAATTTATAATGTTTGTAATATATAAGAAATATATATGGACATTTCAACCCCCTGTAAGTAACAGACACTGAAGTTTATATACAAAAATAAATATTTCAGTGAAGATACGTCGTTGCATTAAATTTTACTCCGCATTTTTAACGTCTGAGACATGCACCTAATCTATGCCAAATGAAAACAATTTAGCTAATAAACATAATGTGTTATTTATATTTGTGATTTTTCTACCTAAGAGTTTAGTAGAAGCTTTATGGTTTTACTATGAATAATAAAAAAATGTA